>JAWZYV010014470.1:0-79311 GCA_038373885.1 Cheiracanthium punctorium | reverse complement strand
ATGCCAATTACAATAAAAAAGGCACGAATTTACTGTAAAACTATTTTATAAATAATTAATCCTTCAAAGATGCTCACTTTCTAAGCAATTAGCTGTTATATATGCTAAAGAACTGACACACATTTTTGTCTCCGGTCAAGAATTCCTTTTACATATTTAATATACACATACATACATGCATTTGAAATTTAATGAAAATAGTATAGTGCCAAAAGTTGTTTAAACTTTTGAATGTGGTATAAAGGAGCTAACATTTTTATGAGAGATAGAAAATAGATTAATATAGACGTAGAGATGTCAAAGATTTGCGGATGGGGGGGGGGGAGGGATGTGTGTATATAATATATTCAAGAGTGGAAATAGTGAAATTTTTATAGGTTTTGCATGAGGAAAAGACTTTTGAATCGATGGTATTTTAAACAAAGTAGACGGCAAGCGGAACATGTTGTCCCCTGTCCTACGCCTATGTTGTTTAATGCGAATTCTCGGAGAAATTATAAAAGCTTATAATACACACAATAGAAAAGTTATATATAATTAGTCTCCAGTTTAATTCCAAATTGATAATAAATAGATGCCAATAATTCAAGTTCGAAAGACGTACTATGTTTTAATATATGTGTACAGTACAAATTAGATAAAAACAAAATATTTTAAATAATTTTCACACTCATCAGTGAAAAAAACGAAGTATGAATACTTTGTGAATCATATTTTTTTAAAAATGAACTGTTTTCTGGGACTAATCACTAACACTGGCATAAATGAAAATAAATTATTTATCCGTTAAACTTTCAGATAAGTCAAGGCAGCCAATCAAGTCGAAAATAAGACAAAATTGATTTTTAATACTTCATTATGTATCAGGTTGTAACGAAAGTTTTCCGCCATATCTGCCTGAAAAACTAACTTCTAACTCCTTAGATAACTGTTTTTGAACTTTCGGTACCAAACCTGCACAGTGTCACATGATACAACAATAGCAGTTAAAGCTGTACTTGTAGTATTCTAGCTACTACTGCCGTGAAAATTAGTTTAGCTAGGTTAAAATTTAGATTTTTGAATTGAGCAAGTTTCCTAACAGAATTAAGATTTTTCCATGCGTTGTGACTGCAGTAGTTAGTCAATTAACCCAATGATCTCAGCCTTGCCTGAAGTGTGTGTCAGAAGTGAGGTAAAATAAACACAGAGACATTGCATTAGATCACCAAAATACAAATTTTATTCAACAATAACAGGGGTAAACAACTAGTGGCCTCACGACATCAGCATTTTGAAATAAAAGTAAGAAAACACAGCGCAGGGGTATTACAGCGCGTGGTAGTAATGCTCAAAAAACAAAAACATTAGAGTGCTTTAATTTCCCATTATTAGCCCTTGTAAATTAAAAAAAAAAAAAAAAAAAAAAAAAGGTAATGCATAATTAGAATTGTCATGACAAAAGTAGCTCGATTGGATCCAAAATTTAAGTTAAAAGGCTCTGCTGCAGCATAAAAAAAAATTTATCCTATCAAAAAAAGAAAAGAAAAATTTGGGCAAACAAGTCCCCACCTTCCCCAAGCCTCACAAGGCATCTGATGAAAACCCGCACAAAATCCTTAACTGTAACCGGAAACCCCACTTTTACAATCCAACAGACATAGGCGCCGACTTCATGGGGCTTGAAGGGGCTTCAGCCCCCCCAATATTTTTATTCAGGGGGCTGAGCCCCTTCAAAAACTTCATTCCAACTTTTTTGTGTCAAATCATATTTCTTCCTCCAAATCGGTTAAACTTAAGAATCCTAAAAATAGAGAATGTATCGCTAGCTTCTTCTGTCTCCCACTCCGCTTTTTCTTTCACAGGGATTCAGGAATTACGTTGGGCGCCTGTAATGCCGTAAGGCACGGATGTCAACCTTCTTTATCAAGAGCGCAAGCACAAACAAATGACCATCAGATAGCTAGGCAAAAAGAAACGGGTGTTTTCCCCCACAAGAACCCTTCAGATTTTACACCGTGACACAATTGATGATGAAATTGCTTTCTAGTAGGGAGAGGACTGCGTTTTTTTTAGAAGGGTCGTTCTCATGTAATGTAATCTTTCTTTTTTAAATCAGTACAGCAATAGCTTTCACTTTTGTTCTATTGTGAGATACAGACTCTTCTGTAGACGTCTGACCATAAGGGAGATTTTCCCATTGTGCAAAACTGCAAACGATTGTGACATTCCCATTTCCCAGCAGTATTAAGTTTCGATGCTAAAAATAAACCGTTTAAATGTGACTTAAAAACAATTCAAGGCAGAAAATTGATACTCAAATTTAAGTTTGAAGATTTTAAATCATGAGGAACCTTGTGAAATAGATGAAAAATTGATGTTTAATACAGTTTCGGATATAGACAGTATTCATTTCTTTATACGCTTTATCAAAACTTAACTAATATCGTACGCTTAACGTTTCTGATTTAGCTACAGTTCAGAGCTAAATAAAAAATGATTTCATAAAAATCTTCGAGCAGCACAACTTCTGGATTATATTTTATAAGTGCTTGCTCTTATCTTCTCTCTTTACATATAAAATTCTATCCCCCATCAAGGGCGTAATCAGAGGTGGGGGGGGGGGAGGGCTACGCGGGCGGAGCACTACTTAGCTGTCTCTCAGCCCCCCTACGATTTTCAAAAATTTTTGTTAGTTTACACATAAATACGAAAATTTAGAAACGAACATTTGAAAAACATGAAATCTTTAAGAAGACTCGTTGTTTTAGGCGAATTTCGGTTCATTATTTTGCTACTCTTGGCTGCATATGGTGCCAGTGGCGGTTCCAGAGGGGTGTCACAGTGGTCATGGGCCTAGATTAACCATCTCGCCAAGAAAAAAAAGAGGGCCCAAGCCGAGCTTGGACAAGGCCCAAAATTCAGAGAGGCCTTGATCATGTGCATACATATCATATTGTGTTGCTGAAAGAGAATTCCTCTTTAGAAAACCATTAGTCTCTGACTAATTTACTTTATTTTATAACAACACTAAAGTATGCACACAATATTCTGACTATGTGCTCAGTCGTTGTTCCTTGGCAGAAAAATATGCAGCCGTTTTGTAAATATGTGCATTCATTCATAGAGGGCAAAGGAAAGGGGAGTCACAGCGAGCATAATTAACGTAAGGGTGAATGGGGTAGTTGCCTCGAACCCGCAATGAAAGAAAACGATCAAAATCAAGAAATGGTTTTAGAAAAATGTGTGAATTGGGCGTGTGATACATATACTCGTATTCGACCCCCACCTCCACCCCACACTTGCAAATAGCCTCCCTCTTCTGTAAAAGCACTCTATGAAGCACCTATGTTTGTAAATTACTATTTATGGAATATCAAACTAGTGTAACTGCTACAAAACCATAAAAATTATAGAGGAGGAAGGAGGGGGCTTCATGGGGAAAAAGGGACTATACCTAAACAGGGCCGGATTACCGATTAGGCTGAGTAGGCTTTCACCTGTGGGCTCCTACCATTTTAGAGGCCTGCGTTAAAATTTAGAAGAAAAAAAAATATAATCAAACATTATTAAAGCTATTTTAGTGTTAATATTTATACAGTATATGTATATGTAACTCTGAGAAAATAATTCTGATTCATTATTGACTTCGTACACAAGAAACACTTTTTGGCATTGTACACTTCTTAATTGAAATTTGAATGAATATGTGCTAGAAAGTTTGAAGCTGACTATTTAGCTTGAATTTTTATGTGCACATTTCAGTGATACCTTGCATTAGATGGATGTATATTTTGCAAATTCAATAAGGAGAACTTTTAGCACTATGTTTACACGAACGGGCTATGGTAATCATAAGAAGGCTTATAAACAAAATACCCTTCGTACCCTAGTCATCACAATCATATTTTATACAACTTTTTTCCGTTCTGAATAAAAATTAATTTTCGTATATTGTTGCACAAATATCATCAGAATAAATTTCAAATAACATAATGCGTTATGGTTTTAGTTTATAAAATGAATACTATGTATCCATTTAGCCAAAGCGTCTCTGACTTACCAATTGCTAGTGTGCTAGTTTAATTTGTTTTGATAATTGTTAAGGTAATCTGGAACAATTTTCCAAATAGAAGGGTGATTTAGAGTGCAGTGGAGTTTTTATATATGTTTTAAAAATAATATGGCGTAGACTATGATTTCGAATTAGATTTTATTCATTTTGTTTCCATTTTTCATATTATTGAGTATTCTTAAAAATTGTCTGTAAATATCTACAATAATTTAGAGTGATAATTTTGGCATTGTATATCTGTTTCTGTGTTATTCCACTTTTAAATTTAAAGCACGATTATATTTTATACAACTTTTCTCCGTACTGAATAAAAATAAATTTTCATATATTGTTGCACAAATATCATCAAAATATGTTTCAAATAGCATAATTCATTATGGTTTTAGTTTATAAAATGATTACTATGTGCTCATTTAGCCAGGAGCGTCTCTGATTTGCCAATTGCTCATGTGCTGGTTTAATTTGTTTTCATAATTGTTAAGGTAATCTGGAACGGTTTTCCAAAAAGAAGTGTGATTTAAAGTGCAATGCAGATTTTATATGTCGAGTTTTCTATGCCAAGTTCCACACGAAGCCCCCCCCCCCCGGCCTAGATCCCTCGCGCAGATAGTTGGCCATAACACCACATTTCAACATTTCTTTTCATTTTTAATGTTATTGAAAGATTATATGAGTATTCTTAGTTTAATGTAAAATGAAAGTTTTCAGTATTAAAATGTTTATGAAGACCTAAAATAGTGTAGACTCTGAATTTTGATATATTCTCGCACTTGGATTTCTTTGTTAAATCATTTTTAAATGTTAACAAGGATGATATTATTGAAAAATTAATTTTTTTCCTGCTGTGAAAATACTATGAGAATGAATTTAAAAGTATATTTTTTTTATTTATTTGTTTTTACAATTCAAATCACGGAAATCCGTTTAAAATGTATGTGTCGAAGAGAGGACTTGTAACTTTGTATGATGGTTTGTATATTTGTTTGATTTGTTTTAATACATGGAAAGGAGGTATTTATTACTTCTTTGTTTATGTTTTTTTTAAATAATTTTAAATGTAATCTGTAAAAAGTTGTCAAAAAATGTAATTCAAATGTGATCAGTTTTTCTGTCTTAAAGTAGTGCGACATTTAATTAAAGTCGATTCAATTTATGGGTATTTCATCATGTAGTAAAATAAAAAATACTATTTTATATTAGTAAAAATTATCTCTGATGAATGTTTGCAAGTAAATAAAATAATCCAGATTTTAGTATTTCGTCTCGTTTGTACTTCTAGGGTATTTTGAAATATTAGCTGGAGTAATGTTTTGCAGAACAGTTTTCCACATTTGACTGCATGCATTTTCTTTCCTATGAAATTATCATTAAATACATTTCGAAAAAGATTTTACTTGTTTTGCTGTTATTAATTTAATTAAAATTCAGTTGTTCTTTCAGAAGGGAGATTTGCTTTTTCCATATGTGTACTGAAGACTGATTCGAGATCTTGAGTTCAAATACTTAATTTAAAAAATGAGTTCAAAAAATTTTTGAAAAATTTATTAAATGGAATTCCTTTTATTTTCATGAAAGTGTTATGTTAAAAAAGCACATTTTGAAATCTCAATTCTAAAGTTTCTGAACCCCTTAATTATACTGACGGAGAGAAGGATTTTGTGTCCCCCCGTCCACCTCCGTAAGGATACGAGCCCCCCCAATAATTTTTACAAGTCGGCGCCCGTGCCAACAGATGAGTTTAAACAGTTAACAAAATAAATAAAAGGGGAACTTTGCAATTTTTTACACCAAAGGGTGCAGCAAATACATTGATGTGCAGAACAACTCAAACAAGTAATTACAGAGATTAGCATAGGCCAAGCCAGAATATAAAACAGATTTTATAACACTCCAAAAAATTAACTAGGTAAGAAAAAAAAATAAGACAGCATCAACAATCATCATTAAACAAAAAAAAAAAAAAAATTAAACATGGCGTTACAGGAAGTTATACCACTGGTTACTACTTGAAGAGAAGAGTCATTTAGCTATTGATTTAAATCCCCCCCCCCCCTATTAAACGTTGCAAGTTCCAAAAAAAAAAGAATAGTTCTAGCACGGCTTGAAGCATGATGACGCTGATCCAGCTTATGGTGGAGAGATAGTAGCATAAGGATGATAGAGAAAAGGAAATCAGAGGGAACACACCCATGGATCCAATGGCAGGCCTGGGTGTCTATTCTGCCACGTACGTTAAAGCGAACGTTCGGATTTGTGACGTCATCCAAAACTTATTCGTGCCGCATCCTAGTTAACGAACGTTCGAAAAATTGGTATTCTGGAAGCCCTCCAAACGAACGTTCGAAACATACCACAGCGTGCGGAAGGCGGAGCAAATTCCAAACAGTTCATCCCAAAACGTCGATGTCACACAAACAAGAGTGATGATTTTTACGTCACTTCCTATTGATTATAGCCAATGAAAATTCGGCAGACGATTTTCGGAAAGCATGAAAACTTGTAAACTGTCGAAGTGATAAGTTACAGCCGGGCGCTGGGTACTCCACGCAAACTTATTTCCTCCATGTTGATTTCCCAAAAGGTTTTTTAATTGTTTGATAACTTTAATATTCGACAAAAATAAGGCATTTCACCTCATTTTCAACTACAGTGCAGTAAGTTTTAACTCTTGTATGAATTTAAAGTAAATTGAATGACTGTATAATTAATTCTTTGATAATAGTTGAAATCGTGTAAGCCTAACGATCTGAGAACGTAAATAAGCATCATGTACCCTTAATGTAGGCATTTATTAGTCCTATACTAGTGTTGTATTATATTTTTGTGTTTTTGTAACTTGATAATGAATATAGTTGAACACAAATAACAACAAAATGTGTATTACTTTTGTTTCATAAATTATTTATGAATGTATTGTGCTTTTGAAATGTTTTATGTATCATTTTACATGATTACTTGTTATATAATGGATTAATAATCATGTTTTGTAAATGTAGCGATCTGATCAGCGAACACAATATTTATACATTGAAGCGATTTTTTTCAACAATAAAACTTTATTTAATGTATTTTCTTTATAATATTGGTATTTAATTTTGTAATGGGTGCTACATTATTTAAATGCATAGTTACTGTAAACTCTTTGTCAAGGTGTTCTTTTTCATAGAATGGACCTCATTTAAGAATTCTAAATATGTAATTTGTATTGAATATTATTTTTAAGATAAGCTATATAGTAGAATTCTAGAATTTTATTTTCTAAACATATTTTTAAAGGACTAAAACATAAGTGTCATGTATCATGTTGTTTTTCAGTATTATATAATGTGTGCATAGTTAAGCTAGATAATCTTTTTTTATTAAAATTCTTTCATAGGTAGGAACATACGGTGTCAGAGACGAATTCATAAATTTGCTGCTTGAACAAAAGGGCTACCTATAGGCTGAACCAAAGCATCGTCTACTTTACTGTCTTTGTAGGTTATAGCCTTGTTGGCCTACTTAGAAATTCGCAACTGCATGTGTATGGTGTAGTATTTACTAGCTGGATTCTGATCATTGGAGCAGATATTAATTTAATTCTGCTTCATGTTTGGATTCCTGCTGGTGTGTGGCTACTTAGTTATAGATTAAAGAACCTTGCAGTTAAAAGTAAACTCTTTAGGTAAGTGATTCCATTACTGCCAATTAATATAATTAAATTGCTTAAAATACAGAGAGAAAATAAGTCTCTCGTTTAAGAAAAAAATCATCTTTTATTTATAAAAAGTTACACTTTTATAAATACCAACTTATGTCATATTTTCCCCCCCAAGGCAAATCAATATATTTTTAATTTAAGGATAAAAGTTTAGTTTAATAGTTAATCGTGAAATTCGTCTGTCATTTTATGAAAGATATTTTCTGTTGTCGTTGAGACTGTTGTCTTAGTTTTTCTGATAGCTCAAAATCTTTTGTACTTTTAATTTTCTCTTTATTTATTTTTTTATATTATTTTATTTATAAGTATCGATCATTAGCATTATTCTTGAGTGAAAATGTATTATAGCTCTAGTGTAGCTTTCACTTAATTACAAAATGGAACAAAATAGTGGATCAAATGGAACAAAATAGTTATATGTTATTAAGAATTACAAAACAGAGCTCTTCATAGCGTCTCTATTATTTGTAGTTAATTTACAGGAGCACCCAAATGTACAACGACTCCAAAAAATTGTGAAAGCGAAATAAAAAACGACGGAAATTTTTATAAATGAACATCTATCATGGAATCACAATATGGATTTATGGTCAAGAAAAAGGACTATCAGATTGAACATTAAAAAAATAGTCATATTTTAAGCATATCAACTATATCCGGCCTCAAAACGTTCTAAAAAAGTGTAAAAACCCCTCTGTATTTACATCAGTTAGAGCACTGACCGACAGACAGACAAACCAAAATCATAAACTATCTTCAGCAAATTTTATATTTCACATGACAAAATGTATGAAATACTCAATATTTAATTTGTAGTATTTTTTTAACAATAGAAATAATGCAAATATGATGCACTGTAAAAGCAATCTCTAAGATTGGTATGTTGGCAAACCGGTCACCAAAATCAGTTGCGTATATAGGTTTATACCTCGGGGGGGGTTGATATCCGGTATTTTAAATTTTATTTTCACAATAGTTAATATAAATGCTTTAAAATAGCTGATTTTTATAATTGTTTTACACTTTCTGAGAGGGCCCGGGCCCCCTCGAATACGACACTGAGCAAAACCCCCTAGGCTCTGAAACTGTCGGCTGGAGTTTTAAAACTATGCTGAAAATTCACAATCTGTCGTATATACTTCAGTAATGGTAAAACAAGATTTTCAAAATGTTTAATTTTTTCAAACTGAATCTTTCATTTTTTTAAATCACTTTTCTGTCAATTTTTCGAATTCGGGATAAGCGTTTAATTTACGGGGGGGGGGGGGGGTTTCTGGGAGGGCACTGCCCGTAATTTTATCCCCCCCCCCGCTACTGGCCTGACGTACACTTTAATTAAAAGTATGCGTAAGGGGCCACCATATTTAAAGACGCACCAACTTAATTTTTACAATAGCAGCAACTATATTTCACTTCGTATTTCTAAAAATTTAGCTCATTTTAACACCGAATAGCAATTTTTTCATCCTATTAATATAATATCCTATCATTTCATGTCTCTTCGCGCTCTTCTATCACGCTGATAAATTAACATCTGCAAAGCAGCTGCCGCCCTTTTGATTTGAAGCATTTTCAACGTACGGATTCTCTAACGCCACGATTTTCTTGGCGGGTTGAAACGTATGCTAGAATGAAAACATACGGTAGGAAGAATCCGCTCGTAAAGCTCTACCGTACCTTGCATAATACCAACATACGTTAGCAGGTAACGAATGAGATCAATATGATGTCACACATCCGAACGTTCGCTTAAACGAACGTGGTAGAATAGAGCCCCTGGTCTCGGTGTTTCAGGGAACTGACGGTCGGACGCTGGTGGCTCCCGGAGCCGGCATCTTGGGGCTCTATTCTGCCACGTACGTTTAAGCGAACGTTCGGATGTGTGACATCATATTGACGTCATTCGTAACCATCTACCGTATGTTGGTATTCTGCAAGGTACGGTAGAGCTTTAGGTGCGGATTCTAACTTCCGTATGTTTACATTCTAGCATACGTTTCAACCCGCCAAGAAAATCGTAGCGTTAAAGAATCCGTACGCTGAAAATGCTTCAAATCAAAAGGTTGCAGATGTTATTTTATCAGCGTGATAGAAGAGCGCGAAGAGGCATGAAGGGATAGGATATTATATTAATAGGATGAAAAAATATTTTAACATAGGAAGAGGGAAATTTTACAAGATAACAACTCATTAATTTTTACTTCAAAGGTATTGAAAATTGCTATTCGGTGTTAAAATGAGCTAAATTTTTAGAAATACGAAGTGAAACATAGCTGCTGCTATTGTAAAAATTAAGTAGGTGCGTCTTTAAATATGATGGCTCCTTAGGCATACTTTAAATTAAAGTGTACGTCAGGCCAGTAGCCAGCGAGGGATAAAATTACGGGCAGTGCCCTCCCAGAAAAGAATCCCCCCTCCCCCGCGTAAATTAAACGCTTATCCCGAATTCGAAAAATTGACAGAAAAGTGATTTTAATAAATGAAAGAATCAGTTTGAAAAAAATTAAACATTTTTAAAATCTTGTTTTACCATTACTGAAGTACATACGACAGATTGTGCATTTTCAGCATACTTTTAAAACTCAAGCCGCCCGTTTGAAAGCCCAGAGGATTTTTCTCAGTGCCGTATTCGAGGGGGGGGCGTGGGAGCCTGGGCGCCCTCAGAAAATTAAAATAGCTGATTTTTATAATTATTTTACAAACATTTATATTAACTATTCTAAAAAAAAATTAAAATCCCCCCCCCCCTCTCCTGAAGTATAAACCTATATGCGCCGCTGATTTTGGTGACCAGTTTGCCAATATACCAATCTTCTAGATTGCTTTTACAGTACATCATATTTGTATTATTTCTAGTGTTAAAAAATACTACAAATTAAATATTGAGTGCTTAATACATTTTGTCATGTGAAATATAAAATTTGCTGAAGAGTGTTTATGATTTTGGTTTGTCTGTCTGTCCGTCAGTGCTCTAACTGATGTAAATACAGAGGGTGTTTACAATTTTTAAGAGCGTTTTGAGGCGAGATATAGTTTATATGCTTAAAATATGACTATTTTTTTAATGTACAATCCGATAGCCCTTTTTCTTGACCATAAATCTACATAGTGATTCCATGATAGATGGGCATTTATAAAAATTTCCATTGTTTTTTATTTCACTTTCACAATTTTCTAGAATCATAGTACATTTGGGCGCTCCTGTAAAGGAACTACAAATAATAGAGGCGCTATGAAGAGCTCTGTTTTGTAATTCTTAATAACATATAACAATTTATTTTCATTTGACCATTTGATTGATCGGTTTTGCAATTAAGTCAAAGCTACACTAGAGCTATCTGTAAAGGGGGTTGGTTTGTCTTGGGTGAAAAGCTTTTTAGGAGGTTCAAATGAGTATTCACGTTACATCTGGAGAAACCGCCCAAGACTCAAGACAGTTAGTTCGACAGCCACGCGGTAGGTCAGAACCATGGACTAATACACTTCAGTCATCTACTATGTTTCGTGTCTTATCCATTCGGTCATAGTCGGCTTTTCTTTTGTTTGAAATAGCCGAATGTCCCAAAAATAAGCTTTAAAGAATGGCTGCCCATAGAGCAAAATGTATTCATTTATTTTGAGTGCTCCTGTAAAAGCTCTATGAATTCTACATACACGATTTTCAATACCGTACATGGCGCAGTGCATAGGGATAACATATAGAACTTCGTAGTGGTCGATGAATATTTACGGCTGTTAGCAGACGGATAGAACAGATTGACAGAACTGAAATTATAATCACTTTTCAGCTTTGTTGGAAAGCGTTAAAACATATTAGAATCACTAACAATAGTTAAGATATTACGGAAATTTTATAATGAAAATTAAGTCAACCACAAAAACTTGCGCGTGTTCAGGACTTTTTGCCTGAATTGTAATTTTATTAACATACGCAATTAAATTAGTAAAAACAATAAAGTAAATGAAATAGCCAGAGATGTGCTTTCGTAACACTTTGAGGATCTCCGAGGCGGGAAGGGAGGAGAAAAAAACAATTGAAAATACATAGCCATCCTGGGATACTGCCTCCATATAGTCGAATCGCCTGGCTGCGGGCCTGTCATTCGTAAACGATTGCTATATATATATCTTCGAAAATGCAAGTGCCTTTTTTTTCCGGAGCTGCACAATAGGTGTATTTTATGTTATTTAAAATTACTTATTTGTATCATGCAGTTTAACAGAACGTTATTATCACCTTCAAAAATGTTCTATATTTATAACTTAAATAAACCGTTTATAGATTTTTTTTCTTTTCTTTTTTTTCTTTTGTTCTTGTTGTTAATCTCACATTCATCAAACTTCGCTAATTGAAAATTCGTTTCTAAAGGAAGTTTTACGTTTTCAAAGCAGGTAACTAAAGTTCGAACTTCAGTGTTATCCAAATACATTTTCACTCAAGAAGAATGCTAATGATCTATATTTACAAATAAAATAATATAAAAAAAATAAATAAAGAGAAAATTAAAAGTACAAAAGATTTTGAGCTGTCAGAAAATATCTTTCATAAAATGACAGACGAATTTCACGATTAACTATTAAACTAAACTTTTATCCTTAAATTAAAAATATATTAATTTGCCTTGGGGGGAAAATATGACATAAGTTGGTATTTACAAAAGTGTAACTTTTTATAAATAAAGGAGATTAATTTTTTCTTAAACGAGACTTATTTTCTCTTTGTATTTTAATCAATTTAATTATTAATTGACAGTAATGAAATCACTTACCTAGAGTTTACTTTTAACTGTAAGGTTCTTTAATCTATAATACGTATAACTAAGTAGCCACACACCAGCACGATTCCAAACATGAAGCAGAATTAAATTAATATCTGCTCCAACGATCAGAATCCAGCTAGTAAATACTACACCATACGCATGCAGTTGCGAATTTCTAAGTAGGCTAACAAGGCTATAACCTACAAAGACAGTAAAGTAGACGATGCTTTTGTTCTGCCTATAGGTAGCTCTTTTGTTCAAGCAGCAAATTTATGAATTCGTCTCTGACACCGTATGTTCCTACCTATGAAAGAATTTTAATAAAAAAAAGACTATCTAGCTTAACTAAGCACACATTATATAATACTGAAACACAACATGCTACATGACATTTATGTTTTAGTCCTTTAAAAATATGTTTAGAAAACAAAATTTAAGAATTCCACTATATAGCTTATCTTACAAATAATGGAGAGATGAGAAACATACATACCATGCTACTTGAGCAGTTTTAAGAAATAGATATGTATATTGTTGCGGAATTACTCTGCTACTCCTGGGGTTCGTCGTTCTAAAGTCCTGTTGGTGTAAAAAGTTCAAGTAAAAAGTCACTTGTCAGGATGGAACACAAACTTTATTTCTTCTAGAACTTCGTAGAACAATCAGCTGCACACAATTCACAAGCACAATCTAGCAGTAACGTGCTTTTAACGATCCGCTTGGATCAGAAGCTCTCACAAATGCTGTATTTCTCACACAAAATAAGTCACTTTTACAGGCTAAAATTCCATGGAAATATTCAAGGGATATAGTACACTATCCCTTAAGACACAGCAATGAAGAATTTACACACAGCACTTTAAAAACAGCTTCACAAAGCAAGCTAAAACACAGCTTCTATAGCACTATCAGTTCACACAAAACAAGCGTACTCACAGCTCTTCGCACATTGAATGTTCAACTCGCAACTGACTGTCGGGGCGACGCACTCTTCTATAAATAGCCGGCGCAAGAGGTACAAGAGGTTTCCAGAAAAGTCAATTTCTCGAGGGTTCTACATAAAGCGTGAATTTTGATTACGTCATAGAAGAGAAATGTTAGGTTATTATGCGTTTTTAATGCAGGAAAAACAACTTCCAGGCCCCATTGGGAAAATCGCGCCAAATGACCAAAAAGTCGCCAAGCTTGGCGACTTTTGGCGAAATATCGCCAAATTTGGCGCCAAAAATAAGTCCTCAAAAGTGAAGAGATCTAAGCTCTAGGACTAATATTTCTCGAGATTTCTAGAAGCCCATAGAAAAACATATGGGAAAGCGAAACCTCCGTATCTCCGGTTCTAATTGGCCGATTTTGATGCAACAAAAAGCAAAATTTATCTATTTGAAGCGTAGAATACGAATTTTAAACCATTTTAATCCCCAGAGCAGCGGGTTGCCCCGAAAATTCGTAACATTGCCCCCTTCCCAAGGACTGCACGTCCCGGGCAGTACAATCCCTAGTTAGGAGGTCACACAGGTACCTACACTGTATAACACTTAACAAGATCTTAAGAACATAATTCAAGCAAGTAATCAATAGCACAATAGACAAATACAAATTAATAAATAAATAATCATCATAATAAATAATTACACTGTAATAAGTAATCAATGTAATAACAAATACACATTAATAAAATCCAATATATTACAAATATGTACACTAAACATGGCGTAAGTAGTGAGAGAAAGAGAGTTGAAGAAAGAGGAAGAGAAGAGAAAGACAGGAAAGGAATGGGAGATGAAAGAAAAGAGGAATTACGCCATAGTGACCATAGTCTGAGCTAATTACAACCGCGGTAGATGGCTAGCCGATCGTAATGTACAACTCTTGGCTTCGAGTTTGGTGACTTACGAATCCGTACGATGACGTCATTCAGCCGGTTTAGGAGTGCGTAAGGACCGTCCCACGGCGATTGCAGCTTGGGAGACAGGCCTTTCCGTCGAGTAGGATTCCATAGCCAAACTTTTTCACCTGCGTTGAACTCGTGTCCCGTAGCCTTCGTGTCGTAGCGAGTCTTCATCTTTTCCGTGTTCAGATTGATCCGCTCCCGAGCAAAATGATGTACATCTTCAAACCGTGCCCGAAGGTTTTCCACGTACTCCTCTGGCGATGAAGGCGCATCTGGAGGGCGGCCGAACACTAGATCGGCGGGAAGACGAAGATCTCTGCCGAACAGCATCTGGGAAGGTGTGAAGCCGGTAGTCTCATGGATGGCACTCCTATAGGCCAGCAGGAACAGGGGGGGTTTCTTGTCCCAGTCCTCTTGATTCCTAGATACCAGGAGCGAGAGGTTGTTCAAAATTGTACGATTGAACCTCTCCACCATGCCGTCGGATTGTGGGTGTAAAGGCGTAGTCTGGGTTTTGTCCATTCCGAGAAGTTGGCATAGTCCTTTAAAGACTGCAGAGGTAAAGTTCGTTCCTTGGTCGGAATGAAGTTGCAGAGGGGTTCCATATCTGGAAATCCATTCTTGCACCAGTACCTCTGCTACGGTCGTAGCTTCTTGATCGGGAATAGGAAACGCTTCGGGCCATTTAGAGAAGTAGTCAATGACAACTAGGATGTATTTGTTGCCATTCGAAGTTCGTGGAAGAGGTCCCAGGATGTCGAGGGCAATCCTCTCAAAAGGCGCTCCTACATTATAACGATGTAGTCTTCCACGGCTTCGTTTCTTCGGGCCTTTACGGGCGGCACAGGCGTCACAAGCTTGACACCACTTTTCGACGTCGCCTCGAGCCCTAACCCAGTAGAAGCGCTCGCGAACTTTCTGCAGGGTCTTCATCACGCCAAAATGGCCTCCAGTTAAGCCATTATGCAGCTCTTCTAGAACCTTCAGAATCCTCGAGCGAGGGAGTACTAACTGCCATCGAAGCATCTTGCCGTCGTCCGACTCCCATTTACGATACAGGACTCCATTCCTCAGGCGAAGCGAATCCCATAAAGCCCAGTACTGTTTTGTTGCCGGACTGTAAGATGATATTTCTTGCCAACTGGGCTTAGCGCTGGATTTTTCCATAAATTCCACAATAGGTTTGATGTCGCGGTCTGCTAATTGGTCCGCCCGAACGTTTTCGTCACTCCAGGGATCTTGGGATGGTGTCGATGATGTAACTTGGCGGACAACGGGATGTTTCAGATGGTAATTTTTCTCTGCCCTGGAGCAATAGCGACAACTGTCTATGCAGGGCCTTCTTGACAAAGCATCTGCATTTCCATGAGATGACCCTTTCCGATGACGTATCTCGATGTCATATTCTTGTAATCGCTGTATCCACCTGGCTATTTGGCCCTCCGGATTCTTGAAATTTAGAAGCCAGGTTAAAGAGGCATGGTCCGTTCGGAGCAGGAACTTTCGGCCGTACAGGTAATGATGAAAGTGCTCCACGGCCTTAATGATAGCAAGGAGTTCCCTTCTCGTAACACAATAGTTACGTTCTGCCTTTGAAAGGCATTTGCTCCAGTAAGCAATGACGTGTTCTTGGCCATCTATCTCCTGGGACAAAACTGCTCCGACACTCTCCTTACTTGCGTCTGTGTCCAGGATAAATGGCTTGTCAGGGTGAGGATACGACAAGATCGGCGAAGATGTTAAAGCCGTCTTCAGTTCGTTGAATGCGTCCTCACATTCCTCAGTCCATAGAAATTTCTATCCAGTCTCGGTCAATTTGTGAAGAGGTCTTGCAATTTGAGAAAAGCCCTTCACGAATTTTCGATAGTAAGTACACAGACCGAGAAAACTTCTTAAGTCATGGATATTCTCGGGACGACTCCAGTTCTGGACTGCGGACGTCTTTTCGGGATCGGTTCGGACTCCGTGGGCGGATATTATGTGCCCGAGGTAACGTACTTCCCGACGAAACAAATTGCACTTCGATGGACTTAGTTTCAAGTTTGCCTCTTTTAATTTCTGCAGTACCTTTCGAATGTTCTCTAGATGCTCTTCGAAAGTCCTTCCGACGATGATGATATCGTCCAAATAAACGAGACATACATCGTAGGAAAGTCCTCTCAACACTGTCTCCATTAGTCGCTCGAATGTAGCAGGTGCGTTGCAGAGTCCAAAAGGCATAACTTTGAACTGCCATAATCCTTGTCCCGTGGTGAACGCAGTCTTTTCACGGTCGTCGGGATGAATTTCCACTTGCCAGTAACCACTTTTCAGATCCAGAGTGGAAAACCATTCGTTTCCCGATAAAGTGTCCAAAGTGTCGTCTATCCTGGGAAGAGGGTAGCTGTCTTTCTTGGTAATGTCATTCAGACGTCTGTAGTCAACACAGAACCGGGTGGAACCATCCTTCTTTCGGACCAAAACAATTGGCGAGGCCCAGGGACTAGTCGATGGCTCGATGACGTCATCACGCTGCATCTCCTCTAAAAGTCTGCTCACTTCTTCTTGCTTAGCAAACGGCAGCCGCCTAGGATGTTGCTTGATGGGAGAATGGCTGCCTGTATCTATCCTATGTTGAGTTAAGCTCGTACAGCCAAAGTCACCCGAAGTACGGGAGAAGAGGTCTTCAAATTCGGCTATTACTTTCTCTGCAGCGCTTCTCTGTTCTGCCGTTAACTCCACGTCTTGTATTAATTCCTTCGTCAGGCACTCTGAAGATTTAGCTGTCGTTTGGCTGATGTTCTTATTAATGCAGGTAACAGGAGTGCATGTCGCCAACACTTCATTTTTCTTTATCACCTTCGACTTGTCCGTCACATTTACTACTCTAACTGGAATTTCTGTTCTCGACAAGTCCACAAGTGTTGCTCCTACAAGTACTCCTCTGACGGAATCACTATTGTTTGGGTGTTCGATTAATCCAAAACGGAATTTATTGCTTTCTTTTACTGTTCCAGAAATTATTGAATCAGTCTGGGCTATTATTTGCTGAACAGGTAAAATAGTTTCATTTTTAATATCGAACGCAGCTATTTCTTCTGAGTCTGAACGAAGCTCATTATTCTTAAAGTCCAAATTAAATTTGTGCGATTTTAAAAAGTCGAGTCCGAGAATAAAAGAGTCTGTAATGTTGGCGACATATACCACATGGTCGTATCTGGCATTTCCAAACGTGATTTCTACTTGCGCTTTTCCGCCCACTTCGATCTTGTCACCTGTCACAGTCTGGAGGGTCAGCGAGGACGGAGTCCAGATAATCTTCAAATTTAATTTCTTGGCCAGATCCGTCCTTATGATGGTTACGTTCGCTCCAGTATCAATCACCATGTGGCATGGGGAACCATTAACGTATCCCTGTACGAAGAGTCCATTACTGCCACCATTCACTGATGAAATCTGCAAGACTTTTAGGTGGGGCTTTTGACTATATGGCAACCTCCGCCCCGCGAGATGGCCACCTCCTAGTTTCCCTCTTTCATGTTCTTAGATTTCTCTTGCTGGTCATAAGACTTTCTACCACAATACTTTTGTACATGGCCGTCGACGCCACACTTCCAGCATTTTACTTTCTTTGGGCCATCTCTCGTTCTATCGGATCTTAATTTTCGTTCTATGAGATCTTCAATTCTCTTCAATCTGTTCTCGACGCTCTCTGTGTCTTTGTCAGCTTCCTCTTGGACCGTGACCGCTCTGACAGCATGCCGATCTTTTCTCACGGCCCGCTGGGCTGCCTCTAGCTTCATTGCAAACACCAGAGCAGACTTCAAATCCTGATAATCCTCCAACATGAGTGCCTTTTGGGTTTCTGGATCACGGATGGCTTCAATAAAATGGCGCACCGCCATTTCTTCTCGGACATTATCAAGGTGGTCCATGTAGGCTAGATGACACAGCCTATCTATGTCCGAAGCCAGCTCTTGAAGGGTCTCGCCAGATCTCTGCATCCTTGACTTAAGTTGGATTCTACTATATTCTTTCTGGCACTTCTCTCCGAATTTCATCTCCAAGGCACTGGCAAGGGCGTCAAAATCTCCTATCTTCGTCGCTCCGATAGTTTGCAATACATTAATTGCATCTCCGCTAAGGGAAGCGGCCAGTTGTTTAGCTTTCTCGGACTCGCTCCAACCATTGGCTCTGGCGACGATCGAAAATTGGGTCTTGTAAGCTTCCCAGGGAGTCTTTCCGTCATAGGCAGTAAGTTTCACTGCTGGGCGGTGTGAAGATAACCTGATGTTTTCGGGTAACTTTCCCAGCTTTACGAGAGAGTCCAATTTTTCTTCAATTTTAGCTTCACATTCTTCATGTATTTTCGAAACTATATTTTCTTTCCAGTCTAGTTTCTCCTAAATTTTATTCTTAAATTCTTCCCGCATTCTGCAAATATCTTGCTGCAATTCTTTAACATTTTCTTCTATTTTTCCTTCAATTCTTTGTTCATATTTCGTTTGAGTTTCTTCTATGAGCGACATTCTTTTCTCCATTATCTCTTGATTTTCCTGCACACTCTTTTCGAATTTCTCTAATTTTCCCAAAGCAGTCTCCATTTTCTCCAATCCCAATTTCATTCCTTCTTGTCCGGCTTCAATTTTCTTTTCTAAATCGGTCTGTCCTGCTTCAATTTTCTTCTCTAAATCCGCCTTCATCTGTTCTTGTCCAGCTTTCATCTTATCTTGTCCAGCTTTCATCTCTTTTTTTATCTCATCTTGACCGAATTTCATCTCGTCTTGTCCGGCTTTCATCTCGTCTTGTCCGGCTTTCATTTCTTGCATCATATTCATGAGCTTTTGAAGTTGTTCTTCCATTTTTTGTCTAGTCAAAACCATAAACTGGAAAATTAAAGACTTTCTTTAGAATCCCGATTCTGACACCAAATGTTGCGGAATTACTCTGCTACTCCTGGGGTTCGTCGTTCTAAAGTCCTGTTGGTGTAAAAAGTTCAAGTAAAAAGTCACTTGTCAGGATGGAACACAAACTTTATTTCTTCTAGAACTTCGTAGAACAATCAGCTGCACACAATTCACAAGCACAATCTAGCAGTAACGTGCTTTTAACAATCCGCTTGGATCAGAAGCTCTCACAAATGCTGTATTTCTCACACAAAATAAGTCACTTTTACAGGCTAAAATTCCATGGAAATATTCAAGGGATATAGTACACTATCCCTTAAGACACAGCAATGAAGAATTTACACACAGCACTTTAAAAACAGCTTCACAAAGCAAGCTAAAACACAGCTTCTATAGCACTATCAGTTCACACAAAACAAGCGTACTCACAGCTCTTCGCACATTGAATGTTCAACTCGCAACTGACTGTCGGGGCGACGCACTCTTCTATAAATAGCCGGCGCAAGAGGTACAAGAGGTTTCCAGAAAAGTCAATTTCTCGAGGGTTCTACATAAAGCGTGAATTTTGATTACGTCATAGAAGAGAAATGTTAGGTTATTATGCGTTTTTAATGCAGGAAAAACAACTTCCAGGCCCCATTGGGAAAATCGCGCCAAATGACCAAAAAGTCGCCAAGCTTGGCGACTTTTGGCGAAATATCGCCAAATTTGGCGCCAAAAATAAGTCCTCAAAAGTGAAGAGATCTAAGCTCTAGGACTAATATTTCTCGAGATTTCTAGAAGCCCATAGAAAAACATATGGGAAAGCGAAACCTCCGTATCTCCGGTTCTAATTGGCCGATTTTGATGCAACAAAAAGCAAAATTTATCTATTTGAAGCGTAGAATACGAATTTTAAACCATTTTAAGCCCCAGAGCAGCGGGTTGCCCCGAAAATTCGTAACAATATGTACGTACGAGTGATATACTGTATGTCAGGGGCGTATCCACGGGGGGGGTTAGGGGGGTCATAACCCCCCCATGAGGGATTTTTTGCCATGCAAAATGTATACTTTTCACTACATTATCACACACACCTATATATATATATGAGTTGTAGTAGTCGTAACCCCCCCCCCCATGAAAAATTTCTGGCTACGCCCCTGCTGTATGTTTAAAAAACATAAGGTGAATAAACAATTTTATTCTTTTGAAGTTCACAAAAAATCAAACTACAGGCAAACTTGCAATGATAATAAGCAATCTATAGTTATATTCAATACAAATTACATATTTAGAATTCTCAAATGAGGTCCATTCTATGAAAAGGAACACCTTGACACAGAGTTTAACAGTAACTATGCATTTAAATAATCCATCACCCATTACAAAATTAAATACCATTATTATAAAGAAAATACATTAAATAAAGTTTTTATTGGTGAAAAAAATCGCTTCAATGTATAAATATTGTCTTCGCTGATCAGATCGCTATTTATAAAACATGATTAATCCATTATATAACAAGTAATCATGTAAAATGATCATAAAACATTCCAAAATACACAATAAATTCATAAATAATTTATGAAACGAAAGTAATACACATTTTGTTGTTATTTATGTTCAACCATATTCATTATCAAGTTAAAAAACACAAAAATATAATACAACGCTAGTATAGGACTAATAAATGCCTACATTAAGGGTACATAATGTTTATTTATGTTCTCAGATCGTTAGGCTTAGACGATTTCAACTATTATCAAAGAATTAATTATATTTATAGTCATTCAATTTACTTTAAATTCATACAAGAGTTAAAACTTACTGCACTGTAGTTGAAAATGAGGTGAAATGCCTTATTTTTGTCGAATATTAAAGTTATCAAACAATTAAAAAACCTTTTGGGAAATCAACAGGTAAATAAGTTTGCTTGGAGTACGCAGAACCCGGCTGTAACTTATCACTTCCGACAGTTTACAAGTTTTCACTGCTTTCCGAAAATCGTCTGCCGAATTTTCATTGGCTATAATCAATAGGAAGTGACGTAAAAATCATCACTCTTGTTTGTGTGACATCGACGTTTTGGGACGAACTGTTTGGAATTTGCTCCGCCTTCCGCACGCTGTGGTCTGTTTCGAACGTTCGTTCGGAGGTCTTCCAGAATACCAATTTTTCGAACGTTCGTTAACTAGGATGCGGCACGAATAAGTTTTGGATGACGTCACAAATCCGAACGTTCGCTTTAAAGTACGTGGCAGAATAGAGCCCCAGGTCTCTCCTTGAAAGGGATTCCGGACGGCACAATAAGGCGTCGGAGATTTCGCGATCCACACGGAGCATACTATGTAGCACTAGCGGCTCCCGGTTTGGGGAAGATGATCACAGCGTAGTATATCGAAACGGGACGTCGAAACTGGTAATTGATCTCCGTTGAAAAAAACAAGGGGTGGGGGCCTTAAGCCCAATTCACATCAAAAGTGAGGGGAAGCATATCGGCAGGGTGGCCAAGCAGAGGCAGACGGCCAAAAACCCGAACATGTTACAAACGTGGTGGGGCCACCAGGTACTTACGCACAAAAAAAAGAAGAAAAATAAATTTATACGGTGATCATGGAGTAGCTGGCCCTCTGGCCTACGTGCTAGCAATTACATAATGACTTGTTGTAAGTCACGACTAAAATGCCGAGTTGGGCCCCTAATGCATGATGAAACACCCGTTAAGTCACGTCCTAGCAGCACTACAACAGCTCTCAGAATGACGCTTTCTGCCCCACGCTTGAGGAGCTTCGCCGACCGCGGGGACCAATCAGAGCGCGCCATCTCAGCCGGGAAACTTCGAGAACATTCGATTGACGGGGGAAGGAAGAGAGGAAAGAAGAAAATGTTTGCCAGCGACTACTACACGCGGGAAAGAAACGAACCTGGCGCGAGAAGAAACGCAGGCAAGAACGGCCATCTTGAAATGGGAAAAAAAAGCTTAATTGATCAAAAAGGCATTAAAAGCGTTATTAAATTTCCTAAAATTTTAGCGGGAGATAGCTAATCGTCCAAAACAACCCTGGGTAAAATTTGGAGTAAAAATTTAAATTAGAAGAGAGCAAAAATAATTAAAAACCGGACATGAACAAGAGATATTGCAAGAAACAGTGGCGGATCTAGGATTGGGTAAAGGGGGGGGGGGCTAACTTACTGGGTCTTCAATAATTTTGGTGTAGTTATCCACAGGCCCTATGAGAGGGGGGGGGGGCAGGCGGAGCATCGCCCCGGAGCCCGTGTTCAGCTAAAGTGCGTCCGTAAATTTTTCAGAATGCGTTAAGAATTTCATTTATAGATATGTAATTAAAATCTTTTTCTTTTAAACAGACTAAATTTCGAATGTCTCCCAGATAACACAAACTTGTTCAGAACCCTCCTAGAAGACGTCATATAGACAAGTTGAGATGTCCATTAAACATCCAGGATTCGTCGGATTCTCGTCCCTTTTACGTCAATATAGCACTATAGGACGCCCACATGACGTCTTATAGACATCTATATAGGCGTAATTATGGACGTGCTTGCCTATTTATGGACTTAGCATGGGCAAGTCTTGGACATCAATGTCTATATATGGACCTACTTAGGTCAAGTCTTGGACATCTTCATCCATGCTTCTTTCCATTTCACTAAGGTACTATGGATTATCTGGGATACGTCTATAAAAAAGACTTACTCTGGAAATTCCGTGTCTAGTTTTGGTCTATTCATGGACATTTTCTGGAGTTTCCAGATTATGTCCATAAATAGATGTCTTCTGGATGTCTATATATAGACATGGGCGTAATATGGGCGAGATGGATCAGAAATGGATATAAAATGGACAACTGTGCTATCTGGGATAATTCTAAAATGATTTACATGGCAGAAATGTTAATTCCACCATTAAATATTAGTATTTTTTTTTTTTTTCAATCTTCGAACATGAATTAAAAGTAACATTATATATCAGACAAACTTCCCTCCCACTCTCTTTCCTTTTAGCATTTTATATGAAAATCATTAAAAAGACCAGTTTTACAAAAAAATCCCTTCCGTCCCTCCTGTTTTTCGAAACTTTTGTGCTTTACGAAAGGGGCCGGGAAGGCTTTCGCCCCGCCTTATAAAATTTCTCTCAGAGGCCCTGATTATCCAAGCTTGGCGACATTTGGCACGATTTTTTACATATGTCGCCTGTATATTTCATTTTTCTGCCTACATATAGTATTACGTAATTGAATTTTGAGAAAGGTGTGCGAATTTCCGATAAAATAAAATACTCGAACCTGCTAGGACTTATACTTTATAGGAAAAACAATGTCTGAAAAAATTAATTTAAATCATACCTCTTTTTTCCATAGTGATATCATTGTATTCTTTCTAATAAAGCAGCTCTTTACAAGCTGCCTGTTAGTGATGCATGTGGTATATTTTGTGAGTGCTGTTGTTCTCCTTGAAATAGCTTGTTCTGGGGCTGTGCATTTATGATTTCTTCCTGATGATTTGCGCTTTCACTCACACTAGACAAATTATCATTTTTCGGAATTTTCATAAAATAATCACCTATATTACGATTCAATGTCCGCTTTCTTGAGGCCATAACATTTGCATTTAAATTAAATTCTACCAGTGGCGGCTCGTGGGATACAGCAAGTACTGCCGGGTTGCACTTGAAATTATCAGCACATACTTTAAAATAATTTATTCTACTAATTTTCTTAAATTCAGATTAGAATTATGGAATTTCTATGGTAAATTTAAAAAAAAATCTCAAAAAAAAAAAAAAAAACCGTATTGTAGTAACTGCCGGATCGCTCATTCAGAAATGAAAGCCCTTTAATCTTCCCGCAATTCAATTGTGAGTCTTGGTACAGTCCTTATAGCTGATAACGAAATTGGCTGCACCGTTGCCATGGCAACGACTGTGCAAGCAGTGTCTCCGGCATAGGGAGTATGTAGCTAAGATACAGCTGATGAAACATTTTCTAACGATGGCTGCACTTGTGAATTCGACTAACTGTTTGGCTGGAGAAGTGAGGGGGGGGGGGGTAAGGAGAATATATGTTCGGAAAAATCTCGACTTTATATTGCTGAATTTATCAAGAAGGTAGGCCTGAATAGACGCTTATGAATGGACAATTACCCATCAAAGCAGTATTGTTTTTAAGTAAGCAAGAACTGGCATTTAGAGGACATGGCGAGCGAGAAAATTCTTTAAACATGGGAAATTTTAAAGGGCTCTTAAAATTATTGATATCTGAATTGAAACAACGCCTTTTTATGAGGACATCACTGACCGATTCGCAAGTTTAAAAGAAAGGAGGATTGATTTGACTTATAAAAAATAAGTAAGTTTTCTTTTTTTTTTCTTTTCTTCTCAAGTTAACATTACAAAAGAAAATTCTAAGGAAACTTCGAATCAGACACGGATTAATGCAATTTTGAGGATAAGAGCGGCTGGTTGAAACTTATGTCCATTTTATGGAAGTAAAATAGGATCTCTTACATTTTTAATGTAATTTCTTTTTTTTTTCTCGGTGAGGGCTTAATCCGCCAGCTTTCGAATTCAGTAACAAAGACTTTCCATTCCTGTCTGGAGGAGGGAGGGGGGGGGCTCATATGCTTCCGGCTGCACTAACAGTTTTGACCACGGGCCGCCACTGAATTCTACACACGAACGGGGCTAAATAGAGAACAAATGAATCACACTAGCGCTTCACCCGAAAAGAACGACCAAGCGGAGAAAGCAATTTCAATGGGCTAAGATTTTGAAGCCTGCTTAGAAAGGACTACAGTACTTCCAAGAAATTCTTCCACCATTCCTAAACATTCAAAACGGGTGTACTTTTGTATAAACAGTAAATGTCCGAAAACCAGGTAAGGAAAATTAGTTATAGTAATAGTATTCTTTCAAAATCCCCTGGAAATCCAAATGGCGGAACAAAAGAACCTTTCACAATGATACAGGAGATAGCCACTTGGGATTCCTAGTCACTTGATGTCTATGTTACACTCCCCCATCCCCTCACTATGTACATCCACAGACCTCAAAATACACATAGACCAGACAATCCTTATGCTTTCGCTGTGACTAAAATCATCGGGAGCTGTAGGAGGAGCGGTCAGCTGCCAGGGGGGTCCCAAAGATGACGGTTGGCGAATTCACCCCTCTTCCTTCGGGGGGGGGGGTCACTGCGCTTTCCCCTTTCTCCAAAGCGAAAGAGTACCGATCTTTTGTTCATGAACTTGTAAACCATCTTCGGGACCATCTGGTAGCTCTCAGCCCCAGAGAAATCATAGGGGTGTCCGGTCTGTGTGTACATCTATCATAAGGTATCTCACATCAGGTACACATCAGTACAGATTCCGAGGCGCGCGCAAAGACTGTTTATGTTTAACCCATTTGTGCCCAGATATTTTTGCGGCTTTCTTCAATTTTTGCTAACACCAGCAATAATAGCTAAATTTCTGATGTCGAATTCTTGAACAAGGGATGATTTCTTTTAAAATCATTATGCATAAAAATTGAAATGTCAACATCCCACTTGGCCATGTTAAAATAGTTTGTGGAGTTGAGGTTCAATACGCGTGAATAAAGGCAAGGAAAAATAACTAACGTTTTCGAGTGATAGCTAAAATGCCGTCCCAAAAAAGGGACACTAGGCATAAATGGGTTAACAGTGAATTATATGTATTTTTAGCTCCCCCTTTTTATGACTTTGCAGGGGGTGAATGGACATCATCGCTCAAACACTGTTCTCTGCATTTGCCATAACCCGTTCAAACAATTAGCTGTTCTGCGCTACTCACGTATATATAGTAAAACTAGGTTACTGATCATCCTTAAAAGAAACCGAAATGTTTCAAGGAGGAGACGAAATTTCGGGCGAGTCCTTGGGACTCAAGTTTTGAAAATATCTGTAGCCTGGGGACGAAAAGGTTAAAAACCATTGATTGAGGTCAAGTCTAAAAATCAAAGTAATAAATCAAAAAAGTAAATTAAAATTCCAAAATAACATTTTAGACACGCAGTTTTTAACCCATTTATGCCTAGCGTCCCATTTTTGGGACGGCATTTTCGCTAGTAGTCGAAAACGTTATTTATTTTTCCTAGCCTTAATTCATGAGTATTGAGCCTCAACTCTACAAAATATTTAACATGAACAAGTAGTATGTTGATATTTCAATTTTTATGCATAATGATTTTAAAAGAAATCATCCCTTGTTCAAGAAGTTGACATCAGAAATTTATCTATTATTTCTGTTATCAGTAAAAATCGAAGAAAGTCACAAAAATATCCAGGCACAAATGGGTTAACTAAGCATCAAAACTCTATTCTATCTAGTCAAAATTCAGTTTCAATGGGGGGGGGGGCTATAGCCCCTATAGCCCCCCCCCGTAGATCCGCCTCTAGCAAGAAATGAGTTAGGCTATTGAAGAGAGAAGAAAACGTAATAGTCAGCAGAAAATCGACAGAATTTACAAGATAATTAAATTTACACCTCCGGAGACAGGGCAAACAACGGCAGAATTAATTTAAAGAAAAGGTCATTATTTAAAAAAATCCCAACAAAAAAAGGGGTAATTAGTTGTAATTTAAAAAGACAAGCTATTGAGTTATAGAAGAAGAGTCATCCAGACCATTATATCTCCTGACAAAAGGTATTTAAATTAAACTTCCAAGTTAATTACAAGCATTAGAAAATAAATAATTAATGGTTAAAACAATTAAAATAAAAATTACTGCATTTGATTTGTAAACACATAATCCCCCAAAAACAATACAACATACTCATAACTCGTTGATATTATGTAGCTGACTTTTTACAACACAACTGAAAGTAAATGATGGTTCTAATCCTCTAGAGTGATAGTTCCATTTGAGACACCTTATACTTAATGATAACTATATTTTTTACAGATTTCACAACACAGTGTTATAAAGTAAGCCTCTTTCTTTCAAAGCCAAAAATCGTTTGACAAAATATGAGCAAATACGCCAACGAGAACTGTGTGCTGACGATGTTTGCGGTGGCGGGAAACTTTCGTTACAACCTAATATTTTTACGCATTTTTACTCACCATCAAATTCTATTGAAGGAAAAAAAATATTAATTCTATTAAAGGGGGAAAAGGGATTTTGTAGATCATTGTCTATGTTCCCTACTCTTTACCCATTTATCTAGAAATTTATCGATCATTAAAAAATATTGATATTTCTAAAGGTCTTTATACATTATAAAATTATTACATTCGTATGCAATTACATTCTTATTAATAGCACAAAGATATACTAAGTTTTAACGGAAATATATGCGCTCCTACCTGCTTATCCAAACAACACAAGGAACCAAAGTTTATCTGTTGTCCACTAATCCAAACAACACATTCATAGTTTTTAAATGCATATCCTTTTCCATTTTTATTTTTATACTTTTCTAAAACTGAAAAAGCATGCTGCACTTTTTCCTGTGTAGGTGCCATTTATGTTCTTTTTCACGACCGCATATCAAAATAAAGAAATGAAAGAAAGATCTGACACCACAAGAAATAGTTTTAGCTATTCCCTCCCGTGCAACCCTCACTTTCTTCTGGGAAGTCCATTCTTGTCTCTCACCAGTCCAGACTTGGATGAACAGTAGACGACAGACAACAACAACAAAAGAATGGTCATCTAAATCTTTTCCCGGGGAAAAAAAAATAATACAAGTGAGCTCCTAACCGTCTTCCTGCAAACGTCGGAGCTCCAGGGGAACTTCCTGCCTTCAGGGCATGCCTGCGCCTCCCCGTGAAAATTTTCCCAGCAAGCTGAACAAAAACTAAAACTGGGCAACTGTAATCGTTTTGTAATCGTCTCGTAATCAAAGCGACTACGATTACAGTCTCCTCGATTACGACTATCTGGCAAATGAAATTTCTAGATTACTATTAGACTACGATTACGCGAAAAAGTAAACTTCCAGATTACGACTAGATTACGATTACATGAAAAATTTAATTGCCAGATTACGATTATATTACGATTACACAAGTAAATGTAATCGATTACAGTCGATTACGATTACACGATTATGATTACACGAAGTCTGAACGAGATGTATACAAATGAAGAATACTGCGAAATGGTACTGTTGTATGGGCAGTGTAATCGAAATAAGAGAGAGGCGGCAAGACTTTATGCCATTAAATTTCCCAGTCGAAGACATCTATCTTATTGTACAATTGCCCGTGCTGTTCAACGCTTGTATAGAACTGGGAGTTGTCATAGACGTATTCCCTTGTCTCGTGCCACACCTTCAAGCTTGCGGATACCCGCTGAGGATGTTCTAGGATATGCCCTGGCTCATCCTGAAAGTAGTGTCCAGGATATTAGCAAGGCTTGTTCCTATTCAAAACATAGATATAGGAATAACTAGATCACGCATCCGTATACTAGTAAGAAGTTTTTCTTGTTGCCAAATATCTTCGGTGGCATCGCCCATGATAGTGGCAGAAAGCAGTGTCTTGATCATGGTATCATGGTTTATGGTTATTTTCGCCACTAGTCCAGCATCTTATTTATTTATTTATTTATTTTTAATTAACTTTAAGCATTATCATGCCCAAGTCGTGCTGTGCGTATAATTACACTAACAGGTTTAGGAAAGGATCTGGAATATCTTTTCACAGGTAATAAATGCTTAAAATTGGTGGTATTGAAAATCAAATACCAATTGATGTTCAATAACAGTAGTATTTTTAAATTTCCTATTTACCTATGCTTTTCGTTCAATTTGTAAAGTAATTGAAGGAGATATTGCACATCCTTCTTGAATTAAAGTAGACATTGCTTAATTTATGTTTCTATATAAATATAATCCTAAAACATTTGACCGTACGATATATATATATATATATATATGTGGATAATAATTAATTCTGCTGTGGCAACACCACTGAACGAACTATAACTTCAACTCCCGCCAGTTGTTCCCCCGCCAAAGAACACTCTAGACGGAGAACGAGACTGGGCAGACGTGCGATGTTAAAAGAGCAGAATAGCTCTCTTGATGTTATTTTTATTTTTATTTCTACCTCTCAATGTTTTTAAATGTTAGTGTCGTCGTTGTATTAAAGTTTCGTCTCATTAAATGTTTAAAAAGATTAACGTCTATTTAATTTGGAGCGCTAGCTCCATCCTACATGGGTGCTCGCCGTTCGAATCCGCACATCCCCTAGATACAGTACCGGAACTAAAAAAGTTAATACATTTCTTGTAATATTTATTGTTCTTGTGATTTATATGTCAGCGAAATTAAAAGTGATGTGCTACAGAGGATAATATTTTCATGGAATGCCGAAACAAGAACAGAAACACAAACTGTAAGTACATTCTAATCATATTCCAATTATTTGATGCTTGTTCAAGAAAATGTCGATGATTAATGAAATACTCATCTCATTCAAGATATAAGAAAACTGAGGAAATATTTCAACGTTATTTTGATGCAAGAATTTTTTAATTGATGCGAAATTCTTTTTTTGATGCGACTTTGACGTTGACTTTATTACTTCTGTTTTCTTGGCTTTCTACTTTGATGAATTTATTTGATGATTTCGAGGAATAATTTGATGATTTGATGAATATTTTGATGCGTAATTTGAAAGATTGGTAATTAGAAGTTTGATTGAATTATATACCTTCGTTTTCTTGAACAGCAACATTTGAAGAACACGTATTTCGTATACATTTTGATTTGTTGTGAATTGAATACAGTTTTGAAACATATTATATTGTTATTCTGATGCATATTTTTGAGAACAGTCTCTATATTCTTTTAATGAGATTTAAATGTCTTAATGTGAAGAAAATGTTTGATACTGAAATTCTATTTTAAATTCCGAAGTGTTTGAGTTTTGATCTTGGTTTTGCATATCTGTGTACAGTAACTATTTGAATATATATAATCATGTCTACTCTCAGCGATTACCCCAATATCGCAAAATCGTTAAAAATTGGTAGTACGAGTCAAATAAAGGTTTTACATCGCTTAATTTTTGGTACAGACGGCGATAGACAAAATCGCGCGAGATTACGCAAATTTACAGGTTTCCCACAGCCATTCGAGTTAGAAGAAACGAAACAAAAAGTACTTAAAGAGTTTTCACTTAAAGACCTAATTTCTATTTGCAATTTACTTCATTTAGAATTCTCAACTGACCCAGATAAGTGTGCTAACACCATTCTTACGAGTCTTAATGATTTATCGTTATTAAAAGCAGATTCTTCCGATCTTTCGGAAAGCGAAGTCAATGATTCACATCCGGTTGACAGTTCATCTCAAACAAATAACGTCGTGGGTGAAAATAGTACTCCCTCCCCACCCACCCCTGACGCAAAAGAGAATTTTCGGATAAGCAACAGACACAGATTCCTTTTAGTGAATCAGCTCAGAATTTATTGCCTTCAGTCGAAACTACGAGTTCCTCTTTCCAATTATTTAGTCTCAAAGACGTTGTTGATTTAATAAAACCTTTTTCGTCTCGCGATAATTATAGCATTGAGAATTTCATATCCGACGTTGAAGAAATTTTTTATTTGTACCAAATAAACAATCCAATTCACCAAATTACTTTTGTTAGAAAATGTTTGACTGGTCCCGCTCAAACTTTAATTAGGTCTATTCGTGGAATCACAAATTGGGAACAATTGAAGCACCATTTGCTAGAGGAATTTTCTGACAAAATTAACAGCATTCAGTTACATCAATTAATGGAATCTCGACGTATGAAACCGTTTGAAACCCTACAAGAATATTTCTTAGCTATGAGAGATTTGGCACACAAAGGATCTCTTGATGATCCCTCCCTGATTGAATATGTTATAAATGGAATTCCAGATTCATCACACAATAAAATTTTCCTTTACGGTTGTAAATCCATCCCAGAATTCAAGGAAAAATTAAAGATTTATGAAAAAATCTTTAACAGTTCTCAACATTTCAGACAAAATAATCAGAAAAAATTCGATGATACCAACCTTAATGTGAAACTCGACAATAAACGTAACCCAAATACACAACCAGTATGTTATTCTTGTGGCTTGAAGGGTCATAAAAGCAACCAATGTTTGAATAAGTCACATGGTAAACAATGCTATGGATGTAAAAATTTTGGTCATGTTCATGCTAATTGTCCCAAAAGTTCTCGAAATTCGAAACCAAAACCTGAATCTCAAAAACCTACTCCTGATAAAACTGTAAATGTGCTATCTCCTCAAACTTCATCGAAAAATCCCATGCATGTTGACATTCAACTTGCAGGAATTCAATTGACAGCACTCTGTGACACTGGGTCACAAGCAACCCTTATTAATGAGAAAACACATCGAAGAATCGGTTCGCCACCATTGCATTCCAACACCATTCCCTTTTCAGGAATTGGCCGAAACGAAGTTCATAGCCTCGGGTTTTTCCAGGATTCCATCGAAATTCAAAAGATTACTTTACCTGCTAAAATACATGTTCTAAAAGATGACTTGATTCCTTTTGATGTGATTATCGGAAGCGACTTTTTGCAGCAAACCCAATTTACATTTGATAAAGACGGTATTCATTTATGCGGTACCCTTGATGATAACATTTTCGTTAATATTGCTAATATTTCTAATGACCAAACTTTTCCATTTGATCTTTCACACATTTTGAATTCTGAAATTCGTGAGGAAGTTCAAAATATCGTTACTTCCTACAAACCCCATAAAGTTAAAGACACTGAAATTCAGATGACTATTTTATTACAAGATGAAATACCCGTAGCACAACGCTCTCGAAGACTCCCTTTTGCTGAACAGAAAATTGTGGAAAAACAAATTCAAGATTGGTTAAATGATGGAATTATTAAACAAAGTTGCTCTGATTATGCCGCCCCGATTGTTCTATGTAAGAAAAAAACTGGAGATTACAGACTTTGTGTTGATTACCGCAGGCTTAATAGAAAAATGATAAAAGATAAATTTCCCTTACCACTCATAGAAGAAGCCTTAGATAAACTTGGAACATCTCGGGTTTTCACTACACTTGACCTTAAAAATGGTTTCTTTCATGTACCTATGGACCCTAACAGCACTAAATATACTTCTTTCGTAACTCATGAAGGCCAGTACGAATTTTTACGAGTTCCATTTGGATTATCCAACAGCCCTAGTGTTTTTCAACGATATGTTTATACAGTTTTTAGAGATCTCATTCGCGATAACATTCTTATTGTTTACATGGACGATCTTCTCATACCATCTAATGACGAAGTCGAAGGCCTACAAAAATTGCGCCTAGTTCTCCAAACAGCTGCAGATTATGGCCTCGAATTGAACTTAAAAAAGTGCCAATTTTTACAACGAAAGATAGAATTCCTTGGTTATATTATCGAAAACGGAGTAGTTAAACCGTCACTTACCAAGACACAGGCAGTTCAAAAATTCCCACAACCTCAAAACCCTAAACAAGTTCAAAGTTTTCTTGGACTAACAAGTTACTTTAGAAAGTTTATTCCAAATTATGCGCTGATTGCTAGACCATTAAGTGACCTCCTTCGGGATAATGTAGAATTTAATTTTGGCCCTGAACAAATAGCAGCTTTTCAACACCTGAAAAACATTCTTTCACAAAACCCAGTTCTTCATGTTTTTCAACAAGGATACCCATTAGAACTCCACACTGATGCAAGCTCCTTAGGTTTTGGCGCTGTGCTCTTACAAAAATCAGATGATGGACAGTTTCATCCTATTCATTATTTTAGCCGTAAAACTACAGTTCAACAAGAAAAATATCACAGTTACGAACTGGAAGTTCTCGCCGTCGTTGAGGCGCTAAAGAAATTTCGCACCTACTTGCTAGGTACAAAATTTAAAATTATCACAGATTGCGATGCTTTCCAAAAAACGATGCACAAAAAAGATCTACCAGCTAAAATTGCTCGATGGGCATTGATGTTAGAGGACTTTGATTATGAAGTTTGTCATCGATCCGGTAGACAGATGAAACATGTTGACGCTTTAAGTCGTAACCCCATTCTTGTTATTACCACAAATGATATCACTCAAAAGGTGAAAAATGCCCAAGATCAAGATGAATTTATAACTCAAATTAAATCTATGCTCGAATCTACACCTTCCGATGAATATTTGGTTAAAAACGGCATTCTTTATAAACTTCATAAGGATACCGAACTTTTAGTAGTTCCACAAATGATGCAGAAAGAAATCGTGCTAAACGCCCATTCACAAGGTCATTTTGCCTCACAAAAAACCGAATCAATTGTTTCTCGTGAATTTTACATCCCTCAACTTAAGAAATTGGTTCAAGAAATTATTTCAAATTGTATTCCTTGCATTCTCTCCTCGCGAAAATCTGGAAAACAAGAAGGATTGCTTCACCCAATTCCAAAAGGTGATGCACCTCTTGAATGTTACCATTGCGACTTTTTAGGACCTTTACCATCGACAAAAAAATGTTATAAATATATTTTTACAGTAATTGATGCCTTTTCGAAATTTATATGGATCTATCCCGTGAAGTCAACCTCTACGAAAGATGCCTTGGACAAACTATCCTTGCAACAAACTACATTTGGCAACCCTTCAAAAATCATCACAGACAAAGGTAGCGCATTCACATCTTCAGAATTTCAAAGCTACTGCCAGGAACAGTATATTGAACACATTTCAATTACGACAGGTGTACCACGTGGAAACGGTCAGGTTGAACGCATTCATGGCACAATTATCCCCGTTTTAACTAAGTTAGCTATAGATGAACCTGACAAATGGTTTAAATACGTCCCGCGATTGCAACGTATCTTAAATAGTACCACCACACGCAGTACAAAATTCACACCTTTCGAACTTTTAATTGGTGTTCAAATGAAACAACAGGAGGACCTACAGATTAAACAACTTCTTGACGAGGAACACCAGCAAAGAATTATTGATGACAAAGAAGCGTTACGTATCGAAGCTAAACGAAATATCCTCCGTTTACAGGAAGAAAATATACGACAGTATAACAAACGACGTAAACCAGCCTGTAAATACAAGATCGGTGACAAAGTGGCAATACAACGAACTCAGTTTGGAACTGGACTAAAGCTGCGACCCAAGTTCTTCGGACCCTATGAGATCACAAAAATCAACCCCAACGATCGTTACGAAGTTCGGAAGTTAGGACATCATGAAGGTCCCACCATAACGTCAACTGCGGCAGATAAAATGAAACAGTGGTGCAACAACTGAACACCCAATCTTATTATGCTTTGTTTTTCAACTTTTTTTTTTCTCCCTTTTTCTGCTTGTTTTTCTTTTCTTTTCAGATCTTTTGCTTTTTCAACCCAGCCGCGGACGTCTGTAACCTCAGGACGGCCGTGTGGATAATAATTAATTCTGCTGTGGCAACACCACTGAACGAACTATAACTTCAACTCCCGCCAGTTGTTCCCCCGCCAAAGAACACTCTAGACGGAGAACGAGACTGGGCAGACGTGCGATGTTAAAAGAGCAGAATAGCTCTCTTGATGTTATTTTTATTTTTATTTCTACCTCTCAATGTTTTTAAATGTTAGTGTCGTCGTTGTATTAAAGTTTCGTCTCATTAAATGTTTAAAAAGATTAACGTCTATTTAATTTGGAGCGCTAGCTCCATCCTACATATATATATATATATATATATATATATACTTATTTTTAAATTGTATACTTGGCACTTAAACTATAAAAAATGAGATAAATAAAGCATCGTAATTTACTTTTTACGAATAATTATTAATTATATTTTACAGGAAATGATTACTTTTTCTATCATTTTTCAAAAATAACTCTTGAATTGGGGATATTGAATTTATCTTATTTATTCTAACTAGATTTTCCACATTTGAGCACTTTTTAACGACTTTCAAAATTACTAGTTTTAATATTAAATTCATTTTTTTTAGTTCAACGTGATTGTTTGTTTAAGTCTTTATTTATGTTTCTTTATACTTTTGTTTAAGTAAGCTTTATTAAGTTAGTGTCTTATGGTAAGTATTTTAACTTTTTTTAAAAAATAAGCATATCAGCTCTGTAGTGTTGTATCAAATCCACAGTTTAATAATTAAAAAAAAAAACCTGGCTGGTGACGCAATTTTTAATATTAACTAAAATTCTATTAAACCAGTGCTTTAATTGAATGTACGTTTAAGTTTACACATCCCTACAAACAATAGTACACTATAAAATGTATTTTTAAAAAGCCATAAAACAGTTAAGTTATGCCAAGCAAAGTTATCATGGGAGGATTATTTCTGATATTTTTTGTGCAATATTGTGCACAAAAAGTGCACATGCTTTGTGCAATACTTCGATGCTGCAAACTGTCATTTTACTTAATTTTTCTAGATGACTTTCTGATTTTAATAAAGAATTGACAAATAAATGGATTTCTGCTGTGCCATTCTGCGCTTCTGGATTTCTCATTCTTTCATTCAGAGTTTTGACATTGGAATTTGTTAATGTTGCTTTCCTATTTTAGTTTTTAGCTTTGATTTTTTTTAAAGTACCAGGAAGAATACCTAAAAATATGCTATACATAGTAAGCCTTCTTCGAACATGTACTGTTATTAAATTGAGAGTTAACAAGATTTTTAGAAATATTTTAGTACGGCTTCAACTTGGTGGAGAATTATCTCGCTTGAATTCCAACATAAAATAATGCTTTATTCCTGATATTTATCCCTGCTTTATTTCTTAGATACTGCAAATTTGATATTGAAATTACAATAAAATATTGTTCCAATGAACTTTACAAATATTTCAGATAAACAAAAATTTGGTATGCGATCATCATTTACCTACTATTACAATTTTAAGCTATGTTTGTCAGAAAAGGATGTAAAAATAATGAACTTTTATGTATTTGGGATTCTGAGAAATAAACGTGTGTATTTCTCTGTAGGAAACAGGGAGACGCATGACAGGGTGTCCAGCAGAATTGTTAATAAAAATTCAAGCACATTTCAAGGATTTCAAGGCTTATCGCGAAAATTTTCAAGGACCCTTGCGAAACTAATTTCCACCATATTTTTCAAAAGTCTGTCACTCTAGCAAAGAAAAATAACCATGCTTCCAAGCACAAATAGAATATATTTATGTTATGAATACTACTAAAAATATTTTTTTCTTTTTTCAATTTTAAGCATACTTATTTAAATTGGTTGATATCCAGATCAGAAGCTTCATTTTCGGCAAAACCACATGACATCTGTTGCATATTAAACCTAGCCTTTGAATACCATATGAACCATAAACTAAAATGCTAAACATACTTGCAATTTACAGCATACATGTTTTTTTTTTTTTTTTTTTTTTTTTGTAAAATACTCAAAAGATCAAAACTAGTATGATTTCTGATTGTAACCATCACCATCATGCACGTAATTATAGTTAATTTCTTTTCAATACTAAACAAAAATATAAAATTGATTTTAATAAACATTTTAATAATATCAAATTTTGAACAAAATACAAAAAGATTATTACATAACACCAGGTACACATTTACCAATTAGTGCATTTTAAGAGATGCCCTATGCAAGTTTATCTATTTGATCTTTAATTGCCTGAGCCTCTTCAAGAATTTTGGCTCTTTTTGTTTGCAGTTCTCTCACAATCCGTTCATTTAGTTTCCGTTTTTCGCGTTCTTCACTTCCATTATTCTTCACTTCTTTCCTTTCTTTAAGTGCTGTATTGTACCTATTATATGCCTTTTTAGCATCGGAGAGCAAACTTTTAGTTAAGAGCACATTTTCAACCCCCCCATAAGTATTAACTGCATCATACACTGTACGAAAGCCAATTAGAGTTTCCTCTCTCATATTTTCAATCAGTACTTCCTTGTTCACTGAGAATCCTCTCTCTACTGTTGCATTCCCATGGGAAAGAATAAGTATCATTTTTAAAAAATGGCAAGTCTCCTCATATTCATTTCCCAGCTTTTTTATTACTTTTATCCAGAACTGATCTAAGCCTTCTGTCTTTCTGGAATATGCCTTCATCTCATTGCAAATCTCTTCTTGCGACAATATCTCATCAAACTGGCGCTGAACTTTGTCAGCAAAAATGGTGCTAATTCTGTTTTTTTCAGCTAGATGTATTAGCAGTCTCTGCAGTCTTTCTTTGCCTACTGCTGTAACAGCAACTGCTGGATCCAAACAAGAGACATATCTTGTCAGTTTTACCCCTAAAGGGGAACGATCCTGCAACCTGTTGACGATTACCTTTAGTGCTGCTCTACACTCATTCTTGAAGTATCCAACTTCAAGTTCAGTGGCCTTACAACTTTTTAACTGCAGCTGTGTTAACATGCCTACATTCACCTTCTTGGCTGGAAGCAGGTTCTCTGACTTCTCAACATCTACCTCTCCACTTACTTTTTTAGGCTCAACAAAGCGCTGAGCACACGCAATAACTATATCATTGATTGCAGCATGTAAGAAAGGAACGAGAGGAGAGTTTGACTGAAATTCTGTCAAGAATGGCTTCAAGTCTGATTAAACTGTAATAAAAAATCCTAATTTTGCTCCCAGGAGATGATCCTTCAAAAACTTCTTGACAGTGTGGAAGCTAGCACACGTTGGCATCTTCTTTTCAATCTCTGGTGCTTCCACAAACTTTTTCAGGTTTGGTAGAATTTCAATGGCCCTATGTGCAACATCAATATTTTCCAGCCACCGCACTGCACAAAATTTTTTAGGAAATACAGATGCATTTGTAACTTCAATGAAAATACCTCTACGAGCTGGTGAGTTTTTAAACAAGTTATAGATAGCCCTCAGAAAAGCCACTAAATTCCATCCAGTCTCATCCATGGCAGCTTTGAAGGCACAATGAATTGTGTGGAGTCCACAAGTCCCTATTTCGAGCAGTTGTTCACTGTTTCCACAATCCTTTGTAAGAAAAGTGTTTAAGTCCTTTAAAAACTTTTTGTTAACATTTGGACCATCTAGCGAAACTTGGAGGAGCTTTTTTTTTGTCTGTGAAGGACAATCCAGCTAGGAAAGCTTCCAAAAGGTGAGCAGAAGTTGATCGATGCAGAAAAACAGAAGTGAGGTATCTTGTAGTCACTTCATCTTTGCTTTGGTCCCAGAAGCGGACAACTAAATCCATTTGCTGGCTCTGACTGATTTTATTAAGAGATTCATCGAAAGCTACAACAAAGTAATCGCATGACTGGAGCAACCTTTGTAACTCCTCCCTAAAATGATGAGCCAGGCCGAACACAATCATATAGCTTATTTTGGTTCTTTCTAGTTGCATGCTTCTTGCAATTTCGGAGTCTGGAAACATTAATTTCATCATCTTCACATCACAGGCTGCCTTTCTCAATGAAGTATGCGTGTAGACGCTCTGCAGGCACCACAACACTTCTGCTCGTAACTTCTTTTCTTGCAACGTAGACAAATTTTGTAAGACATTCTGTTTCAATGAAACTGCAGAGGGCGAAGGATACACATCTGAGAATATAGATTCTGTAGTGAGCACTGAAGAGCTACCATGAGTTTCACCAACAGAGGAAGTTGACGACGAAGTAGTGGCCACAGGGTCTTGATTTGATGATAAAATCTGCACAGAATTGACATAATGTGAAAGGTTTGACCCTGAATGAGACCTTTTCCTATGTCCTGAACCTTTTGAGTGGCTAATCAGAGCAGAACGTCCCATCGTTCTCACATCTATGCTTGCTCCAGGACACAGCTTACATTTTGCTAAGAATATGTCATTGCCCACTCGCATTATCCATGAAGATAGCTCAGGATCTTCAAGCCAACGATCTTGAAAACGAGTTTTACCATGTTTCCCCATTATGATAGCAAACTACCTGTAGGAAGAAAATAAGAATGGCTGTTAGCGAAAATTATAAACTTTACCATATTAAAAAGAGAAAAATTGCAACTTCTGATTTTTATTTTTATTTTCAAAATAAGGACACTAGGTAAAATACTTTTATAAAGCTACAATAATAATGCACTCTTATTTGTGGCTTTTAAAACTTGAACCTTGCAGAATTTGCTGATGAGTGAAAAATTTTTTGGAATAATTTTTCGTTTAAATTCTGAATGTTTAGATTGTAAAAATGTCTATATAGTACAGTTTGTGCAGCACTATTTTAAATATTTTTGAAATTCTTTTACTTTTTGTTTGTTTATTTTTTATTGAACATAAGATATGCTATTACAAACATATTAGTCTAAAAAAAAGTTACTGTTTGCAAGAAATTAATCTCAGTATTAATTAAAACTGTCTGTCGCGAAAATGCGACAGACATTTTTTAACTTCCGTTTTCTCTGAAAACAGAATTTTCTGATTCCCAGAATATCCGTTACGCACTTTAGCGATCGTTCCTAGAACCTCAAAACACAAGTGTCTCATTGTAAGAAATTACTTTTCAAATTGTTAATATTATTTTTCTGTTTTGTCATTTTTGCATTTTCATTTGCATTCGAAATGCTGGTAAAAGCAATTTAATTTTAATTGGTGTTACATTAATTTATAAGCAGCTAATTTTCTTTTAGCATTTTGCTACAGCTTTTTTCTAAATTTTAGCACTTTTGTTACAGCATTTTTTAACCGAGCTTAAACTCTCTTTTTACAAATTTCAATTTTTATTTTGTTGATTAACCCTGTCTCATGAATGCTTCATGTTACAAGAGGTGAAAATAATAAAATAAAAATGAAATATATATATATATATATATATATTTATTTAAAGGAGTAAAATAAAATGCATACCTGCCAACATCCTATTTTTGAAAATCTTACGATCTCATATACTTTAAAACTAAAATGTTAAGGACAAAGCATAAACATCCTAATAGCAATCCCAAAACATAAACAAACAACAAGCATCAATCTCCTCCCGATTGGAAGGGTGTTTTTTTTTTTTTTTTTTTTTTTTTTTTTTTTGGTGGGGGCGGGGATTACTTCGCCGAAAAATCGTACAATCAGGTCGTAGGACCACACAATCTTACAAAACACTTACAATCCGTACATTGTACGGCTCCGTATATGTTGGCAGGTATGAAAACGTAATAAAAAATAACATGGTTTTATTTAAAAACTAAGAAGATAAAAATAATTTTCTTTATTGATATCCGGAAACATTGATTTATGACTGTAAAAGCAGTAAAAGTACGGGAGGGGGCGCTCATAACATATTATTAATATTAAAGGAAATAATTTTTTTCTCCTTAGTTTGTTTTTCAAATTAAACAGTGTTAGCATTTTTTCATCGACAATACGACATTTTACGGTAAGTAAATAAGTGGGTACTTACTTTCTAAAGTACGTTCGAAGGCTGGAACGATTCACAGCAGAATATCTTCAATTATTCGTGATGAGCAATACGGAGACAAAACGCACGTGACACCGCCGACCACACGTTCAAACTGCAAATGAAGTAGAATGGAGATGCTACCGCTCGTCACGAGGTGCTAAGTTGAGTGAAACACTTTGACGATTTTCTCCCTCCCCAGGACGATATCGAAGTGACGTCATTTTTCTTCCAACACGTGACGATGCTCAATCCTCCCTACGACATGTGACTGAAATAGCCTCGCACTGATATCGTCCATTTCCCGATGCAGACCGGAAATTTCCCCATTTTCAAGTATAATTCCCGACTTTCCCGACGTGAAAAAATTTAAGTACATTTCCCGACTTTCCCGATTTTCCCGACAGCTGGACACCCTGCATGAAATAAATACGTATTAAATGCATGCAAAATCCACTTACCTTCTCCCATCATGCTTTTTGAAAAAATATTTCTTCAAATTTAGCCGAAAGTATGGTAAAATTAAAGAATGGAGAATGTTTTTATTCAAAACAATGAGCCTTGGTATATTTTAAACAAAGAATAATAATCTATTGAAAATATATTAACTGTATTAAAATAATCTATATTTACTGTGTTAGTTATGAGAAATGTGTGAAAAACATGCACCCCAGAAAAAAAAATGGGGGAGGGGTATTTAAAATATCCTAAATATTAATATTAGCTAAACATGTTTTTACCTGTACAAAGTTGTGGATGTACATAAGCGAAAATGCACTGTTCTAGAAAGGCAATTTTTAGAAAACTGATGCTTACATTTAGAGTTCCAAGTTTATTACATTGTAATATTTTTAGAGTGTAACATTATAACTTTTTGGAAATCGGTTTCTTTTTAAGATATAAAGGACGTGTAAAAAACACGTTTTGGACTCCCACTTCAAAAGGGATAAAATTTCCTAAGTATAGCCTTTTTGCTTAAAAAAAAAAAAAAAAAAAAAAAAAAAAAAAAAAAAGTAGTAGAAGGCGTATTTGAATCTCAAGAACGTTAGAAATACATTTACGATGGAAAGAAAGGTCCAAACTCAATCACCAAACTATGCCACAATATTATGATTTTCTTAAAATGTAACAAGAAGCACAATCCCCCCCCCCCTTGATATGAACGTAGTTTTCTCTTACGAGATCTATGACACCTCGGTCTTTTACCCTATTACTTCCAATACACAATTGATACTTAATTTCAGTTCACATCTTTGTTCAGAAAAAGTTTTTGTTTTCCTTGTGTGAAATAAACATTTAATCGATTATTTTAATGTGTTACATTTTTAGACCATCTAACAGCAAAAGTAAACTAAAAATAGCTAGCAAAATATCATAACAAAATGTTTTTTCTTTGAATTTGGTTCTGAACGAATCATCAATTCTGTATTTAAATGTAAATTAATGCTGTTGCATAGCAGTCGTAAGCAGCGACGTTTTCGTCTTTCTGCCACTATCGTGTCGTCTGCTCCGGAAGTGCACTGGCAACAAGTTTCCTCCCCTTGTGCGCAATCTAGTTCACTATTCCTATATCTATGATTCAAAATCGACGGTGTGGAACATATTACATACGTACGGTGCATTTCCTTATCGTCCAGTCCTGGCGCAGGAGCTAATGCCTGGAGACCAGTTGTATACATCTCGTTCTCCCATACTAGAATTCGTAATATTAGAATACGGCTGTATGCAATTGCAAGCGACTACACAACAGATTTTTAACGTTCGCCATGATCAGTATCGCAGCAAATCAGTCTGAAGCCGCAGGCAAATAAGTCTATTTTTTTGTAACTGCTTTTGAAAAGTTTTCTTCGTCCAAAATATTTTATTTTATCTATGTTTTACACGTACACAGAATAAATTTTGTTTCTTAAGTACTCAATTATTGTAATATTAACGTAATGTATGTACTTTTAAATTTAAAAACGATTTACATAAGAGTGACGTGCAAGAGCGAAAGTTTCCTGGCAGAGTTCCAATTAATTTCATTTTGGAGACGGTCCCTTACTAGCTTCTTGAAATTGGCCGAGAAAATGGATGAAATGTATGATTTTCAAAGTTCCATAACTTGGTCAGTTTTTATCGTAATAAAATGAAACTTTTTGTGTTTGCTTTGTTTTTTGTGTACTGCATCTTTTCCTAAATATACGTGATAGGACCTGGGGACCGTATAAAAATTTAATTTTTGTAATTTTTTTCTAAATGGGTTTTTTGGTTCGAAAAGCACGTAAAAACATTCTTTACTCTTTTTAAAACATTTTTTAAATTGGAAGTGCATATCTAAACCGAACGGTTCGGGAATTAGCTATTGGGTCACATTAAGGCTGGACACCCTGTATACTAAATATAAAAAATAGCCTCTCTAAATAAAATATTAAAATTGAATGATTTCAATGTCCACATAAGTATAGCAACAATTGTTTTTCTTTTTTAATTACTTTCAGAAGGAATACTAATTGTTATTTGAATATTTTATAATTAATTTTATTTATAAGTATGTAACAGGTAATTATAAAAGGATTTAAAAAAAAAAACTGGTTTAAACCAAAAAAAAACTTGGTTTTTTTTCAAATAAACCGGGTTTTTTTCCAACCCTGGTTGCTATCAAAGTTGCCCGATTCAAATCATCTTTTCCATCATTTCTTTTCATTATAAAGGCCAATGTTCATATCAGTCTGTTGTCATATGCTGGAATGCACTTCAATGTATTCTTCAGTATCCTCTTACCGGATTTCCGAGAAAAGTCTCCCCATTGTGTGTAATGTGTGGTTTTATGAGTTAGCTTTTGTCGGCGATTCAGACTGCAACATTTCCCCCTTTTTTACAATAGCCTGCATGTGCAAAGTGACCATTTAAAAAACCCCTCACATCCTGGAGCGTACGACAGCAAACTCATGAGTGTGTGCCTTTACTCTTTCAGTGTCTAGCAGTGTCAGTACAACAGTTACTTTCACTGTGCAACAAGTTCAGGCAGTAGCTTAGCATATTCAACTGCGAAGTACATGTTTAAGATTTCCTTTCTAGACTTCTATTGCTTCCCTGTAGTGGCGCACAAAGGATTTTGCCTTGGAGGAAAATTTAAAGCATAAGGTTTATAGAAAAAGGAGCAGGCTATTTTAATTTCCACGAGAGCTGCCAACAGGCAAGGAACAGTTCTACAACCAGCACGTATCCAGAAAAACATTTTGGAGGGGGTCCAAACGTTAAAAAAAGCAGACTTTTTCACAAATGTAGAACTTAATTTTTTTATTGTGATGCCATTTATCATACACCTCCTAGATATACAATGCCTGAGAACAGAAACATTTACGTCATCCCTAGGACCACTAAAGTGACGTCATCACACATTTATTTTCACAAAGTAATACTATTCAAAGTTTGTGGTGAATTTACTCCAGTATAAAACATTTTAATGATTTAAGATAGAAAATTGAATTTTACGACACGTAGGAAATTTTAACTATCACTAATTATGTAATATGAAATAGAAATAGATCATTTTAAGTTATTTTTTATCAGAAAGGTATTTTAATTTTTATCTTTAACTTAAGATATTTTCTAAAATTTGTATCATTCACCAAAAATTTTAAATAGTTTCACTTTGCGAAAGTAACACTGTGATGACGTAAAAGCTTCTGTTCTTGGGCCTTCTGTATGTATGAAGTGTTGTATCACAGCTGCCAACTCTTCCGATTTTATCAGAAGATTTTCCACTACTTATTTTTACCTGGAAATTAAAGCTTAAAATAAGTCCAAATTTTTAATGTAAAATAAAACTTAAAAAATTGTGATCAAAAATCTACCGATAGAACCGAAAGAGTTCGCAGCTATGCTTTCACATACTCGATTCAATGTACTTGTATGTTTTTGAATTATATTTTCTGTATTTACCTTTGTTAAAGTTAGAATTTAGCAGTCTCATGGTATCAAACTGTCAAAAATAACATGCTGATTTAATGAAGCCAAGTCGTTTCGGAGGTGTCCAGACCCCCCTGGACCGCTCCCTTGCGTACTCTACTGCTTCCTTGCATTGTTTTTGGAATCAGTGGAGGAACTAAGTATCTAGTAGGAGATATTTAAAACAATGAACAAGAGCAGGTGAAACAATTTTAAGATTAATAAAGAAAACCAAATATGATGACTTTCGTCATCCATAGAAAAATTCTGCGTTCTTTAATGTTTGTAGCTAGAAGCTATCGGGATGCTTCGTTGCTATGATTCACAAAACCTTGATATATTTTTACTTTCCAAACATGTACCATGCAAGGAAAGTATTGTGATCATGAAAAAAATCGACTTCGAGATTTTGGTGTATTTACACGTTTTGAGGTCTTCTGAATTAATTAATTTATGCTATTTTTACGATGTGGGTGTTTGTGTGTATGTGAGTGAATACAATAGCTCCTAATTGGGGCATTTGATAAGCTCAAATTGGGTATATATGTCATAAAACCACCGTAAGACCGATATTGATTTTGGTGTGTGTAGGACTTATAGTTTTTCTACAGGGCTACGACAAAAATTTCTTTTACATTATGGCCTATGGGGGGAAATTCTTGAAAGTGCGCTAGTGTTTAAACGGTACATTCGATTGAGCTCAAATTGGGTATATATGTTATAAACCACCATTGCAAGACCGGTATTGATTTTGGTGTGTATAGGACTTATAGTTTTTCTACAGGGCTACGACAAAAGTTTCTTTTACATTATGGCCTATGGGAGGAAATTCTTGAAAGTGTGCTAGCGTTTAAGCGGTACATTTGATTGAGCTCAAATTGAAAAAAACTAAGAATTTTGCTGAATTATTCATCAATTAAAATTTATTTAAATGCTTGGTAATTATATTAATCCTAAGTGCTCGGAAAGTCGATTGGAGTCACTCCAGATTTTTTTAAATTTATGGTTGATCATTAAATGATTTCTTAGTACTAGTACTACTAGCTTTATTATCTGAAGTTATTTAACAGCATAACATGAAACATGGTGCATTATGGTATAATTAAGCTAAAATTTTTTTAAGTAAATTATACTTAAGTCTCTTTTTTACACATGGATATACACACACACACACTCACAAAAAAAAAAAAGGCACAGCACCGATTACCCCTGCAATAGTTAATAACATTACTGGTTTCTTACTTTCTGTTGTGAATGCAAAGATACTTATAAATAAAATCGATCGATTAAATTTTCCTAATTACATATTTATGCTGATTTTACTTTCAATTTTTTACTAAAGCCTTTGCATCTGAAGAACAATAACTCGAATAATACATTAATCATAACAACGTGGCTATGAATGAACTTATCGATGTTCAATTTTAATTGTTATAAGAAGCTGCTCTTTTACACCATACACATAAGCATCACAATAAATGCACCATAGTTGGAAATAGGACAGTAACCTAATGCCTAATTATATCTTTTGTGATCCATATAGTAGGCACAGCCATGAGTTTCACCTGTAATATTTTTTTTAAAAAAGGTGACGGGTCACTGGACTGTCAGGGAACAGCAAACGAAAAATCTTGCTGCATCCATTAATAGCGAAATATACTTGAAAGGAGGAAAGAGAGGTTTGGAGCGATACATAATTGCAAAAAACACACTTATTTTGCTGTCATCTTACACCCATAAGACAACCACAAACCTTTAATATGTCTCTTCAGACCCTTCCAAGTCTATAGATTCCCTGATCACCATCCCTCATTTTACTATGCTATTCTTTTTAAGATGCTTGAAGAAATCCTGCTTGCCTGGATCCGAAAGAGAAGACAATAATAAGATTCTGAAGTTAGAGTTCAAAATACATTTTTCCCCTCCAACTGAAATATAATTTTCCCAAGTGAAGAGTGAGATTTTGCCAACTAGGATATGTTTTTCAGAGGGGCTACTCCCCCTTAACCCTCTCGCTGCGTATTTTTTTTTTATCAAAATAGGTTCAAAAATTGCGTATTTTTTTTATTACATATTTCAAATCTACATATATTTTAGACTTAAAATATACAAAAATTTTTTGTAAAAGAGTTTTTTTTTCAATATAGAATTAGATCATAGAAAAAAGTTGTCAGAATATTGAAATTGAAGAATAATGATATAAAAGCAAAATTTTGAAAATCAATTTTGGTTAAATTATGATTTATTTTATAAAATACAAAGGTAAAAAGTATACACTAATGAAAATATGCAAAATACTTACAAAACATTTATTAGAAATGAAGTTTTGTATGAAAAATTTCGAAACAAGGCTCGAGGCAAAGTCTGACCTCACTATCTTTGCACCAAATTCGCGTTTCTTTTCGAATTTTTTTTCCGCTTTCAGTTTTTTTTTAACAACAGACAGCACACTGTCTACGAGGCTCTTTCTTGATGGGATTTGGGGGTATATGGCTAGCAAAATGTCGAGCAGTTAGCCTCATGGGATTGAGAGTTGAACTACATCTGCTAGAGTGAACACTGGAATTTCTATCTGAATACTTCTGAATGCTTAGTTCAATAATTTGCAAACGGAAATCTAGAAGCGTTATATTTTGTAATGGGTTATCCTTTTTATAAAGGATATAAGCATTCCACAGTGATTGGTCCATGAATTGTCGGAAAATTTTTATATAATATTTCCCTTGTTGTTTTCTGAGGGTGGGGTAATATGACATTTCTTGGTCACATAAATCAACCCCACCCATCGTGTTGTTGTAATCACAAACAACAATTGGTTTGAGTACAGTTTTCTTTGATTTGCATCTCACCAAACGGGAACTTGCATTATGAACTGTACTCATAAGAAAAACACTCTTTTTATCTTGCCACTTCAGAGCCATAACTTTACCCCTTTGGTAAGCAAGGACGTCACCTTTAGGGATTTTTTCTTTTGCAAAATTTGGAGGAAGGTCTTTCCTCATCTTATTTACAGTTCCATATAAGTCTGTTCTTTCTGAAATTAAAATGTCTGCTAACTGTGGAGACAGGTAGTAATTGTCCATGGTTACACAGTAACCTTGGCCCAGGAATCTGCCCATCAGTTGCAGAACAATTTTAGTAGAAACTGGATAATTTGCAAATTTCGGGTTATACACAGTTCCATTACCTGTGTATATGAGAAAGTCTGCAATATATCCAGTTCCCACTTCGCAGACCACAAAAAACTTAAGGCCAAATCTTGCTCTTTTTTTCGCGATGAACATTTTCCAGCTCAGTCTGCTTTTGAAGCGCATCAAACTCTCGTCTATGCTGAGATTTTTATCTGGTATATAAAGATTTCGAAATTTGTTTCGAAGATGCTCCATGATGTCATAAATTTTATTTAATTTTCGCCATGGATGATTATCCTTATCAAACTCTTCGTTATTTATAAAATGAAGGAACTTCATCAGCAAAATAAATCTTTTTTTTTTTTTCTTCTAATGGGCAGGCACTGGCCACAAGGCAAAATAAATCTATCTTTCTGAATTACTTGTTGAAAAATAGGCGTTTGCACCAATAATATTCTTGTTTAGGCTTTTTTACAATTCCTTGGAGAAACAAAACGGAAAAGAATAATCTAAGTTCTTTCTCATCCGTATCTGTCCATTTTTTTCCACCTTGATCTTTCTTTAGGAACTGCCTTATTCATATACTGCTGAGCGTATCTGTTGGTCTCTTTTACTATTATTTGCAACATAACATCGTCAAAAAAAGTTCAAAATAATCCAAAACAGTTGCATCATCTGCCATAGTGAAATTTGGTCCGGGATTGCCAATAAAAGGAAATGAAGCAGGAGCTGGTGGAATATTTTGCATATCAATTTTGCACCACTGTCGGCGGGCGTTTTGAATAGAAAATGAATTTTCAGATTCATCACTATCCACAGAGGAATCCGAGAAATTTTCATCATTTCTGCTATAAATATCATCAATATACTCGGAATCAGAGTCAGAACTACTGTCAGTGTCGGAAATATCGTCAGGAACATAGGTCATATCACTCGCGAAACGCTTCCTGCCAGACATCTTTGAGCTCTGAAAAGCGCGTGCAAAATGCTAAAAAAAGTTCTTTTTATATTCTGCAGAAACGTAGACAACTAACGCCATCTGTTAGTCGACATCTAAATAAACAATTAAACATTACAGAAAAGCCAAAATGAAACCATGAACGGGGAAAGAGCGGGTGTCACACTTAAATAGACGGCAAAAACGCATCCCCGCGGTAATCGCAGGTTGCGCAAATTTTGCTACTTCTACGTTGCCCGTGGAAATCGCGGGATGCGCAGCGAGAGGGTTAATGATGTCTCTGCTTAAGGTTAGTCAGCCTTTTGTAATCAGTTACGCCTAAACAGTTTTTGCAAAAGGATTTCAGAATTACTGAATATTTTGTGTTTTATTGGATGAAGTTTGATCAATAATCACTTGGCTGCAATAGGAGTGGACTTGCAGCTTGATTTGGACTTCGTTCTAATTTATTAAGAATCAGAAGCTGGAACAAGGATCTCATTACAATAGGAAAAGATAGGTTTGATGTACATCGTGTAGCAAGTGAGGAGAGTATTTCTACTACAACCCCACTTACAGCCAGCCAGACATTTCTACAGTGGAAGCCTATATGCCACCTGCATTTTCGCTGATCTCAACCGTTTGGGCCAATAGCTGCATCTGCGCATGCTCGTGGAGATCCAGAGAGCGAAAAGCTTTAATGACAATGCTGGTGTCATCTGTTAGTTCAGAATATAGTTAGTTTATTATAGTGATTACCCATATGAATTATTCATTAAATTAGATTATCTATTGTCTTCAACGAATATTTTTCAACATTCATTTTAATGAAACATAATTTTAGTTTATGAATATAATAAATAAAAATGTCTAAAAATAAAATATACTGAAATGTAAATTTTATTACCAGATCTTCAATTTTGCTTTAGCTGATGAAAAATAAAAGCATAAAAATCTTAAATTATAAATTTAATTAACATGAAACACATCAAACATAAATTAAGCCACTTTAATGTAAATTTCTAAATTTAGAAATATGTCAAGTGGCTTATTTTAAGTATCTTTTAAAACATATTTTCATTTCAAGAAATTAAACTTTAAATTGGATAAATCAAGTAACTATTGAAAGTAATAAAGCAGCAAATATACACGTATTTGAAAGAAGCATTTTCAATAATCAATATAAACTGATATACTGGTATTTGTCAAACTTGTTGTGGTACATTCAAATTGAAAAATACCAGTATATCAGTTTATATTGATTATATAAAATGTTTGATTCAAATACTATGTATATTTGCTGTTTTATTACTTTCAAGTGTTACTTTAAAATAGGAAACTTTCAGTGAGTTTTTCAATACATGATGATATATCCAATTTAAAGTTTTATTTCTTTAAATAAAAGTAATTTTTAAAAGATACTTTTAAAAAGCCACTTGACATATTTCTAAATTCTTTAGCGAAAATGTTAGAAATTTACATTAAAGTGGCTTAGTTTGCATTTGATGTATTTCATGTGCTAATTAAATTTATAATTTAACATATTTATGCTTTTATTTTTCATCAGCTAAAGCAAAATTGAAGATCTGGTAATAACATTTACATTTCAGTACCACAACAAGTTTAAATCAGTTTGAAAATAATAATAATAATGTGAAATGTTTTTTTAATAAAAAATACCTTAATTAAAATTTTAAACAACTATTTAAATCAAATGAATCTAATAACTTGTTCTAGTACATTCAAAGTGACAAATACCAGTATATCAGTTTATATTGATTATTGAAAATGCTTCTTTCAAATACGTGTATATTTGCTGTTTTATTACTTTCAATAGTTACTTTAAAATAGGAAAGTTTCACTGAATTTTTCAATACATAATGATTTATCCAATTTAAAGTTTAATTTCTTGAAATGAAAATATGTTTTAAAAGATACTTAAAACTAGCCACTTGACATATTTCTAAATACTTTAGAAAAAATTTAGAAATTTGTAAGACGACACGAACTCCCAAAATGACAGAAGAGACTCGCATCTCACTTACACAAAAACATTTTATTAAAAAAACAAACACTGCACGGATTACACATAAAAGAACAACAGCCATAGCTCACTCCATCTTAGCCTCGCTACTCTTCTACGAACTCCAACGATTCCCTGGCGGAAGCGTCACTGCTTTTTATTTTGCCGCTGCAGTCCTGGAGTTTGGCTGCTCAGGTGGGGAACACCTGTTACAGACTCCCCCCCATGCCACGATGACGTCCCGGCGAGTGGCCAGAAGAGCTGGATGGTAACTGAGTCTCTCTTTTGGCACTTCGACGAACAGTCTTTGGAGGGCTACTCTTGGGAGGTCGTCCCCTCTTCCTTAGGGGGGCGACAGGCACAACATCAGAAAGAGGAGTTTCATTGAAAGGGGTGAGAGCAGAAGTGTGGTATGTGCCAAGCAGGATATCCGGCGCTTCCGGGTTAGCAACTTCATAGGTTGTAGGGGAGCGTTGGGTAATCACAATATAGGGGCCATCCCTACAGGGTTGAAACTTAGCTGTTTTATTTTTCGCTTTATTGCTTAAACGATGTAAATTTACCCATACTTTATCACCTGGCTCATACCTATGTGCCCTTCTTCTACTCTCATCGGCATACTTTTTGTGCTGGTCTTGCTTCTTTTCTACAAGATCTTTGATCTCGGTTGAGATCCGGGCGAATTTCTTCAGATAAGGTGTAATTTCAGCGATGAAATTATCGTTGTCAATCACCGCTCTTACATCATGTTGCACGTCATCAATTGTTCGTAATTCTCTTCCGATTTGGAGAAATGCAGCTGTGTGATTTGTTGTATCACACTTCGACGTATTCATTGCAAAACGGATGGTCGCAAGTTTATCTGACCATGACGTATGATCCTCACCAACAAGTATTGCTAGTTTTGGTTTTAGATCCCGATTCTTTCTTTCAACTGGATTGGCCTGGGGCCAATATACGGGTGTAAAGACTTGGGACACTTCGAGTAGGTAACACAGTTGCTGTAGGACAGCACTTGTGAATTGTGGGCCATTATCACTTATGACACGTCTGGCTAATCCATACCTCAGGAAAATCTCTTCAAAGTTATGGCACATTCTTTCGCCGTCGCCTCTTTCAGAGCAAAAAGTTCTACCCATTTTGTCGACGTATCTTCTACGATGAAAATCCACTTCTTTCCATCTGCAGTCTCTGGTAAGGGACCAAAGAGATCTATGGCGAGTGTTTCGAAGCGTTGGGCATAAGCGGGAGTTCTCAATAAACCTGCAGGTTTCTGATTGCTTGGCTTAAATCTGCTACACTCGGCACAATTTTTGACGTAATCGGTAATAAACTTCCGCATTCCAGGGAAGTAATATCGCAAGGCCACTTTGTAGAAGGTGCCCTCGGCTCCGTAGTGGCCGGCAGTTGGGGAATCGTGGTACTCCTTTAGGAATCTCGTTCGTTCATGGATAGGGACGACTAGTTGAGCCTCCTCGGCTTCCGAGTCTGGAGCATACCTGTAAAGGATTCCCTGGGACATCAAATATCCCCGCTGTGTCCAGTTGGCATAATTTTCATCTGTGGTGTTACTCTCGAAACAGTCTATTATCTTTTTCAGATCTGGATCCTTGAGTTGCTGCTCCCGGATGTCACTTGGCTTCCGGGCTGGGAGGTCAATGGCAACCGCACAAATCTCACCCGATGGCTCCTTGTGTTCACATGCAGGACGCGATAGCAAGTCTGCAATAACGTTGGCTTTTCCTGGCAAGTAGTCGACTTTCAAGTTGTACGACTGAATCTGTAGGGCCCATCTTGCTAATCGGCCGGTTGGCGATTTTAGACTTAATAACCATTTCAAGGGCTGGTGGTCAGTAATCACCGTGATCTCTGCTCCTTCCACGTATCCCCTGAATTTCTCTAATGCCCAAACAACTGCTAGGGCCTCTCTTTCCGTTGTGGAATAGTTCTTTTCAGCTGGTAGTAGAAGTCGGCTGGCATATTCGAGCGGGTGTTCCTCTGGACCTTGTCCTTGGGTAAGGACAGCTCCCAGAGCGTAGCCAGATGCATCCGCCCTTATGACAAAAGGCTTTGATTCGTCCACTTGACTCAACACTGGCGGTGAGAACAACTTCCTTTTCAGGGTTTCAAAGGCCTGTTGTTCATCCTCCCCCCACTTCCACGTGGCTCGCTTCCTGGTCAATTGACTCAAAGGTCTCGAGAGGTCTGCGAACTGGGGAATGAATCTGCGGTACCAACTACAGGTCTGTAGGAAACTTTGAACCTGCTTTACGGACTTCGGGGGAGGAATTCGGGCAATTGCCTCCACTTTAGCCGGGTCCACTTCTATTCCTTTGCTTGTAATGAAATGTCCTAAATACTTAACTTTATGGCAAGCAAAGTGGCACTTAGCACGGTTTGCATGTAACTTAAACTTTTGGAGTCTCTCAAAAACATGCCGTAAGTCCTCTATGTGTTCCTCGAAGGTCGAAGACAACACGATGATGTCATCCAGGTATACAAGCGTATTGACCTTCAGACCATTTCTGAAAAGATCCATTAACCGCTGGAAGGTCGCTGGCGCTGTCTTCAAGCCAAAAGGCATCCTGGTGAACCGGTAGACCCCATACTGGCAGACAAAAGCCGTTTTATCCTTGTCCGGAGGATACATTTGTACTTGATGGTACCCCGATTTCAAATCTATAGTTGACATATAGGCAGTCTGTTTGGCTTTATGCAACAAATCATCCATGCGTGGCAATGGATATGGATCAGGCTTCGTGATAGAGTTTAACTTGCGATAGTCTACACATAATCTAAACTCTCCATTTGGTTTCGGGATCAAGACTACAGGTGCTGCGTATGGAGAATCGCACTCTTCTATGGTTCCTGCCGCAAGCAAGGCATCGATTTCCTTCTTAAGAACTTCTCTCCTGGCAGGAGATAGTCGGTAAGGAATAGTAGCCACGGGAGGGGCATTTCCTGTCTCGATCCTATGTTCTATAAAGGGAGTCGGCTCTCCCCCCGGCCGGAACGTATCTTCATGTTCTATCAATAGAGCATCAAGTTGTTTCTTTTGACCCTCTGTCAAGTGTTCACCTTCATCTGCACGGAGTTTGAAGTCACACTTTTGGGTATGGGTGACGTCTTCTTCTGCAACCGCAATGACCTCTTGTTTTGGGGCCATATTGACTTTTTCTTTGAGACCAGTGTCGTCTCGTTCCTCTGCCGAAGGAGGTATTTTGTAGCCTTCGACGAAGGGAAACCGCTTTCCTGGGTTGTCCCTGTAATACCAATTTTGGTCTCCTAAGTTTAACACCACTTTAGCTTTCTTCAAGAAGTCTGTCCCGAGTAGGGTACGATTTCCTTTAGCCTCTGGGAGAGCAATAAAATTCATCTTGAAAGTACGTCCTTCGAGTTGTATTGTCACTCTTGTAGTGTATACGTCTTTGTCAGTCTGGCTACCATCAGCAAGAGTCATCCGTAGATTGGACTTTTGAAACTGGACCCCTTGATTCCTCAGGATCTTGTATAGTCCTTCACTAGCTACTGTGTGGCTTGCTCCACTGTCTGGGCAGGCGGTGCCTACTACTCCATTTATGGTAACCAGCAGGCATGCGGTGGGTTCCGAGGTGGACAGGCTCTGGAGGTTGAAGTGTCCAAAGTTGGCGGAGGCAAGGTTTGGCGTTGGAGTGCAAACTGGACACTTAGCTCTGACAACTCCAGGCTTACCGCAACCATAACAAGTCAGAGCTGGACGCTCCTGTTTTTCACCAGCGTTGAGTTTTTCGGATTTAGGCAGTTGATTGCCTGGTTTCTTATTTAGAGCATTTCTTGAAGTTTCCTCTTTGGCGGGGTAAGGTTTCTTTTGCATTGGTGGGGCGTTGTATTTTTTGTGGCTCAGTCTGATGTTATCGTAAGCATCAAGCTTTTCCACAAGTTCTAAGGGAGTGTTCAGATCGGGCCAAGAGTCGAGAAAATGTTCTTTCACTTCAGGGGGAACTCGTCGTTTTATTTGGTCTGTGAGGACAAGGTCTCTAAGTTTGTCGAAGGTGGTGATGTCTAATTCTGTTAACCAACCATCTAAGTAGCCATCTAATTCGAAGTAGAAGTCTCGCCAGGTGCAGGTGGGATTCTTGCGGTGAGATGAGAATAGCTGTCGAAACCTTTCAGCAGAGAGTTTGAAACGCTTAAGAAGTAGGCCCTTGACCTTCTGGTAGTCTTTGCATTCTTCCTCAGGTTCCCGAACGACCATTCTGCCGACTTCCGGCGGGAGGGAACCAATCAGGTAGGGGACCCAGGTAGTCTCAGGAACCTTCAAAAATGTTAACTGCCGTTCAAATAAACTTAGGTATAGCGTCATGTCATCTTCTTTTGGATCAAACTTGGGTAAGATCCCCTTCAGATCCACCTTGGGCTGTTCCGGCTCAAGAGCTGAAGAAGTGGTAGATGCAAGGTTTGACTGGGAGGATTTTTGAATCTCAAGTTCCAGTCTCAGCTTTTCTAGCTCAAAAGTTTGTTCTCTGGCTTTTTTCTCTTCCTCTCTCCTTTCCACCAACTCCGTATCAGCTAACTTTTCTCTTCTTACGCGCTCCTCAATGATGGATGTCAACATGTTTTTTGTTAATTCTTCATCATATTCTTTTGAATCGGTTATCAGTTTCTTTAATTGGGGCACTTTAAGGTTTTCCACCTCCTCCAAACCCAGTTCTAGGGCGAGGAGTCGTAGGTCATCTTTTCGGCCTTTTCCGAGGTAAGACATTGTATCACAGGAGCACAAATAGAATTTCTTGAGTTACGGTTTTTTTATATTTACTGACAGAAAGGCTTAGATAATTTAATTTTCAGGCTTTCTCAGGAGTGAGCAGAAACAAAACCTAACCTGAGCGACATTCACACCGATGCCATTAGACCTGAACTTCGCTTAAACAAGAATTATCCATAACTTCCAAAATAGTAACAAAAATGCAACAATTTAATTGATTAGGGCCACCAATACAACTACTTACTACTAAGCAACAACAAACCAAAAATACAATTCTGCCAATTTCAAATTTTCATCAAATTAGAATTAAACCAAAATTAATCATAAGCAAATTCAAAACAATACCATTTTTCTGAACAAAATGAAACAAAACTATTTTTACAAAATCAAAACTAATCTTACTCATCAAACCAAATTAATGCTATTCATCACTACTAAAACAAAACATCAAACTGCAAAATCCGATATATACATATACAAGAACATAACTAGCTATCACAACAATAGAACATATATTTCAGTTTAACTAGCATAAATTTCCACTTTTATGGGCATTCCAACAATTTTAGTGCACACAACTCTACACAGAGTTTTGTTTCAGAAATCAATATTCTATCAAAAGTCTGGGTGACTTTTCTCTATTCACAGTCAGTTAGAACCATTTTTGTTTGTTTTAAAACTTTTCAAGCAAGCAGATTTGCCAACTATATCCGCCAGGCAACGGTTTTGCCAAAATATGATTTAGAATATTATTTTCGCTTTATGCACCAAATTATACCCAAAATACTAGTTAAACATTCTTTTATACGCTATTTACCTCTACAGCCAGTTTGGGCGGGAAACCGCCAACAAATTTCTATGCACATACAAAACACAAAATCCAAACGAAATTGTTCTTAAAAACATAATCAGGCAAAAGGATTGCCAAAACATATTAAAATATACAAATAGATACTATTTACAAAATAACTTTAGAGTACTTAACTCATTTAACAGCAGACGAAAACGAAAACAACGTTCTATTTCATCCAGCTAAATCCAAACGTTATATCCATTCCACGGCCTTTTACGTTGGGCGCCAAATTGTAAGACGACACGAACTCCCAAAATGACAGAAGAGACTCGCATCTCACTTACACAAAAACATTTTATTAAAAAAACAAACACTGCACGGATTACACATAAAAGAACAACAGCCATAGCTCACTCCATCTTAGCCTCGCTACTCTTCTACGAACTCCAACGATTCCCTGGCGGAAGCGTCACTGCTTTTTATTTTGCCGCTGCAGTCCTGGAGTTTGGCTGCTCAGGTGGGGAACACCTGTTACAAATTTGCATTAAAGGGGCTTAATTTACATTTGATGTGTTTCATATGTTAATTAAATTTATAATTTAGCATTTTTATGCTTTTACCTTTCATCAGCTAAAGCAAAATTGAAGATCTGGTAATAAAATTTACATTTCAGTATATTTTATTTTTAGACATTTTTATTTATTATGTTCATAATCTAAAATTATGTTTCATTAAAATAAGCGTTGAAAAATATTCGTTGAAGACAATAGATAATCTAATTTAATGATTAATTCATCTGGGTAATCGCTATAATAAATATATTCTATATAAACTATATATTCTGAACTAACAGATGGCGCCGGCATTGTCATTAAAGCTTTTCGCTCTCTGCATCTCCACGAGCATGCGCAGACGCAGCTATTGGCACAAACGGCTGGAATCGGCGGAAATGCGCTCCACCTTTCCGTTAATAGAGTATTTTTACGTGACGTCACTGAAATTTTTTTTAGGTCAACTCGGATATTTAGGGATACAAAGCCAAGTTTTCAGCCAATGACCATTCTCAAATGAACGAATGTTTGACCAAAAAAAGTTGGTTGCTAAGGTGTGACGTAGTGATAATGACGTAGTTGAAAGATTCCACAGAGGAAAGTGGAGGGAGCAACCGACTAACAACCGTTTTCAGAAAGTTTCCGTCGCGGAACTATTTTCTTCTGATTAGAGACCAGAAGATTCGCAGGAACTGCTTGTTATTTTATGGTGATAGAGCTTCGTTTTACTAAATCTTTTGTTTTGAAATAAAGATGGTAGCCTGTTGTGTTATTGATTGCGATTGCACTAACAGATCAGATGTAAAGATGCCTGGTGTCACTTTTCACAGGTTAAATAATTATTTTTAATGTACTTTCATCAGGATTAGCAATTTTTTTACACATTGCAGTTGAACCTATATGTCAAATGTAATGTTCATGTATCTGGTTCCTCAAAAGTTTTTATTTCGATTGCACAAACAGTTGTAAAATTCTTTAATATTCATACATAATGTATTGTAAACGTTGAAAAATGAAAATCGGCCTTTTAAATTTATAACGTATGGTTTGTTTGTGTTTTCAGTATCTGTTTGTATTGTTTTGATCAGTGTATTTTGATTAATTGCGAGGTAATGAAGTAAGGGAACTTTTATCTGTACCGTTTATGGCTTAATTACTAACTTAGAATTGTGTGTATCCTAAATTATTTTTTGTAAATTAGTATTATAATACAATATAACGACTGATTGTCTTGCAACTATTGCATATTTTATTTGTTTATATTTGAAACCTAGTGTAATTCAAATATTAAGAAATATCATTTGTAATATGATATAAATTTCAACTAACCGCCACCGCCCACAAAATATCATTAATCCATCTCCGAATTAAAAATATGAAAACGAAACTAACACCTGCGATATTAAACATATGCAGAAAAAAAGAAAATACAATGAATTATTTACATTCCCTTTTTTATTAATTAATTAAATCTCACGCATCTAGTTGTAACTTAAGTCATTTATTAATATTTAGAGTACATGCCATTATTCAAGAAACGATATTCATAATTTTTCAAAAAAAAATTTCTTTTACTTTTATGGGGAAAAAATTGTACTAAATAAATAGTATATTGAATAATTGCATTATTCAATATTTATTTCAGTTTATAATAATTTTAATTAAATTGAACTTTATAGACACACATCGAAAACAGCCTAGAGATTTTTTTTTTAAATAATTTTCTGAAAAATCGTCTATGAAAAGTTACTTAACGTGTCATATAAGTCTACTTATATAATAACAGATGTCAGCACCAGTGGAAAATAAGGTTTAAAATAAGATTCGTAATGCACTCGTAATTTAAAACGTATATTCTTTTATTGAATATCATCTAAAACTAGTGCAAGCTTCCTATATTTTTATTTCGCTGGTATTTCATCTCATGATAATTAATCATTTTAATACAAGTAAATAATAAAAGTATTTTGCCGTACAGACTCACCAGTTTTCGAATTCGGTGGGCAGGCATGATGTCAGTGAGCTAGCCAATCAGGGATCTCGATTCCTAGTTCCGTGGGCGGACGGAAAATGCGGGTCCGAATGAATGTAAAGCCGGATTCATACTGGACGTACCGCACCGCTAAGACGACGCAATGACGTCACGTGGCGGAGCAACACGGCGAGCGCCGAGGGTTTGCGCATTATCTGGCGAGAACAGATATTCCGCAGCGACCGCAAAGCTACAGCCAATTACAGAAGAGCTTTTACAGCTACAGCCAATTACAGAAGAGCATTGGTGTATTTACTTGCGGCAAGGCAAGCTCGCCGCGAGGACAGCCAACGGTCCAAAACGGCGAAACAGTACGGCTTGGTTGCGGTGCGGCGCGGCAGATATGAATCCACCTTAAGGTTTGGTAATATGCGATCCGCATAGAGATGACCGAGAGGAACGACTTCGGATCCATTTGGCAGAAAGAAGTGCACCCGGACAGAGATGACCGAGAGGAACGACTCCGGATCCATTTGGCAGAAAGAAGTGGATCCGATCAGTGATGACCGAAAATAGATTCCAGAGATAACAGAAATAAGGAATAAGGCAGGAAAAAGCGAACGGCCCATATGATTAACTTTTACTAAATACCGGACATAAACATTCTTGAATTGTAATGTACACGAGAAAGGTAATTGGATCTTATGTCCAAATTTCTTTTGTTTTGGAAGAAAGGGGTAAATTTTCAGTTCAGCAAGTCTGTGAGTGGTAAACCTCTGAGAAAGCTATTGCTATTAGGTTTTTCTAAGCATATAACATATGAGCCATAGGAAAAGCGTCGCGAGGGAGGGCACAAGGGGTCACGTGTCCCCCCCAACTTCGTCTCAAAAAATTGTTTATTTAAACATTGTTTATTTAAACAAATTGTTTATTTAAACATTTGTTTGAAAATTAAAAAAACTTTTATTTTATTGATTAGTAGGTATTGCTATAAGCGTATAATACATATGAATCATAGCTCTATAGTCAGGGGGGCACGAGGGGGCAAGTGCCCCCCCAACTTCATTTCAAAATTTAAAACTCCCTATTCTGCTCTTAAATTAAATATGTGCCACCCCCCCCCGCCCATCAAATCTTCATGTGTTCCTGCAAAATTTCAGTAGGTCTGGGAGCAGTGATAAGCCTTCCGCCTTCCTTAAAAGGCTCTTGTTATTAGGTTTTCCTAAGAAAGTAATACATGTGAACCATAGGCGTATATCGGGGGAGCACGTGTCCCGCTCCCCCCCCCCCTCCACCAACTTCGTCTCAAAATTTTTTCATTTTAAAATTTTGTTTGACGGGTCTTTTAATCGTTCCACTTAAAAATCCAAAAATAAACTTCAGTCTGCGTCTTTACAAAATATTTAAATAAAATTGTCCACTGTTAAACGTTACTTTTTTAAGCACTTGGTAAACATTTCTCATTTCCAATCTGTTGTACTGGTTTTAAGTACTTCTTGGATAATAGGGTTTCTTTAAAACTTTTATTTATTTATTCATTTATTTTAATTTTTTAATGAACTACAAAATATTTTATGCAAAAAAGGTTTTATTTGGTGACTAAAAGTGAATAATGTTTTCCCTTTTCATAATTAAGTAAGTCTCATATGTTTGCATTAAGTTATATTAATTGTTATAATAGATTTATTGTTATCCCTTTTTTCTTATCGCCTTTTAATCATATATAAAGTTCAATATTTGATAATTTACCTTTATAATTTGTATATCGCATTTCTCGCGTATTTCAGCATGTTTTTTAAAAGCTTGCTATGAAAAAATTTAATAGTTTTATAATGAGGAGAAAGCTTTTTTTATGTAAGTTTATCTTACAAAGCTTTAAAAGCATTTCTTTAATCGAAACCGTTTACGTCATAGTATAATTACTTTTTACTGATTTCATGGCAAGTTGGTAAACGGTTGTAAGTCTAGGGTTCTAGCTACCGCGCGGCTGTTTTCTCCGTGCGTAACGTGAATACGCGGTAAAACCCCTCAAAAAGTCCTCCATCCAAGGCATCCCTTAATAAGATCTGCCTTAACTACAAAATCAAAATAACTTTCATGATAATTGGCACTTTTAGTAAAGAGTTTTTAGTATTAAATAAAAATTATTATTATTTCCAATCCTATTATAGAGGTTGTCCTATAAGCACTGACCTAGGGATTTCTTCTTTAAGTATTGATCACAGACAGAATAAATAACAAAGTTACTTTATGGTATCGAATAAAATTTTCAGAAGTTAAATGTAAATACATACCAATTTTTTTTTTTTTTTTTATACAGCCCTCTTACAAAAATTCCCAATAAGTAAAATGCCTCACCACGCATTCATGAGGCGATGAACAAAATTTCAGCCTTTCTCATAAAAAGGCTTAGAGGTATGTTTTATCAAATTTGGTGAGGGGCAATACACCATGCAATGTCAATAATAATAAAAGTATTATTATTAAAACTATTCGATCAAAACTGTTAATTTTAATCACAGTTATTTATAACCAATATTTGACATGTTAAGAATGAGTTTTAAATAATTTTAGACCAGTTTCCTTTATAAAGGTTCCCTTAAAACCAGCTTCCTTTTTATAGCATTTAGAAATGAAAATTTTTTTAAAACATTACATATTACACTAACATTTGATTTAAAGAATTTTTTTTAAGAAGTTATTTCTGATTGACTAACTTAATTCTGGAAAATATATATTATGAATATATTTGCATCTTTAAAGTAACAGTAGCAATGTTTAAATTGAATATTTTCAGAAATAAATATCTATATGTAGAGTTACAGTTACAAATCATTCATTATTCTAATAATTATTATTTAAAACCGAAGAACCAACAAGATAAATTACCATGAATTAGAATAAACCTTATCAGTTGATTCTTATAAAAACACTTATACGCGATGAACGTGCATGGTAAATGTGTAGAGCCGATTCTGAATTATCAATTCTGACTCTTGTACAACAAAACAACCAAATGAAATAATTGATAAATTATAATGAATTTAATCAATTAAGTTATGTAAAGAATTTAATTATTTCTTTAACTGATCATTTAAAAGAGAAAGTGTTTGTTTGTGTAAAAATCAAAAAGAAATTCTGTTAATTCCTAATGCCTAATCTACAAGAAAGCACGTATTATATGTACAGATTATTTTACACTGTAAAGTTCTGTTGTATTTTGATTACAACGGGAAGAATGATAAGAAAACGATAGTTTAGAAAAGTTTTTTTTTAACTTTATTTATTTGTGTGGGGGGGCGGGGGGGGTAATACGAAAACATATAAAAGTATGATGATACATCCGGTAGCTTTTAAAATGAAGTCAAATAAATTAAATAAAAGGCAGATGTTTAAAAAGCATTTAAAAGGATACACATCACTAAAAACAATTTTCGGATTTAATTTTATAGTTAAGCAAGTACTTAGGAAAATAAAAAATATATTCAAAACGTATGTCAAAAGTTTCTTATCAATTTTTTTTAACTTATCATGTTACTGAGAAAGTGAATAAAACATGAATGTGATACTATTTATGTAAGGTAATTTAAGTAATGAAAAACTGACCAGGGATAAAACTAAACTGAAAAAAATCATCTCTACTTATTTTTAAGTTTATAAATACTTTAAAATCTAAACCAGTTAAAATCCAGTTAGTACGTATTATTTTATTATGAAATAAAATTTAATTCACTTGTGATTGATCTGCGTAACTAAAGATTTTTTTTACAGAAAAAGGAGTGCACACAGTGCGAAAGGGGGGAGGGGTGTAGACGTACGAAATATAAAATTGCGCTTTCATCAGTGGCGTAGCCAGGATATTATTTCGGGGTGGCCTGGGTATCAAATTTAAAGCTAAAGTTTCAATTGTAAGCTAAGTAAAGGGTCCCATTTCGGGGGGAGGGGTAGCAGCCCCTCAGCCCCCCCCCTCTGGCTACGCTCCTGGCTTTCATATTCATGAAAAACTAAAATTAAGGGTGAGGGTTGATGAATATTTTGAGGGGGATGCATTCGACGTGATTTTATCTTTCAGTTTTCTTTTCTTTCTTTTTTTTTTTTTTTTTTTTTTGCTAATATTAACATTTTTTATTTGATATCCATTGTTACCAAAAGTAAATTTAATTGAGTACTCTATCTTAAACTATTTTAACAACTGCCCTCTAAAGTATTGGGGGCCCTAGACCATGGCCTATTTTTCCAAGTGGCGTTTTTCAGCTCACTTTATAGATATAATCTTTATGTAAAAAATGAAAAATATATGGACTGTATGTTAAAAATTTTTCGGCAAGGGGGGGGGGTGTGGTAAGAAAAACGTATTAACCCCCCCCCCCCAGAACAATATTTTTATAGCATTTAGACCAATGCATTCTTTGATTACGCCTCACGTAACCCAAACGTGCGTGTCTTCCAACTAACCGACCCCCCTCCCTTACAAAATTGTATTCGTCCGTCGTTACTGGTCACTGATGTGATCCATCAACAAACTGAAACTCTCCCGTTTTTCTATCTCAAAGGAATGTGCCTTCCGAGAAGCTCTTCTAAGAAATAGCCGCACGGTTTTGCGGTCTTCTTCTTTTCCCCCGAAGTGTACAGGTCATCCACCTTTCACTGAAGAAGACGGAGCACACTTGCGAGCGGGAAACCAGTTTTTGGTTCGAACATCTCCAGCCAAATGGTCACGTGAATGTGGGACTCATTCGCCTTTGCGCCCATACAGTGAACATGGTGAACTCTTGTGTCGCATACAATTGTAATGCTAAACCCGGCCAAGGATACTCTTTTTTCACGTAAGTATGATTTTAGACGTTAAATTACACCTTATTCAATGTTTTACTCTATTCATTTAAGTGAAAACTTTCTTTGATCATCATAGAAATAGGTCTTAACTATCCGGTCATTGCATGTGGCAATACGCCGACGTTCTTTTAAAGTTGAAAGCTTTTTATTTGATATTGTATTTTAAACAGCAGAAACCCACTGGGTAAGGGATTTAAAGCACCTTATAGTTCTTCAACTGAACTGAAATTCAATAACTTTATTTCTTATTTTAATAGCTATATTTCCTCATTAAAACTTAATAACACTGTAATAACTAAAAGCCCAAGAAGAACTGGGTTTCTTGGCTTGTTAATTTGTTTAAAAAGCTATCAGAACCTTTTTGAAGTATTAGTTCACCAGAGGAAAAGCTTGAGGTATCTGTTGGCCTACAAATTTTCCCAGGACCACATCGAAACATTTTTTAGTGCCATTAGAGCAAGGGGTGGTTCAAACAACAACCCTACTTGTAGGCAGTTTGAAAATGCCTACAAGAGCCTCTTGCTGCACAACAGTGTTAAAGTGTCAGTTTTTGGAAACTGTCAAAATGTCACCTGATGCTGGGTTAATTGTACCAGCAAATGATGTTGTAATATTATGTAAATACCCAGAAATTGTTTTTCGCCAGACTGAAAAAGCATTTGGTCTTGGGAAAAACAAAATTATTCTTTATATGACTCAGCAAGTTTCAAAGAAAATTAATGTAAATAATTTTTTTTAATGCCTCGAAAACCATATGTTTGACCATGAAGCAGAAAATAATCATTTTATAATTTTAGTAAAATGTATAATTGAAAAATATTTACAAATAAGAATGCACCATGCAACCGCTTCATATAATTTAAAAAATAATTCTAAAAATATAAGGAAAACATTCACGAAATTAATTTTATTTAAAAACCAGTAATTTTGTATTTAATAATGGTGTTTATATTTGTTGTATAGTGGTGAATATATACCCCATCCTCATTCAATAACAAACAAAATTAATTAAATTTCTAAATTACCCATCTGATCCCCGTTATTCTAGTCTGGTAATTGATCCTCTAGTTCAGTGTTATCATCCTCTGCATCTGATTCATCGGAAAAGGAGACATCTATTTTTTGTGAGTGTTTTATTAGTTAAATTTTACTTAATTTTTCTAAAATAATTTTAAAATGAAGGAGTGTAATTCTAAATAAGACATTTAAAATTCCTAGATTTTTCTTAGCATTTTCTATTATTCAGCTTCTTAATTAAACAATAGTTTTCATAGTTATCTATTTAATATTAAACAAATATTTTTAAATTCTTAATAAACATGGATCTATATATTTTCCTTCATTGAAGCATCTTGTTTTTTATACACTTATTAGCCTATTGTATTAAATTTTGCGATGAATTGTAATTGTTTTTAATAATATGTATTTTGAGTGCCAAAATTAGGGAATGTAAGAGTAAACATATTTGTTTAAGTGATCTGTATTTTATATTCAAGAATTGTTGGTGTACTTTTTAAGTGGTGGATTAATTAATAAAAATGTTTTTTTTTTCTTCATTAATTTGTATTTATTTTGGTCCAACATTTGGATAATTTCTTCTTTATCTTTTGAAAATTATTTTTGTCTACCATTCAAATCATTTTTGTCTACCATTTCCTCATCAATTAAATATTTTAAATTATCGACTACTAAGATATGTAATAATTCTTGGCAAGTTAAAATACAAAAAGTTTGTATTTTTTAATTAGTACTCTTTCCAGTTAGTTAATTTTGGTCTTTACAATAGCGAAAATTAATCATTTATTATTAAAGAAAGACGCAATCGAAATGAATTAAATATTAATATTCTACTCTAATAGGTTGTGTATTAAAGGGAAGTAAGAATTAATTTTAACATGCTCATTCATGATGTTTTGAGCGGTTTCTAGAACTAAAACATAGCTGTATATCAACGCGCCGAGATACGCAATACAACGCGCGCGATCTTCCAAATAACAACAAAGATCAGCTGTTTGTGGGTTGCTCGTCGGAGATGTTCAAACACGGTTTCCGCCCCAATGCTCCGTCTTGTTAGTTCAAGGCACGGACTAAGAGGGTACAGGACAATCATCCAAGCATTGTGAAAGAACTAAATAAAATTTGCCTAATAGGTGGCGCTGGGAGTCGTACCCATTAATTTTTGGCGCATGCGTCGTGTGCTAGTAGCTAAAACGTAAACAAATATCAACGGCAGCACCCCACGGGAGATGCTTACGCCGTGTGTCGTCAGAGGGCGCCCATGCCGTTAATTATTAAAAGAGGGTCGCATATTTTCCTTTCAGAGGCTGACGCAGTTTCGCCCGTCTACCGCTTCCCGATGATCGTCCTAAAGCTTCTTAGTCCGTGGTTCAAGGTCGATGGTACAGGTTTTCCTGTGCATACTCAGAAAAAAGGCAGGGACGCCAGGTCTTTTGTTAAGGCTACCAGCTGATGATCAGCTGTTCGTCCCCCCCCCCTCTGGCTCTTTGTTAATCTCTCTCCGCTCAAGAAGGATATAAATACTAACTCATTGCTTTTGACTTTCTCTATGAATATGCCTATTAACACGCACATTTTAACTAACAGGCCAAAAAATAAATTCTATTACATTAAAAGAAAAGGTAGAAAGATTCAAGGGTGGATCCAGAAACTTTTTTCGGAGGGGGCGCAAATCCCGAATACTCATTTTATCTAGTGTAAAGCCCACTTAATATTGGTGAAAGCCCCATTTATCTAGTGTAAATATATTTTTCTCGGAGGGGGCGGGCGCCCCCTGCGCCCTCCCCCTGGATCCGCCTTTGAAAGATATGTTGGCAATGTGAAAAAGAAATCTAAATTTCTGTAAGCAAAAGTTTAAAATACTTAAATAGGTATTGAAAAAGCCAAACATTTTAACATTAAATCTAAACCGTGTTTACTCGCGTAATAATAGTCGCCCTCACTAGTCGAATGCCCGCTTTGAACGGAGCCCCCGGGAAGGGAGGGGAGAGTAGACAATTACAAGGCGAGCCTGGGTACTGAACGCGTGGAGGTGTTGTGACGTCACAAGAGAGGATGGACTTTTCTCCGTTAAAAGCATTAGATTCATACGGAAAAGTAGAAGAAACTAAGACGTTTTGTGCCTTTTTTGGATACTAATGGTAAGTCAGCAATCTCTATTCTTAATACGACATACTTGATAATAGTTATTAAGCTATAGAGTACATAAAAATATAAAATTGCCGTATTTTGCGTCAGTTTTATTGATTTCTGTTCTTTTATTCTAGCAATCACTATGCTTCCGTTTGCTGCGTCCCAGGCTACAAGTAAAGCTAATTACAAAAGAGGAGAAAATGTAAAAGTTTTCATTTTTCCCAAAAACGAAGAAAAGCGGGCCGAATGGACTAAAAATATTCCAAGAAAAAATTGGTCCCCAAGAAAAAATACGTATGTTTGTATTGAGCATTTTCGAGATGAAGATCTTTTAAAAGACGATGCTATTTTAAAATCAGATAGGGCACTTTTAACTGTAAAAAGAAAGCATTATAAATTAGAACCGAATGCTATCCCGTGCATTTTTTCGAGCTTACCAGCCTATATATCCGATATTACCAAAAAACAAGAAATGACTGATCCTACTAAAAGAAGAGAAAACGTTTAGGAAAAAGATATTGAGGAAACCGAAAAAAATACTGCAAAGGAAAATATAAATTCTTTTGAAATTAAGAAATGTATCAAGAGTTTCATGGCAATTCTATGTTAAGAAAATTTCACCATTAATTATAAATTAAACGCAGATCCCCTTCCACTGCACATACCAAGTAGCTTAAGGTTCAATGCGGATCTCATGGTTGATTTATTTCTTTAAAAAAAAAAAGAGAGAGAGAGAGAGAGAGAGAGAGAGAGAGAAATCTATTTGCTGGATACTTAGAAAAACAAAAATATAGAAGGTATTTATTAAAGAAATATTTCCAACTAAACGGTGTATCGGAATTTTTTGAAAATTCTGAAATTAAGTACGAGCACAGATTTGGAAATTAACTCAAAAAAGAAAATGTATTACTGCAATGCTAACAACAATAACAAAAAAGTATATGTATTACTGCAATATATTTTACATGAAAACCCCTGAGAGCATTTAGGCAGTTTTACATATTCAAGAGTTATACTCACTAATTTTTAAAAATATTTAATTATGTATATTTCAAATGTCTCAATATGATATTTGAAAGTCTTATCTAGAAAAAACTAAAGCAAACACTTGTAGTGCTTTCATGAAAAACTTTATAGTATTTGTAAGGTTTGGGTAATAAAAGCTTTTACTTTTTATTTTCTTGTTTTTTGTGCTTTAATTGCTTCTAATAAAATTTGACATTAGGAGTCTGTATAACATAATTATATATAGTATGTATTGTACAAGTTTTTAAAATATTAATTGTGGAAATTTCTGATTATATTCCTCGTGCTACTAGTGTTTATTGACATTATTGATCAGATTTCTTCCATAGAATTCAATACAAACTCTTTGAAATCCCATCCTCTCTTGTGACGTCACAAAATGGCTTAAGATGACTAGTTATGAATCTGGATATTTTTAACATCAATTCTTTCAAAAAGCTTATTAAAACGAAGCAAAACTAAATAATGTATTTCAGTTTTTAAGTAAAATTAATAAAAATTATTATTTTTATTTAAAAATATATTTACTTTTACTTACTTAAAAATATGACTTTATGCTTATACAACGTATAAATTTAATCCATATACATATTATTTTAGATAAATGATAACATTGAGTAACCATTATATTATTTAGAATGTATTTGCTAGCCCGAAATGCAAAACATACTGCATACAATGCTGAAACAGCTTTAAGTTCAGAAACAATTTATTTCATTAATTTCTGACAAAAAGTATTGTTGATACACTATTATTTAAGAACAAAGTGTTGTAAAACGAAAATGCTATTTCAATGCGTCATAAAAAATTAAGCTACTCGTATTTATTGGCATTATTAATTCTATTTCTTCCATTGAACTCAATGCAAACTGTCCCAAATCCCATCCTTTCTTGTGACGTCACGAAAACCAGTACCCAGACCCCCTCTTGCTTTCTCCTCTCTTTTCAGTCGCGGCGACCCCGCTTTGAAGCTGGAGAAATCGTCAAAATATTTTCCCCGCTCGAAAGTCGCTGTCACGTATTTGACCCCTTCATGTATGTCTATACAAATCTTCTTATAAATAAAAATGAAATTCTGTTTGTTTGTTTGTTTGTGGATTTGATTCGTATACAAATCCACAAAAATGGACCTATCGGCCTGAAATTTAGCACAGATATGTAAAATAATATAGAATAAATCATAGTCCACTTTAAAACTTTGAAAGTCCACCCGTTCCCGGAAATTAAGAGATTTTTTATGCTCTTCACTCAAAAATCTTTCCGTACTTGTAACCCCTGTAGTGAAAAAAGTGTGAAATAAGGATCGTGGTTGCCATATGTGGCGATTTTGCCGAATAAAATGTCGTTCGTATACAAGTCCACAAAAATGAACCTATCGGCCTGAAATTTAGCACAGATATGTAAAATAATATAGAATAAATCGTAGTCCACTTTAAAACTTTGAAAGTCCACCCGTTCCGGGAATTTAAGAGATTTTTTATGCTCTTCACGCAAAAATCTTTCCGTACTTGTAACCCCTGTAGTGAAAAAAGTGTGAAATAAGGATCGTGGTTGCCATGTGTGGCGATTTTGCCGAATAAAATGTTATAAACTCTCAAAGTAAGAATAAAAGAATAATAATGATTTTTTTTTTTGTTAGTTTATATTCGTAAGGTTATTTTTTTAACTAACTTAATAATTAGCAGGAATGTAATGCTTTACACGCAAAACAATAAGAATTGAAGATTTCCGAGGCTAATGTGTAAATTTTTTTAGTTTGGCGAAAAAATAAAATGGCTGAAATATGGATTTTGAGTAAGTGAGTTCTAGCGGTTTGCACAGTTTTCGGCTTGGCGCAATTTATTGAGAGCTTAAGGAAATAGATTTTTGAAAACAAGTGCAAAGGTTTTATTAGAATACAGCGTTAAATTTTAATGATCCGTGAAGAAATAATGCAGTTATTAAGGGATTTCAAGCGATCTAACTTCAGAATTCTCGCCAATTGATTACATTGATTTAAGTTGGTGGAATTCCGCCAAATTTCAGAAAATTGAAATCTTCTCATTTAGTACATCGGAGTAACGATGAATAAAACACATTATAGTTGATAATTTAAAAAAAAAATCGGCTGTATTAAGGAATTCCAATTTTCAAATAAATGCGTGCTACTCTTTGGCGGTCGAACCATTTCCCATATTGATTGCTGCTAAGTCAATGCTTGGAATGATTCCATGAAAAAACGCTTGCAAAATGGCGTATGTTGGCACTTTGGCGAGGCTTAGATCTGAAACTGGATTTTATTTGAGACTGGTATATATATAATAACACTGGTTATAGATAAAAATTAATGTTGGTATGTGTTTATGAGGTTGAAAAACTCCAGCACCGTTGAGCACCGTTGCACGATGAAATTTGGTTCACCTAAGTCCCATATTGATTGGAGAGGTTTTTATGCTATCCGTTTTCCTTAACTTGCCACTTTGTGCCGCAGTACAACGTTGAATTCTATTCCGTTTAGCCGTTTGCTATGCGAATATCGTCCAAACGATTTCGATGAAATTTGGTACACGCGAATATTAGAACACGGAGAATATTTTTCACTATCCATTTTGCTGTAACTTGCTGCTAAATGGCGCTGCAAAGCATCAACTTCTATACCGTTCGATCGATCGGCATAAAATTTTTTATACTTATACATTTGAGCACGAAGAATATATTCTAACTGCGTTCCTTTTGATGTTACTCACCACTAGATGACACTGCAATGCATTATTATTTTAACTCGCCACTAGATGACGCTGCAGCAGGCCAAATTCTTGACCATTCAAACGGTCGCTATGAAAATCAGTATACATAGCTATTTGAACAATGAGAATATTTTGGCGTTATCCATTTTGCTATAACTCGCCACTTGACGGCGCTGTAGCAAATCATTACTTTATTGAACCACTAGATGGCCCTGCAGTGTATCACTTCTTGACTGTGCAAATAATTGCTATGAAAATAGGTATACATAGATATTTGAACACGGGGAAGAGTTTGGCGCTATCCATTTTCCTATAACTTGCCACTAGATGTCGCGTCAACACATGAACTTCAGGACTGTCCAGTCGATAGTCATGAAAATTCGTATACATCGATATCTGAATGCGAAAAATATTTTCGCCGTATCCGTTTTGCTAAAACTCGCCACTAGATTGCGCTACGCCGCATGGCCTTCTGCACCGTACAAACGATTGCCTTGCAATTCGGTATGCATGATTATTGGACACAATATAACGCGATATCCACTTTGCTATATCTGTTTATTTACAATGAATAGTAATCACCACAAATCGTAATATCAAAAAGTCTATTCATTCCCGTGCGAAGAACGGGTACTTCAGCTAGTATTACTATAAAAAGATAAGTGCATATTTTTTTGTGTGCTACTGACGTGACGAAAAGATTATTTAATACGCGGCAGATAATGTGGACACATTTGTTAATTTAGTAATTTTATTATAATACCAGTAATGTGTTCTATCATTTGAGAATATTATGATTAGATTAGTTAGATTTCACCGCATAATTGTTGCATCTAGCCTTTCACCATGAATAATTGGCAAAAAAGTGCGACTATTATGCGAGTAAACACGGTAATTTCATTTAATAATTATCACTCTCGGAGTTTGACCGTAATTTGACCGGAGTTTGAAAGTAATTTTATTTTATAGTAAATATGTCATTTTTAGATTTTTTAAATATTAATATGCATTAACTTAACACTAAATATACAAATAAAAAGAACATTAATACGTTATTCTTTGTTTTAAATCTTTTCAAATTTCTTTTTTCAACAATGTCAACCAGCTTAAATACATTTTCTCAAATTAATTATTATTATTATTGAAAAGCAAGGAATAAAATTCTTTTCCCAAATCCCTTTAACTTTTTTCCGATAAATGCATTGCCTCAAATTATCACTGTCTTTAGCAGTGGCGTAGCCAGAAAATTTTCGTGGGGGGGGGGGGTAACGACTACTGCAACTCACCAGTGTTGGGCAAAATTCACCGAAAATGTTTTTTCGATACGAAGCATAAAATACATTGATTCAAACACTAAAATACAAAATACTTCTTGAATTAAAAAATATGCAAAATACATCCAAAATAGAAGTACAATTTTTAAAGCATTTTAATTGAGAAGCTAAATTATCCACCAAAGATCTTAGTTTATTTTACTTAAATATAGTTTAACAAGAATAACAAAAGCAATTCCAATAGTTGTGTTAAGGAAGAAACAGGGCCGTACCCAGAAAAAAATTTCGGGGGGGGGGGGGACCAAAAGGTGAAAAAGGCTCAATTTTTCACTAAAAGGCTTCATTATGATTGTTTTGTTGACAAAATTTTAAATTTCGGGGGGGGGCAGACCTCCTGGTCTCCCCTCCTGGGTACGGCCTTAGCGGATACAGGGGAGGGGCTAGGGGGCTTCAGCCCCCCCCAAAAGAAATTGCTCAAGGGTAACATTCTGCTTTATTATACACTTTAAATAGCTAAAATGATCCTATTTTATTACTTAGCCCCTCCCAAAAGCCTAATATATTGGTTTAGACAAAAATTTTAATTTATAGTACATTTTAATTGGGTGAAATAAGCTTTTTAAAAATTTTAGCCCCTCCCAAAAAAAATTTCTGGATCCGCCACTGGGAAGAGGTGCTGTTTTTTTTTTTTTTTTGTTTGTTTTTTTTAAACGTTGCCTTTCAAAATTTTACTTTTATAGCGCTAACATCCGAAAACGACCATTTCTGAGAAATTGCATTAATACTGAAAAGGCAATGTAAAATATGCAATTTCAGAATGTGAACAATGAATAGTCGTTTGTTTCAAAATCTTTTATAAAAACTTTAATTTCCAAAAGTCTCAGTGCCTAAAATAAAACTCTACATATAATATTTATTACTTATTGATTTCAGTTGAACGTTTGAATATAAATACTCAGCTAAATCACTGCATAAAAAAAATTCAAGTTTTGTCTTTTCAGTGAGTTTTAGAATTTATCGTAAATTTTAATATTTTGCATATTATCTAAGTTTTCAGCTTTCAAAACTGACACTGCTCCTTAACATTTTCATTTCCATCTACAGACAAAATTTGGAAACATTTTAACTAAGATTTGCGCAAAAGGTTTCAAAATCATCTAGAATGGAAATTTGATTCACCCCATTCATTACGGGAAGCTGTCGCTCTAATGGTCTGAAATTTGGTGTGTTTCACTCCATATATAACGCGAATGCCCCCTTAAAAAGTTCCCCACCCAAGGCATCCCCCCTTACGGCTGACAGCCTTCGTGTATCTTTGTCTCTTAATCACAATAACCAAGAATCCATTATACTACTATAGAAATACTGGCAGCCTTATTTTTCTAGAACTTCGCAACACATTTCGAAAATCCCCTTAAAGAATTTAATAAATACTAACTAAAAATATTTTTACTACTTTTGGTTTCATAGACAGTGGGAATTTAGAAACACTCCTATACAAATATACTGTTTGTGTTTTAAACAGGAGCATAAAAGGCTTTTCTTTCCCTTTCCAGTTTAGTTAAATTTAAAGATCACGAGAGATCCTAACACTTCTTCAGTGACAATACTGCGTGTAATTCTGGTGGGACTCATAAATTGCATCAAGAGAGGGGGGGGGGGGAGTGAAAGTCAGCGATTTTATGATTTTCATTTGCACATGCTATCTGAGCAATCTGTGGTGTTACGATTAATTTAATGTCAGAATATAAAATGTATTTTTTTGTATTTTGAAAATACAAGATACAATGAAAATATATTTTAAAATACATTCTCAAAATACTTTGTTTTTTACAAGTGAAAATACGAAATATACAAGACGCAAATGTATTTTGAAAATAGATGTATTAGCGATACTGCCCAACTCTGAAAAACACATACATGAATATGTGTGAGTGATAACGGAGTGAAGAATATACATTTTGTATGGCAAAAAATTCCTCATGTGGGGGGGGGGGGACACACCCATTCTCCAGGGTTTTAAAAAACCCGGGTTTTTTTTATAAAAACCATCCCAGGTGGGTTTTATTAGGTATTTGGGGGGTTTTCTTAAAAAAAATTTATAGTATAACACTTTTGGATTTAAATTTTATAGTTTATTTCAAAACAGAATAATTTAAGTCTAAAAGAAAACTTTCATTACAAAATGATAATTAATTAATTAATTAAAATGTAAAAAGAACTTCAACTTTAATACAGTACTATCTTTTTCTGCTGGCGTTTGTAAAAGGCTCCTAATTCGTTTATGACCATAGATAAAAGTATATTATTGTTCACTTGAAAACTATGTTGTTTTTGATTGGCTGTTTCCTATTACTTTTTAAATTTAAGAATTAATTTTTTTAAACCTTTGTTTTTTAAGTCATAGTTATATTTTCTAGTTAGAATATAAGTCAGTAAACCCTTTGCAGGCCAACTTACTGCAGAAAACTACTATTTATTTAATAATTTTCTTTATAGTTATTCATTTTTGCTTTATACATATATATATTTTTTACTTTAAAAAATCTAGAATTAATATATCTGATATTAACCCTTTGAGGCGCAACCCTTTCCCAATGCTGAAAAAAGGGCAGCCGTTGCCATCGCTCGACTTAACTACCAGCAATATGGCGGACGATAGAAACGCTCATCGCGTGCCACAGATCTAGAGACCCTTTTTTGACGCAGCTGGCTGTGCTCGCGCACAGACAGCTGTCGTCAAAAAAGGATATCTAGATCTGCGGCACGCGATGAACGTTTCTATCGTCCGCCATCTTGCTGGTAGTTAAGTCGAGCGATGGCAACGGCTGCCCTTTTTTCAGCATTGGGCAGTCTGTCCAGCTATTCTCGCGTTCTTCCATCTTTCGGCAGATGTCAGTGCTGTTAAAAATAATCGTGACAATTTTTGTACGGGAAATGACGTGCTAAAAAGTAAAGGATTCTCGTGGATCTATGTCACTCGCCACTACTTTTATAGAAATCCAATCTATTCTTCGTGACTGGCAACAGTCAAAACGTCAGAGTTTGGCGTTCCCGGAGCGGATACACTGCGCGTTAAATGTTTAAATCCCACATAAACAGTTTATAATGAATTAGTTTTATATTTCTCATTACTAAAGTAATGCAGCAACTAATACAATTCAGGATGGTTTCCTGAACCTGCATTCATTCTTAAGATGCATGCTTGTAAGTAGTAAGAGACATATTCCATTCTTCTCTTATCTAAGAAAGGATTTTTTTTTTTTTTTTTGTCATTATACTGATAATTACATATTTTATTCGTATTTGAAAACTTATTTATTAAGACCTAATAACATTGCTTTAAAAGATTGTTTAAAAGAGTCTGAGACGATGTTGGGGGGGGGGGCGGTCCCCCTGCACCTCCCCCCGAAACTACTGCTAGGAATAATATGTATTATACGCTTACGAAAACCTAATTCTAACAGTAAGGAAGAGTTATCACTGCTTCCAGACCTACTGAAATTTTGGAGGGGCACAGGAAAGGTTTGCGGGGGGGGGCACATATCGGATTTAAGAGCAGAAAAACGAAGTTTTTTAAAATTTTCAATCAAAATTTTATTTAAAAAAATTTTGAGACGAATTTTGAGGGGGGGGCACAAGGGAGGATACGTGACCCCTTGTGCCCCCTCCCGACGCTTCCCCTATGGTTCATATTATTTACGTGCTTAGGAAACCCTAATAACAATAGCTTTCTCACTCCCAGATCTACTAAGCATGAAAGTTTACCCCTTTACCGCAAAACAAAAGAAATTTTGCGTAAGTTCCAATTAAATATATTCCTCGTGTACATCACAAATCAAAGAAAGTTTCTGTCGAATTTTTAGTAAAAATTAATCATTTGGGCGTTTTTACTATTCGCGTTTTTTCCCCACACCTGGCAAATTACAGATGATCAGCTAACCCGAAAAAACTGAGAAAAATCTAATCCCAACTATTAAAAACTCCATCCCTATTAAGTAAAATGATAAAATTACCTCTCGTAACAACATTGAATTAGACTCACAAATCAATAAATAAAGAGATATCGCATCCCTTCTCCAGTACCTACATCCAATGTCGACATTCTCAAAAGCAATTTATCCCCAGTTTTTCATCTCACTAAAAATGAATGACCATCGATCTCCTTTATCGTTTGGAATGTCAACCGCCCCCGGCATGAAACTCCAGGTGCCTCTTTATATCCACCCCTCTCCCCCCTGTAATTCTCCCAATGCCTTTCTTCACTCGATTTGTCAATGGCGAAGCATGCTTACTTATTTCAGCACATAGCCCACTCACGTGAGTGGTCTATGATTTCAGCAAGAGGGAAACGCCGGTTCCGGATCCGGACAGAGAGGACCGACTTCGGAACCGAATGACCGAAATGAATGGATTCGGACAGAAATGACTGATTTCGGAACCAGATGAACGAAAGGACCGGGTCCGGAACCAAATGACTGATTTCGGAGCCAGATGAACAAAACGAACGGGTCCGGATCCAAATGACCGAAAGGAGCAGATCCGGACCGGGTCCATTTTTAGAGATGGATCCGTTCCTCCAGACCCGTTCCGGTCGGAACGACACACCACTAATGGTTAATGGACATTTACACTCATGTCCATAAATTAAGGATAATGAAGTTCAGGCAAAGAAAGAGTAAGAAGCAAAACAAATTTGACTTATTTGTAAAGTCTATTTATTAAACAAAAAGTAAAGAGCAAAAAAGATGCTATATGTTTGACATAATTAATAAAAATTGCAAGTTTTACTCCCATGACCAAATTTCAAAAAAGAACATATTTACAAAAAACAGTATAACATGGTTAGTAGGATGGTTAATACGATCTCCCGGACGATGCAATACAGGCCTGACAACGCCTAGGTATGCTGAGTATCAAATGATCAATCTGATCTTGGGGAATATTACACCACTCATCAAGCAATGCACTCCGAAGTTCCGGTAGACAGGTGGGAGGGGGTTGACGGGCTGCAATTCGTCGGCCAAGCATATCCCACACATGCTCTATTGGATTCAAGTCCGGTGAGTATGCTGGCCAATGCATACGGGTGATATCCTCCGATTGAAGGCATTCGTCTACTATGTTTGCACGGTGAGGACGGGCGTTGTCATCCATAAACACAAATTCAGCACCCATGGCGCCCCGAAACAAACGTACATGTTGTTCCAGAATGACATCCCGATAGATGTGGCCTGTCATTGTTACACTCTGAACATGCAGGTCAGTTCTGGAACCAAGAATAATTCCTCCCCAAACGAGCCATCCTGCACCACCGTAACGGTGTCTTTCAATGGTGTTCTCTTGGTGGTAACGGGTACCTGGCGCTCTCCAGATGAATGTCCGGCGAGAATCAGACTCCAAACTAAACCTGGACTCGTCGGAAAACATCACACAAAACCACTGTTGCAGTGTCCACAATGCATGCTCTCTACTCCAGGTTAATCGCAGGAGACAGTGAGTTGCGGTAAGTGGAACACATCTGACAGGCCTACCAATAGCATATAGACCAATGTGCCCTAAGCGTCTGTACACGGTCTGCCTTAAACTGTCGTACCGGTAGCTGAAGAGAGCTGACGAGACAGGTCTGATGCTGTACTCCGTCTGTTTCTTTTGGCAGTAACTGCCAAATAGCGGTCCTCATTCGGCGTTGTAACTCGGGGGCGACCTGTGCTGTAACGTCTACTCACATTACCATCATCTTGGAATCGTTGCCAAAGCCTGGAGATGACACTCTGGACGATTCCAAGTTCCTCGGATACTTCCAGCTGGGTACGTCCACATTCCAGTCGTCCGATAATTCTGCCACGTAAAACATCATCCAAATGCCTCCTTTGTGCCATAACTATGCGGTTTTTGCACTGAAAGGCTTTCACAGCGCTTGTGAACAATTTTACTTCTTTGCCACCATTCCTTATATACCCCTCTCATATACTCTCGTCATTGTGGCGTACCATCCACGCCATCTGGTGGTTTCCTGTAATTTGCATATTCTTCTTCAAGATGTGTGTGATCATTCCACAGGTGAAATTTTTATTTTAGAGATCAATTTCTGTGTGATTCTGAATTATCCTTAATTTATGGACATGAGTGTATGTTTAAATAGATGGTTTAGAAGACGATGATATCACACTTCGCTTCAAAGCTTCGTTAATAAATTGAATATTAGCATTCTAAAATTATTACGCTGTTGCAAACACTGTATAAATAACACATCATTGTGTTTATTTTGAATTTTCTGAGTTTAAAATAGTACAAATATTCATTAAAAATCTCCCACACCTTTTTAAAGTACGATCTTTTTAATTATTTTTAGTATTTTAAATGAAATCTCACAAAGATAAAATTAAGTTATAAAAAGCTATTATTTGTTAATTACTAGTATTCTAGCTTCTTTTGCAACAGCTATATTTCTGGAAAAAAGTGTTAAATAATCCCTTGGTTCCAAACAAGCTGAAACCGAAACTAATCATCACGTAAGATAGCGGACATGGCGTATCAAATACCTCCAGCTGACGTCACGTGCAAAATGTCCATTCTGGCAGGGCCTTCGCTATTAGTAACGGGCCTGTGCGTGTATTTCGATGAGTCATCCAAAGAGGCCTACGGATGCTCGCGTCTTTCTGTATACATCAAGCAATTTTTAAGCTTTCCGATGCTTTGAAACGTTATTTACCCCCTTATGCAGACAACTCAACTAATGAAGTGATAATGATACAATCATTTTCTAAAAAATAATGATCGTATCACTATCTCGTATGCAAACTCACAGAAAATGATGATCATTATCTCTGACGTCAGAACATACCCCGATCATTTTCTCCAAAACAACTTTTAGAGGCGATATCGATTATATCGAATGTAGACCAATCAGAGGTCTTCTAGCAGTGGGGTTTATTAATATGACGTAATGCAGAATTTGCCCTGCTGTACCCTGTCTGCTAGCAGCTAGGGAGTTTGTTTTGATTTTAACGGTGAGCTCATGATGGCTGAAAGTGGATTTTTAAGCCTTGCTATGCAATATAATAGATCGAATAGAAATAAAAGAACTTGCAAAAGTCTTTTAAAACATTTCAATAACGATATAAATTCAATAGTCAATTTTGTAAAGATAATTTTTATGTACAAAGGTATTCAGATTAAACTCGCAAATTAAATTTGCGATTTGTATTTGCTTTCCTTAGAGTTGGAATGTTAAAGTTTTATGGTGAGTATGTTTAAAGTTTTATAGTTTCTTTTCGTCTTTATGTTAATTGTACCCTTTTGAAATGCATGAACTGCAGCTCATATTCTTTCTAACACTCCTGAATAATACACAGTTATGCAGAGTGCATTGCACACACACACACAATAGCATTTTCTTTTTTTTTTAAACCACACGATTTCTTGTAATGTGCTTTTAATTAAGATATCCCACATTTACTATGTTAGTGTTTAAAAATATACTACTATAACATGTTGTACTTAATTAGTACATGTAAAAGTGCTCAATTTTCATCAGTTGCTAAATGGATAATTTTCATCAGTTGATATAAGGTGTTTATATTTT
>JAWZYV010014469.1:0-80370 GCA_038373885.1 Cheiracanthium punctorium | reverse complement strand
GTTGGTCAATGGGCTCAGTATGCTGGGTAATTTTAGTAGAAAGCTCTTTAAAGTAGCTAACTATTCTAGTTATGTCTATGATCTTAGATATCTCTTTGATAGAGTTTGTGATATCCATAAAGTTTGTAAAGTATGTGTGCGTTTCAGGAGCTTTCGTTGTGGTCGGTTGCGTTTTTTCTGGAAGCTGTTTTTTAGCTTCTCTTTGGTGTTTCCATGGTCGCTTTTTAGGTTTGTTAGGTTTATGTACGGGTTTTGTAGAAGGTTCTTCGTCCTCCGACATTTCACTGAATTCATCGGCGGATATGATTTGAATAGTAGGTGGAGGTTCTACGTTATTTTTGCTGGATGTACTTTCCAGGTTTTGTAGAGCGTAGGAACTCTTTCTTTTAAAAATCCTGTTGCTTTTATATTGAGTATGTACTAATGCCTCGAATTGTAAACAAACACGTCTCCTAGGCGACGAAACTAAATAAACTGAAGTTGTTCATAAAGTCAAAGGAAACTAATAACCCCTGACAGCACTAAACACACGCATTCCAGTTTTCTTACGAAAACTCGTGCAACGAGTTTTTCGTTTACGAATGCAGCCTGTGACTTGTTTTAGAGAAAACGCATCGAATTTATCTCGCCGGAAAAACGTTAAATGCGGGAAATCTAACGTTCTTGACGGGGATTTTTTAACATTACAAGTATAGGAAGATATTTTAAACTAATAGAAAATGACGTTATAGCCGGAAAAAACGGTAGTCTAACGTTAAACCGGGGTTTCACTGTGTATATATATATATATGTGTGTGTGTGTGTGTGTAACATTACAAATCAAAAGCCCACGAAAATCTCATATTTCTGGAGCTACGCAGTTTAATTCAGTTGGAACAAAGAAATCCACGTTCAAAAACTGCAATTACTACACGGTCCCTTGCAATTCCTTTGTAACTTTGTAGACGGTCCCGGCAGCCAGCCACATAGGCGTCTTAAAAGTCATAACAAACCTTGGGGAAACCGCTGCCCAGATTTAGCTCTTGACGAATAATTGCAATGCTTTTTAGTCATGTGACACGACCTCGGAAGGTGATAAAAGCGGATGCATCATCTCAGGAGCATTCGCGTGACGCAACTGCCAAATAAAGATGCATTGAATCCAAATAAAATTACCACTGTGGTTTGAGCGTTTCCGTCCGAACTGGTTGAATTACTTTTTACATCTCTCAATACTTATGAGGAAAAAAAACAGTTTAAAAAAATTTCTTTTTCAAATTTAAGTGTTGCTACTTTAAAGCACTTTTGATAGAAAAAATACTTTCTCGCAGAGAGGTACAGACAAGAACAAATAACATAGCAAAAATATCTTATGGAGCTATAAATATATATAGAAGTAGAAAAGTAATAATATAAAAGAATTCACTTTATCAAGGAAAAAAAAAATTTTTTTTGTAATGTGTTTTTCATAATTATAATAAAACCACTTTTTAATACATCAAATGAATCTCAACTGAGATACTATTTTGATAAAGCTATATACATTTAAATTATTATTGTTTTTTTTTTTTTTTTTTTTTTTTGCTATTGATTCTTTAGTAAAGATGCTAAAAGGATTATTTCAGCATTTCTTTTTTTTGGAGTCTTCCAATATCAAGTATGTGTGTGTCAATGACTAAAATTCAAGCAAAAAATTACTGAAATTAGACAAATGATTCATCACAACCAAAACTCTTTATTGATGCAAAGTTTTACATTAAATAAATAAACAAATATAGCCAAAATAAGGTTTTTACCATTAATATTTTTTTGAGCATATAATATCAAAAAATAAAGATTCACAATCAATTCTGAATTGATTATATAATAATATATATATATTAAAAATCTTGAAGTTTCAAATACATTTAAACTGAATAATTCCTACATAAGCAATACAGTGCATTTTATTTTATGATTTCTTTTCTTTTTTGCAGGCTTAGAATAAGAATTGTTTTTACACACCATTTTATAAGTAAAAAATGACCCCTGTACATTTAAAATCATTCAACATAACTTTGCTTTGAATATTTTGGGCAAACTACACAAGTTTTATATTAGAACAGTGCATGAGTTAATATATATATATATATACACTTACATCTGTTTTTGTTTTAAATCTATTTTCATAGTTTAAAATAATCAATAACTACTATCCTTATTTGTATTAAAACTTTTCTTTTCAAGCCTTTAATTATAGACACCTGATTATTTATTTAAAAACTGTAGATTTTTAGAATCATAGTTTAGGTGTTCATCAAGTAAGTGTATCAAATATATTATGTGTATAATAAAACACATAAATATCATCCCTTTATAAATTAGAATAAGTGTTGTAATGCTGAAATATTAAATATACTTAAATGTTCATAAATAATATTGCAACCATGTAAAATAAATTTAATTTTTTCACTCTATCTAGATTGGGTGAATAATTAAAAAATTATTTTTTATATCAAAATGAATATATTAAATAGCAATAATAATAAATATTAGGAGTCTTTGGTAACAATAAATAAATACTGAAAATGCTTATGAATACTTTCTTATTAACAAAATTAAAAACATTTGATGACTGTGTTTTCAGCGATATGGTTCATAAGTTGCATGGTTATTAATATTATTAAATTTTATTTATTGGTCAAAGTATTTAGTTTTCTTTTATTCTGTTTCTTAGTAATGTTATTATTTTTTGTTTTGCAATAATTTTTTAGCATGTATTAGTTGTTGCTCTGACAATCAATGATATTAATTTGCTACAAGAGTGTTTCTCACAATCAATAAGAAAGATGTCTTTTGTAGATAGAACATTTAAAGTGATTTGAATAGCTACCTGTCTGTGATTTGTTACTTTAAGGAATTCTGTTTCTAATTCAGAAATTAGCTTTTTAATAACAATATAATTGTGTGCAACAATATTTACCACATCTATAGTTGGATATTTTAAACCCCCTCTATCAAAATCACAAATAATTTTGTAATTTGGTTCAAAAGCTAATGTCCTATCAATTGTTAAATTATTTTGACAAGTATCACATTTTAAATTTAAATGCAATACTGAATGGGTACAGTACCCAGCTAAAAATGTTATAATAGGAAATTGGTTTTTTTCTTGGTCAATATCATCATCAGTTACAAATACAGATGAAAAGGGATCACTTAAAGAAATGGGATTATTTTCAGCCATATCTACATTCTCACTATCACAGATAAATTCGTCTACATAAAATGATCCTTTAGATTTAGATTCAAGGTTTAATTTTAAAACTTTGCATGTTCTTAATTTTTTTTCTACTTCTAAGATTTGTCGCATTGAAACAAGGGCGGACCCAGAAACTTTTTTCGGAGGGAGCGCAAATCGTAAATACTCATTTTATCTAGTGTAAAGAACACTCAATATTGGTAAAAGCCCCATTTATCTAGTGTAAATATACTTTTCTCGGAGGGGGCGTGCGCCCCCTGCGCCCTCCCCCTGGATCCGCCTTTGCATTGAAATGTGATAATGGGTGCCAACCATTCTCCGATATAAGCTGAATCTTGCTTCCAATTCATCCGTCTGTATTTTTCCAGGTAATAAATAAGACTTCCAAGTTCTGATGTACAGTACTGCGTCAGTTGTATTATACAATTTGTGGTAATTAAAAGAGCAGAATGTGTTTCCCTGATGAGCTTACCAGTGTCATGATTTAATTTCCCCCAATTTTCTAGCCAATCCAAAAATTTACATTGAAATATTAACTTATCATCAGTTTCACTATAGGTCAATGGTTTACAAAATTCATTTTTCAAACGTGATCCTTTATGTGGTGATTTTACATTCATTCTCAACACATTTTCTATTTATGCTATTATTATCAGTAACAATGACTATTACTTTAAAACCGAATTCTTCTAACTTTATAATAATTTTTTTCACTATTTCAAACAATATATCTGCTGTAATTTTTTAACAGGTAAAATATATACAACATCTTTGAATTTAGAAAACAAACTTTGCAGCATGAACACATGAGCACTATTTGCAGACTCTACACTATCATGTGCAAACCCAACAATAGCACCCCCCTTAAAATCAAAACAGTCTTTTAAATGAATTTCGTCAATCATGAGGGATACATATAATTCTTGTTATTCAAGAGCTTTTACCCTTTGTTTTGCATACCCTAAAAAATTGTCTTTTAATTCATCTAATGGGTTTACATTAAATTTTGCAGTTACTCTCTGTATAGTAGGTGGATGAGGTAATATTAGTTCACTCGACTGACGAATAAATTTAAAGGACATTGGAGATATTAAACAAAACATACATGCAAAAATTAACGTTTCGGGAGAATATCTATATTTTTCAGGCTTAGTAAACACGAGAGAAATTTGTTCTTTTAGAAAATTTAAGGAGATTCTTTTATCATAATCAACTATTTCAGACAAGTTACTAATTAAGGATAATACAATATCAAGGTTTGGCTTTTCTTTAGAAAGGATTTTATCATTCATTTCAATAGCTTCTAAAATACTCATTACATCATTTATATTTTTTACAGTAATAGGAAATTTATAACAAGAAAAACTATTTACAACCTCACCTTTATAGGATAATCCAAGCTGCAGACTTTCATTGATTACAACTGAATAATTTAGTGAGACATTATTTAACTGTGTCTGAAGATTTAAAAAAATGATGTTATTATTTTTTTTTATAACATCCCAAAATGCAGATGGCTGAAATTTCAATAAACAAAGACCAAGTTCTTCGATATTAGTAAAGTCTCTTTCTTTATCATAAGTGTTTTTTGTTTCTAAACTTTGAGCAATAGCTGCCTGGGTGTTCTTTTCCTCAGCACGGTTTCTTTTTCTATCCGGACATTCTCTTCTCGGCATAGAATCTGAGATGAAGTACTTGGGATAATCAGGAAAAATAGTTGGCACAGCATCTTGTTTGAGGCGCTTTCTCTCCAGCTTCGCTGATATAAGTTTTCCGTGTTTTTCGTCAAAAGCTTCAGCATGTGTTTCAAAGTAAGATGGGGAAAAATGACGTTCACATACCTAAAAAAAAAAAAAAAAAAAAAAAAGTATGTACTCTCATCATATATAAAAACCAATAACAATTTAACATCAAACTTTATAAATATTAAACAAAAGTATAAATATCATATATTTCATAAGATTGAATCTATGAAATATTTTCCGATTAGTATCATTAGAAAATTAAATATTAACAACATTAACTATCAAATTATTAGTTTTAGAAAAGTGCAAATGGGCCTCAATTTTAATAAATTACCTGTAACAGGATTTCTAGTAAAGAAACATAACTATGTGATTTCAATTATGAGAAATGAGAACATTAAATCAACTTACCCTAGAATTCCTTGTAGGGTCAAAGTTTTCCCTAGAAATTCGTTGCAGCCAACCTTTTTTCAAATTGTCCTCCTTTGGAAACATGAAGACAGCAACTTTATTTTTCTCATCGTAATTTCCACGACAGTGTGGCACACAGCACTTGTTGGGCATGTTCTGAAAATTATTGTAAAGTACTGTAAAATTGATTCAATGATGTATACATATATTAATAACAGTTATGTTTAATGCTATCCAACATTACGATTACATACACGTGAAAATAAGACATCCAATCGCCCATAAAGCTTAATCACTAAGATTGTAACGATATTTAACAATATATGACTAATCATGCATTACATAATATGCAATATTAATGACAAATTATTTAAAAAACGTACTTACCTTTTAGTTTTGAAGCAAAAGAGCCATAAAAACGCTAACCACGTGCAGCGATCCACGCCGATCGGACAATAGAACAAGCAACGGCGAAGCTCGTCGTTGACCAGGAGGGAGAAAGACGAAAAACTGGTGCGGAGGAATTTTCGCCTCCTTCTCAATGGAGGATATCGCCTCCTTGGGTTCGAGGCTGTAAAAGTCACGTGACGGTGGAAAACAAGCAACCTTTTCTCCATAGGTTTATGTGCTGAACTCCTGGTAATAAGCACAAAATCAAAAAAATAATAGTTATGCCTCTGTATTGTTCTGCCTATGGATGTTTAAATAACTCTCTAGAACCTGTACATGACTACAAAAAATATATCTTTCCACAGATTTCCATTAAAAAGTGCTGACATATTAAAACTTATACTGAGACGAGGCTATTTCAGTCGTGTGTCGATGGAAAATATATACTTCAGCCAATCAGATTACAGAGTTACTCATCAACACAGCCGAAAGGTCACGTGTTGGTGGAAAAATGACGTCACACCGATAAACCTCATTCTTATATCTTCTGTTCAAGTGATGACGTCACGGGCTGCCCACCGGTCAGCGATCAGGCCTTGAGTCTCGGTGGCAACGGGTCTGCTCGAAGCCAGAGTCCCGAGCCAGCCAGGAGACCTCAACAGCCATGCCTCTCTCTCGCCTTACCCAGGGCCTCCGAGAGAAATTTTATAAGGCGGGACAGAAATGTTCCCAGGCCCCTGAGTTTCGTTTTTGATGATCGTTCAGCAGAAGCTGCCGTTGCTGGAATGGTTAAAAACACCCTAAGGGCAATGCAAACATTTGGAAATAGATCGTTCAGTTTATATTCTGTTAGTATTTCAATAAATCCAGAGGCTTTAATTGATTAATTCCAAAAATAGCTATGTGGACGGATGGTAAGTGAATTATTTCTGAAAGAAAATCTTCACTATTCAGATCATTTTGGTACTGTTCCGATAGAAATAATGCCTTTGCTTTCAAACTACTTTCGGGTATTGTTAAATACTGCCATAATATTTCAAATTTACTTGACAAGTTTTTCACAGCATCAAATCGCACAGTTAGTCCCCCTATGGCATTATCTACCAAAGGATAAAATACATAAATTTTAAAATATTTTTCTTCATTATCTGACTGTTTATCAGTTTCTTCACTATCCAGATGATGCATCTTTTGTTTTTTACGTCTCTCATCATATCCACGGGGAAATGTTTTCTCGATCTCCATATTTAAAGCTACAGTTTTAGCTTCAGACCAGACTGAATTCCAATCATTTCCCAGAGTTTTCAGATCGGAGAGCAATGCTCCTATATTTTCAGCTTCGACATCAATTGTTGTATTTCTGGCTTGGATGACTTTATTGCACATATCGATTCGAAGCAATATTTTGAACCACACAGCTGACATTAACACACACACACACGAAAGATGAAATATACCATAGAACTCCATTAATTTCATTTTTAGTTTTTGGAGTTAAATTTAAATCTTTTAATTCTTGCAGCGCTAACTTGATGCCAGGAAGATGATTTGCAAACGGTTTGACACTGTGATTTCGCTCTGACCATCTGGTATCTGACATGCTGTGAACTACGCAGTCGATATGCTTCCATAAAATTTCCCAGCGCTTCGGACTAGAGCTAAATAAATTATAGGTTGTTTGTATTGTACCAAAAAAAAAGTTATTGTTTCTGGTATGCATTCAGCAGCGTGATTTCCACATAAATTAAGCGTGTGGCATCCGCAAGGTACAAATATTGCTTTTGGATTCTGTTCTAATATTTTCGCTTGGGCACCATTATATTTCCCAGACATATTTGCACCATTATCATAAGACTGAGCCCTACAGTCACTGAGTGGAATTGAGTTAGCTTTTAAGGTAGAAATTATTAATTCAGCAATTTCTTCTCCTTTTTTGTTGCTGCAATCCGAAAATGTGAGAAATCGTTCATGAACTTCTTAATGTCTATTTTTTGAAGTTAAAAATCTTAACAAAATTGTTGTTTGCTCTTTATGGGAGGAATCTGGAGTTGCATCCACTATTACAGAAAAGTATTTAGATGACTGTCTTTCATTTAAAATTTGCTTTTTGACAAGATCTGAGCATTCTGCAATAAACTCATTTTGAGATTTAGGCGATAAATAGTGAACTTGCAGTCGTTCACCTAGTTTCTGGGATTTTTGTACTTTCAATACATGTTCTCGAAGGATAGGATCGTATCAGCATATCAAAAAAAAAAAAAAAAAAAAAAAAAAAAAAAAACGAAGCAGAACACCATTGGGTTTACGAACCATTGGGGCGAACGGTGCGATCTCTATGGGGTGCCAAAATACCTTACTTTATACTATGTCAAGTATACATTTGAATGTCCATATATTGTTGAAATTTTCGTTTTAACACCTTTGAAAAATTTTCTAGCTGCATGTGTGAGGGAGGGGGCGCATTTTTGTATGTTTCACCAATTAGAAAAATAGCTAGGACCGGCACTGCGTTGGGCTGTGATTTTTTAAAGTAAACATTTAGAAAGGAAATTCGTAGTGCATTTTGAAAAATTCACGGGCCCCCTCTAGTTCGACGGGCCGCGGGGCAGTGCCCCGGCTGCCCTCCCCTCTCGCTGGGCCTGGCCTTACCCCTCCGGTTCCACGACACAACTTTCCCGTAGCGCCCTAATGCTACATACATATATATATTCAAAAGTAATCTTCTCAACGAACCTAATCCGCGCTCAGTTTGCTTCGTTTGGAACTAATCGCACTCAGTTTTTGTATGCGAACGTTCTAGTTTTTAAACTGAATGCACTCAGTTTCGTTTACGAATACCTCAGATAGAAAGTCGTTGCACGAGTGAAACTTGTTTGGCGTTTACGAATGCGGCCTATGCTACATGGTGGAAAACGTGGACAGAAACCACACAATCCACAGAGGAAAGTGGAGGGGGGAGCAACCGACGCATATACCGTTTTCGGAAAGTTTCCGTCGCTGAACTACTTTCTTTTGATTGGAGAAACGGGAAGCTCTTGTTACTGTATGGTGATAAAGCTTTGTTTTACTAAATCTTTGTTTTAAAATAGAGATGGTAGCCTGTTGTGTTATTAATTGCACTAACAGGTCAAATGTAAAGAAGCCTGGTATCACTTTTCACAGGTTAAATAATTATTTTTAATGTTCTTTCATCAGGAGTAGCAATTTGTTTACATACTACAGTTGAACCTGTATGTCAAATGTAATGTTCATGTATCTGGTATGTCAAAAAGTTTTATTTCGATTACATAAACAGTTGTAAAATTCTTTGATATTCATACATAATGTATTGTAAACATTGAAAAGTGAAAATCGGCTTTTTAAAATTATAAAGTGTGGTTTGTTTAATTGTCTTTTCAGTTTGTTTGTATTGTTTTGATCCGTATATTTTGATTAATAATTTTGGTTAATTGTGAGGTAATGAAGAAAAGGAACTTTTATCGGTACTGTTTATAGCTTAATTGCTAACTTAGAATTATGTGTATGCTAAATTATTAAAAAAAATTATATTATTTTACAATATGACAATTTATTGCTTTGCAACGATTGCATATTTTATTTGTTTATATTTGAAAGGTAGTGTAATTCAAATGTTAAAGAATATCATTTGTAATATAATATAAATTTCATCTAACCGCCACCGCCCACAAAATATCATTAATCCGTCTCCGAACTGAAAATATGAAAACAAAACCTGCAATATTATATATACGCGCAAAACATATTATCTTTAAAAGAAAATTGTTCAGATGCATGTTATACATTCTTTTGAGTTCCGTTCTTTTCAATTCTACTTCCGTTGTCGTTTCTCGATAGTTTTTCGAAAAGAAGAAAGCTTCAATATAGTCATTCAATCGCCGTAATCAATGTATCTACCGTGGTATCTACATAGGGTTCGTCTGCTTTTTTTGGTCTCCAATGGTTCCATCTTCCTCGCGCGGAGGAATACAATTTTGTTTCGAATACACTGTATTGGAAGCTTAGCAGAAGCGCTCTCCACTTTCCTCTATGGCAGAAACCGAAAAATTCAACATTTTCAACCCCGTTTTCCACCCTTGAATCGGGGCCATCGCTAAGCAACGGGCCTGCTTATGAGTTGCCATCGCTAAAAATGACTTTATCATTGAGGCCTGTTTTCCCCAGTCACAGTATTCTATTTTATTATTCTAAGTATTATAAATGTTATATTATTTTATTATTTTAAAACAATTTTTTTATACTTTTGTCGTACTAAAGAACTTTAGATGTAGCTGCGGTGGCAGTGTCGGGCAAATTTCCTGCCTGGCCGCCGATTGCGAAAGCCACAGCAGAATGCGCACGTGGTGACGTTGGCGTGGTGACGATGGTCAGGATCTGCAGAGACAACTCAACCGTGCTCGCGCTATATAACCGTGGTATATAAGCAAGTGCTGCTGCGACAGTAAATATACCTGTTCTTAGTTAATAAAGTTTCCTAGTTTAAGAATGCGTACTTATTTTTAAGTCCCTGCTCTAAGTTACCTGGATTAAGTTTAGACGGCGTGCTGGTTGTAAGATAAGTAAAACTCCAGCACCCGTAGTGGTGACCCGGACGTGATACAAAGTTTCTACAAGTTCCTTGAAAAGCGCCGAACTGGCTGTACGTCTGTGTTTGTCGGATGAATGAAATAGTGACAGTCGTACATTTTGAAGCAATTTACATTGGCAAAAACTACTAAATGCCACGTGCTGAAAACTCTCAAGGTGAATGCTGCTGATGTTCTGGAGGTTTATTTCTGCTAACTACCGGGGACTGTCATCTTTTAGTAAAGGTTCGGCCTGCTGTTTGATCAAGTTTAGAAGGTGAGCTGAATTTCAAAATTTTCCTACTATGCCAGGTGACGGGGAACAGGCGGTGGCTGAAACACATAAGGTCGGCTTAAAACTACCTCCCTTTTGGGAAAAACACCCAGAATTATGGTTCGCAAACATTGAGGCACAGTTTATTGTTTCGGGTATTACACAAGATAATACCAAGTACTACTCAATTATATCGGCATTAAATTCAGATGTGCTGTCATATGTTAGCGACATAGTTTTACAACCACCGGAGGGTGATAAATACGAAACACTTAAAAAAAGGTTAATAACGGACTTTTCAGACTCCGAACAACGTCGACTAAAAACGTTACTTTCAGAGCTGGTTTTGGGGGACGATAAGCCGTCTCAGTTACTCCGGCGAATGAGACAATTGGGAGGCACAGGTTTTGATGACAAATGTCTTAAAACTCTGTGGTTACAACGTCTACCATTACAAATGCAGACAATTTTGTCCATCTCCGACGATACTTTGGAGAAATTAGCCATAATGGCGGACAAAATCCATGAAACCACTGCAGGCACTGTCGGCTTACTGCAAACTGATAAGGCAACTGTTTCCCCTGAAATTAGTCAGCTACAAACTCAAATCTCTGAATTAACCAAGAAAGTCGAACGCCTTTCGCGACCCCGCCACAGATACAGTCCTCAGCATAGGAGCCCTTCCCGTAGACAACACTCAAACAGCCGACAGAAATTCCATGATAGGTGCTGGTATCACTTTAAGTTCGGCAGCGCGGCTAAACGTTGCAAATCCCCTTGTTCATTTAAAAAATCGGGAAACGAGCAGTGAAATCGCATTACCTGGCGCAATGCGATTTCAAAGTCAGCAACAAAAGCCGCCTCTTTGTGTTCGACCCTATGACAAACTTAACATACCTAGTTGACAGTGGTAGTGATGTTTGTGTCGTGCCACGATCGAGTTTTTCGTCGTTGAGAAATGCCACTGGCAATATTACCTTGTATTTGGCTAGTGGATCTCCGATCAAAACGTACGGGGTCAAATTGCTCACTTTAAGTTTGAGTTTTCGCAGAAAGTTTTCATGGCATTTTGTAATTGCCGATGTAACCAAACCAATCATAGGTGCTGATTTTCTTAAGCACTTTGGCTTGCTGATAGACTTAAAGCATGCTCGTCTTCGTGATAGCCTCACCAACTTGACTACTACAGGTAAACCCGTGACTGATAAATCTCGTGTAACTTTAATTGCTAGTAACTCTTCATACAGAGAAATCCTAGAAAAGTACAATGAGATGATTCGCCCATACCCTTCCAAGAGGGTTATTAAACATAATACAGTTCACAGAATTATTACAAACGGGCAACCTGTTTTTGCTAGGCCGCGAAGGTTACACCCTTTAAAATTAAAAATCGCAAAAAAAGAGTTCGAATACATGTTGGAACAGGGTATATGCAGACCTAGTACGTCAAACTGGTCTTGCCCACTACATTTAGTACCCAAAGCATCAGGTACAGAATTCCGCCCAACAGGAGATTATAGAGCTCTTAACAGAATCACTGTACCAGACAGGTACCCGCTGCCACATATTCAAGATTTCTCAAGTCAGCTACATAATAAAATTTTTTTTTCAAAAATTGACTTAGTGAGGGCCTATCATCAAATTCCCGTCCACCCAGACGACGTACACAAGACAGCAATCACTACACCCTTCGGGATGTATGAATTTTTATTTACACCTTTCGGTTTGGCTAATGCGGCACAAACTTTCCAGAGGTTTATAGACGAAGTCTTGCGAGGTCTCGATTTCACATTCGCATATTTGGACGATATCCTAATAGCAAGTAGTTCCGAGGTGGAACACAAACTGCACCTCGAAAAGGTATTTGAGCGCTTGACGAACTACGGAATTCGTATAAATTTAGATAAATGCGTTTTCGGAGTTCCTGAACTCCCTTTTCTCGGATATCTGGTGAATAAAAGTGGTATTAGACCCCTTCCCGACAAAGTCAAACCTATTCTGGATTGTCCGTTGCCGCAAACTGTAAAGCAACTCCAACGTTTCTTGGGTTTACTTAATTATTATAGGCGTAGCGTAAAGCAGGCCGCACACATGCAGGCTCCGCTAAATGAAATGCTTAAAGGTGTTAAAAACAAAAAATCCACCGCACTTGAGTGGAACGAGACACAAATAGCAACATTCGAGCACTGCAAACAACAGTTGGCTAATGCTGCCCTGCTGGCACATCCCGACCCCGAGGCCCAATTACTGCTTTTTTGTGACGCAAGCGACGTAGCAGTGGGCGCAACCCTGAACCAGTACAAAAAAGGGTCAAATGCTCTTCAATGCGAGCCCCTTGCATTCTTCTCAGCAAAACTCTCCCCAGCTCAACAAAAATGGTCCACTTTTGATCGGGAGCTTTATGCGATCTATTCTGCCATAAAACATTTTAAACACATGTTAGAAGGTCGCCATTTTGTGATTTTCACGGATCACAGGCCTCTAACATTTGCATTTAGGCAGAAACCAGACAAATGCACACCCCGTCAATTGAGACATTTAGACCTAATTGGACAGTTTAGTACTGACATACAGTACGTAAAGGGGTTAGAGAACACACCCGCTGATATGCTGTCTAGAATCGAGGCGATCCAAATGCCTAGCGTTTTGAACTACGCTGAAATTGCAAGGGCACAGGAAACTGATATTCAATTGCGAAACTTGCAAAATTCAGAGACTGGGTTAAATCTAAAAAAAATTACCCTACCAGACTCTGATATTCAGTTAATGTGCGATGTATCGGGCAAAACTGCGCGCCCTTACATCCCTTCTCAATTCAGGCAAACTGCTTTTGAGATGCTTCACAACCTGGCACACCCTGGTGTCAGAGCATCCATTAAATTAGTAACAGCACGATTTGTCTGGAATACCATTAAAGCGGATGTAACGCGGTGGACGCGTGCTTGTATACCCTGTCAAAGAGCTAAAATCCACAAACACATTACTAGCCCCGCGGGTAAAATCGAAGTACCCGACAGGAGATTTGACCATGTGCACATCGATCTGGTCGGCCCACTTCCGCCTTCTCGTGGTTATACATATTGTGTAACAATGATCGATAGGTACACTCGTTGTGTTGAAGCTTGTCCAGTTTCCGATATTTCCGCTGAGACGGTGGCTAGGAATTTTTACACACACTGGATTGCTCGTTTCGGTGTACCCGGTAGGGTTACTTCCGATCAGGGAAGACAGTTTGAGTCCCGCCTATTCCACTCATTTACACAATTATTGGGTGCAAAACACATTCATACCACCGCCTATCATCCCCAGTCTAATGATCTTGTGGAAAACTGGCATAGGACCTGGAAGGCTTCTCTTCAAGCCCATCTTACGGAGCCTACATTTGCCGATCGTTGGACGGACGTCCTTCCTACAGCTTTGCTTGGACTGCGTGCTGCGTTCCGAGAGTCGATCAAGGCTTCTACTGCGGAGCTGGTGTATGGCGTTCCGTTACGGTTGCCAGGGGAATTTTTCACACCCACCAGCGTCGACGTCAACGCTGCAGACTTCGTCCGTCGGCTGAAAGAGATTATGAGTGCCATTTCGCCTTCTAAGACAAGCAACCATGGTACTCGAAGTAGAACTTTCATTCCGCAAGATTTGCATAACTGCACTCATGTTTTCGTGCGACATGATGCTGTGCAACCTCCACTGAAGCCACCGTATGATGGACCGTACCCGGTATTGGACAGGTCAGAAAAGGTTTTTACTGTCCGAAAAGATAACAAGGACATTTTCGTCTCTATCGACAGGTTGAAACCAGCGTATATTGTGCAAGAACAGCAGCCACCGTTGCTCAGCAGCAAGCTGTCTGAGCCGAAGCAGGAATCAAGCACAAAAGCTTTGCCTGTCCCAGCAACACCTGTACGACTTTCCCGATCAGGCCGCAGAGTTCATTTCAGGTACACTAAGTAGACCTGAAGCGGTAACGTTCCCACTGGGAAGGGGGTACTGCGGTGGCAGTGTCGGGCAAATTTCCTGCCTGGCCGCCGATTGCGAAAGCCACAGCAGAATGCGCACGTGGTGACGTTGGCGTGGTGACGATGGTCAGGATCTGCAGAGACAACTCAACCGTGCTCGCGCTATATAACCGTGGTATATAAGCAAGTGCTGCTGCGACAGTAAATATACCTGTTCTTAGTTAATAAAGTTTCCTAGTTTAAGAATGCGTACTTATTTTTAAGTCCCTGCTCTAAGTTACCTGGATTAAGTTTAGACGGCGTGCTGGTTGTAAGATAAGTAAAACTCCAGCACCCGTATAGCTAATCGTTTTGTGAATCTTGCGCCATTTTCTTTCATGAAAATTTATCCTAAAATTCGAACATTTTGCTCTGAATGTAAAGGTAAGTGAACGCTTATGATGTATTTAGAAATTCTAAAAATATGCATGTAAATCATGTTTAGTGAATAATTACTCATGTGTTATTTATAAATAAATTATTTTAATCAGAAATCGTATTAGAGTAGTTTTTATTCTTGTAAATAAGCATGAAGTTGTGATACTATTTAGACAATTTAATTTTGCCAGTTGAAAATGTTATTTATCAGTTATATATGCCTTGATTATGTGATTAAGACTTACATCTGGTACAGTGCAGAAATACAGTAAATTATAAATTATTGATTTTTGCCCGTTTATACAGAAACTTCAAATGTAGTTAATATTTTGTACAAGCGTTCATTATGCTTGCTCAATTCCTAAGTTCGATTGAGAAAGCGACAAAAGAATAATATATACTACATGAAATGTATTTATTAAAGAATAATTAATTTAGGGATCGCGCTATAGAGCGTATTTTATCAATTTTCTCCAATATACAGGATATCCCGAAAACACTGAAATGCGCTTTAATACATCATTTCTTAAGGATTAATCCTGAATTGTTTAAAATAACGTAGGAAATACGACTACGTTCATGAAGTATTCATTATAAAAATGTCTTTCTCATTTGTGTATTTAGTTATTTTAAAGTATGTTAAATATCCACTTGTGAAACTAAAATAAGCAATCCTGAATCATGAGAGTAAGCGCTACTTTGTTTTTCCTTCAAATTATATGCATCTATTTTCTTTATGTAAATATGTATCATAGCAAACAAAATAATCATGATTTCGTTCTTGAATTAGTAACACAATTACTACTTAAAACTACATTAAATAACGTTTGAAAGCACTGGGAAGCTTAAGAAATGCCTGATGTATACGTGAAGACTCGAGCATCCGTAGGCCTCTTTGGATGGCTCATCAAAAAATACACGCGCAGGCCCGTTACTAATTGCGAAGGCCCCGCTTGAATCTGCCTGACAGAAACTGAAAACCGGAAAGTTCGTCGATTTTCTGTTCCAGGCTTTAGGAGAACCAGAGAATAAGGTGACCAAACGTCCCCATTTTCTAGGGTCAGTCCCCAATTTCAGGACGATTTTCAAATTGTCCCCAAAATGTAAAACAGGAATTGGGGACAATGTTTAAGTATTGCATTGTTTTTTAATTAAATTACTGTTAATTATTTCATTAATTATAAATGTCCCCAGTTTTGTTCCAAAATCTGGGACATGTGCCCGATTCTATGTTCAAAAATCTGGTCTTACGGAGAACACAAAACTGTCATGCAAGATGGGTTCATTTCATGGAATAGGGAATTTAGAGTTACGATTAGGGGAATTTCACAATAAGGGGAAATTAGAGTTAGAGGGATAGGGAATTTGATTCACACTAACTGTGGATTTCTCGACTTCGGCTGTCACCTAGACGAGGAAGCGGCGCAATTTGGCGAAAAGGGGGCCTTTGACCTATTTTACAGTAACCCCTGTTTTTCCCAAGTAAGCCAAACAATCGCACATTTCTTTGCCTACTACAAATTCTTGGATATTGTCATTCACAGTTCATTAATATTTTAAGAAAATTGATTCCATATTTTTAAATGTTTGCATATATCCTGTTCCATAATATAAAGAAATTTTATTAGATGAAACTGAAATTGTTATTGTATTTGATCAGGATCTTCATTCCGCTATGATAGAGAAATATACGACGTTTTGAATTTAAAATCGTAAAATTATTTTTCAACTAATTGCTCTGTAATACTTTTCTTTTTGCACGCGATTTTTTTAATTGATTCAGATGGTTTTCTAATTAAAAAATAATTTGTGTAGAAATGACACTCAGTCAAAGTTATTCAAAGGCCGAAATATCAGATGATAGAGAAAATCAATCATCTAGGTTTGAATAATATTAAGTTTTCAAATGTGAATTTTGCATTCATTCTTTTAAGGATAAAAGAAATTGGGAAACTGCTTTTCATGATATGGTGGAAAATAAGGGTGGGCTTATTCTGGTATGGCATGTAATAAACATGTATGTAGAATTTGTAAAAAATATTTTGGAAGAACCGAAAAGAATAGTAATACCAAAAATTTAATATGGCTCAAAATTTTGCCAACATCATCTAAGGTAATGTCAATGTACATAACAAAGATATTTTAAAATTATTACACACATTTTCCCATAATTTATTAAGATCCAGTGAGTCACATGGTATAGTTCAGGTAAGGGCAGCCTTTGGAAAGTTGTGGACCAAACTTTATAATGTTAGTAAAGTCTCGGGCCTTATAATTGTGATTTATATGGGATTCTGAATCATTTACATAGGTTTTATATGGGTTTTGGATGCATTCTGTGGGTCAGATCAAAAGCCAAGAAGCCCATACAGGGTTCCCACTGGTCAGGGAGAACAGGGAAAACCTGGAAAAGTCAGGGAATTTCATTTTGGCAAAAAAAGTCAGGGAAAATTGCAAATTTTGGCCCAAAACCTGGAAAGTCGTATAATTTGGACTGGAAAATCAGCATTTGTGAACAAACAACGTTTGACCTTACTTTGGGAGGCTAAAAATATTAAAGAAGATATGCAAAGTTGATGTCATAAGCATAAAAAATAGTCTGGATTTTTATCACATGATGGTCTGGAAAACCTGGAAAAGTCAGGGAATTTTTTTTCAGAAATTGAGTGGGAACCCTGCCATAGGCCAAGGGTTGCCCATATATGGTTTAGTTAATTAAAGTTAATTTGTCAGATGAATTTTGACTGTAGTATGAAATATTCATGACATACTAAGTTCTTGTCTGAAGTAGTATCTCAAATTTACACTCAGTCAGAAAAGTATTTGAGTGCCAGCCAAATTTCCTTTTTTACTTTTAAGAACTGATAATTAGTTTTTCAAAATACAACACTAAAAATATGAAAAGTGTTTACTATTTAATATTGGGTTATATAGAAAATTCAATGAAATGTATGGCTCTTTTTTAAAGCTTTTATCTCAGTTGTTCCAAATTACAAGTTCTTCATTTATTTCAAAGTACATATTTTTTCAGGACAATATAAAGAGCAACACAAATATCCAAGCCCATGCTGGGAGTTGAACTCCGGCCCAAAGGATGGTAGCAAGGTGCGCTAGCCACTACACCACCAGGGCGTTTTAAAATTTTGTTGCCCCATAAATCCTATCTTTTCTTTAAGTGCAAATTTTGTGTGAAAAAAAAAAAAAATGTTTTGGCAATGTATTTTATGTTATTTGATAGAGAATTAACGTATTTACCCGCATATAAGTCCAGAAATTTTATACAAATAAAAGGCTTCAAAGTGGAGGGGGGGGGGTCGACTTATACGAGGGTCCTTAATTTTTATTTATTTATTTTAATCAGAAGTCAAAAATGCCCCTTTAAAGGACAACTGTTCTCTTCCTGCATTCTATAACACATTGACAGCGTTTAAGGTTGATTTCCATACCAGGAAGAATGTAGCGATACAAAGATAGAAAACGTGTAGCATGTTGTTATTGTTGTGGGATTATGGCCAATAAGCTACATGTGGGTTCTAGGCTGAAGGGTAGGGTGACCCCGTGGAGGTCTTTCTAAGGAACCCAATGCATGGATAATGATGAGCCGATGACGATAAAGGAATTTTGTGAATTGTTTGACGAGTCCGATATTGAAATTGATCTTGAATCAGTTTAACTTTGTATATTAGTACTTTACCATATCATACTATCAGTAGTGTCATATTATTATTATTCATTATTATCAGTTTAATTTTGTAAACTACTTTTGTATATTAGTATCTTTATTATTGTATATTTAGTACTTTCTTTTCTTTTCAGATGATTTTGAATAAATGTATTAAAAAAAATTAAAGTATTTTGATCAGGAAAGTGGTGGGTCGACTTATATGCAGGATTTAAAAAAATTTAAATTTCTTAATGAGGAAAGTGTGTGTGTGTGTGGGGGGGGGGTCGTCTTATACACAGGTACATACAGTATGTGCTCTACAAAAAAGTGTATTTAGCCCCTTACTTTTTAGAATGGCTCAACATTTGTTTTGTCTCTAGTTTGCCAACTTGAAACTCCATTTTAATGACTTGAAAGAACAAAAAATAAATCGGCCCCAAAAAAACTAAACTCACTATTTTCTAGAGCACATAATTTTCAATCAAATTGCATAAAATAACACTGCCAAAACATTTTATTTTTGACACAAAATTTTCATTAAAAAAAAAAAAAAAAAAACAAAGACTCAACATTTAAGGGCCAACCCAATACACAATTCACTTTTTATAGAGAGCATTTCTTTATTCATAGAATCAAGAGAGGAAATTTGATTTATTATTGAAGACTTTCTTCTGAGGTTGTATTCCTAAATAAAATTAATTTTAAATATACAAAAATAGTTATGTTCCATGATGAATAAAAAAAAAAAAAATTGTATATTAATTATAAACCTATTAATTATAGCAAACATATATTAAGCTTTACTCAAATTATTAGGTATTTAAATGAAGATAGCATTGAAAAGTTTACTTTTGATAACCTCATGCTCATAAATGCTGAACTTGTGGCACCTGTGCTACTAGTTCTAACTTTAGGCATTCTTAAAATCTGTTTTTAATGATAAAGATATACTAATCAAACCTGTTTCAGTTTTTGCATATAAAGTAGTGACATGCTTTCATGTTTACAGATGCGAGGATCAAAAGGTAGTTCTTAATACTGTTCTGAAAAAGTACTATTTTTTCTAAAAGGAAAGTACAATAAAGTTCACTTTCTTCTAGCATTTAAAATTATTTTATATAATAAATGTAGTTTGTTTTTTCATTCATTTGTTAAAATTTTATTGTTTTTACTCTTGATAATTTGTCTTCATTGCCATAACAATTAAGTTGATGATTATCAAATTTTAAAAAATTGTGTAATTTTTTTGGTAAAATCATACAAGCTGGTGCTCACCCCATGTAAACACAGCAATAGTTGCTGGAGCTTGGCGGTTGCCAAGCCCCAGTGACTGTCGCCAACCATTTTGCGCAATCAGCAAAGTCAAAATACTTTAACACATTAAAATTGCACATATATTCCACCAACAAAAACATTAAAACAAAATACACTCCATATTTAACCTAAAAAACGTCAGCAAATTCAGTAACAGGCAATTTAAAATGAGCAAACAGTGGACCGTTTTTAACTAAAAAAAACTACAGTGGATTAAGCAACCTAGTTGTACAGCTAATGTAAACTGGGCAAACACTGGCCGTTTTCAGCTCAAAAAAACATCGGTGTATTAAACAAACTAGTTGTACACCTCGTATAGAGTCAGTATGATTAGAATAGCGCATAAATAGCACTTACGACAACATAAAAACATCAAATATCAATTTAAAATTCACATTAAAAACCTTAAACATTGCAAAGATTCGTTAAAAAAAGCACTTACCATTTTTTTTTTAAATTAACCGCTCAGTAATGTCCCTAACACCCACCGTCTTATAATGTAAAACTAGCATGCTTTCTTTTATTTAGTGATAAAATTTTGATTATGTTTATGTATCAATAGTATATTATGTTTGAATGCATTTTGTGTGTTTTCAATTGGTTGAATCAGAATAAGGGAGTGTATGAGAGCTATGGAACATTAGGATTTTTACAGATGCCCTGACATTTCTAAAAAAAATTTCTTGTGTTTCTTTGAACTTAAGTAAAAAAAGTGAGCTAAGATTGCAAAATGAATATCACAAATGCACGTATTACAATTATATTATTAAGTAACAGAGTAAGTATCGTAAAATCAATATGCTTTCTTTTATTTAGCTTTATATTCACACCATATTTCTAACAAACACATACACACTTTCTTTTCATACAATAACACAACATATTTCATTCCCTTCCATCCATAACATGAAACAATTTCAAATTCCCAAACTGACGATACACGTTTTTTTATGGTTGCCAGTCAAAAATACCACAGGCAGGTTACTTCACTTCCGCTGTGCATCTCCCATGATGGCGCCAGAACGATCACCAAATGAAACGTAAACACAAACATTGATATGTAAACAGCACCGGCTTAGCTTCGATATACCCCCTACCTTTTTTTCGCGCCAAAGATTGCGTGTTTTGTGCCAAGCTTGGCGATAAAAGGGATTTTCTGGTTTCCCAAACGAATTTCGTTGGCGAGAATGGGGGGAGGCTATTTATGGCAACCTAGGCCGGCCGGCCAATGACAGAGCGCCGTGATGCAATAGCTCCTGCACGTGGAAGCTTGTGAGAACTTTTTTTTCACATTTTTAGAGAGAGGTAGTAAGTTGACCGAAAGCACTTCTGCAAAGGTACTGTGATCTTTTGATATTTTACTGTACTTTTTTTTATATTTTTGGTTAGGATTTTATGATTTTTTAAGAACCTCCGTAGCTAATGTAATTGAAAATTAGCAGGGTATTTTTGAACAAAATTTAACGTTAAAGTGGTCTGATAAAAATCCCACGTGTGGGAAGAAAGGTGTAGCTAATATAATTTTTGTTATGAGCTATTTGTTAGTGGACCAGGAGAAGTTTTTGGATTTTTTGAGGGAGACATCCTTTCGAAGTGTGAGCTTAACCTTTCCGAGATATTTTTGCTAACGTATAATATTGTTTCACGTTATACATCGTGGTAACTGCACTATTTGTACAGGCGAATGGCTTCACAGTTTTTGGCATTTTTCTTAAAACACTCTACTCGATTTCTTATTTTTCCAGTTTTCCTGACTACCTTTTTCGTAAAAAAAAAAAACAAAAAAAAATGGGGGGGGGGTTGAGGGGGGGCAGAGCCCCCCTCACATAAAAATCCCATTATTTGTGAAATTTAGGTTTTTTCAAATTTTTAACCCTAAATTCTTGCTAGAAAACGCGATTTCTGTGTCCATCAATTGTTAAATTTCCTTGAATTTATTCGTGTTTAGATTCCTAATCCTTAATTATTTCTACAATTTTTCTATTTCTAATTTCTTGTTCGAAAACGCGAATTCTACGTTCATGAATTCTTAAATTTTCTTGATTTTATTGTTGTTTACATTCTTAACCCTAAATTTTTTGTAGAATTTTTCTAATTCTCATAGTTTTTTTCGGTTCTGAAAACGTTGCTACTAGCCAAGATTTCTAGACATTTTTACATTTTAACCCTAAATTTTTTTGTGGAAATCTTCTAATTCTTATAGTTTTTCCGCTTTCGGAAGTGGTTTCACGGCCATTTTTTAATTTTTCGCGCCGTTGAAAACTGCATTTTTGGCCCCTTCTCTTTCGTTTTTGGCGCTGTCGAAAACGGCCTTGGCGCCAAAAAAAAGTCGCCAAAAATCAAGGTAGGGGGTATATCGAAGGTGCTCCCTCATGATAAAGAAAGTTATTTCTATGTACTGAAGGATCAGAGGGGAAAGGGGCACATGCTCACCTCCCACAGTCAAACTAATGTACACTATAGAAGATTGACTTATTTTCTAAATTCAAATGAATTAAAAAAAAAATATATATACTATATACAATTTGTTTTTGTTCCAATGTTTTTTTTAAATTAAAAACTACTCGTGTAATTCAAATTGTCAAAAAACATTGCTTATAATTGTAAATAAAATTAAGATTCTTGATTGTTTGACTTATTCTTCAAATAATAAAGCATTAATGATCTGTATTTACTTATGAAAAACTTAATTAATATTCAGTTACATTCATTGAAAGTTTGAAAACTCAATAACATTAAAAAAAGATATGTAAAATTTTGAATAGCTAGACTGAAAATATTCTATTGGAATAGTTAAATGCATGCAAATGTAATGCAGTTTCAATTAAATACTCTATAAATTTAAATGCAGAAATAAATGATGAATATTTCAAAGATTTATATCAATAACATGGAAAAGCAATTTTGGGTAGGCTTACTTCAGAGTTTCTTAGAAGGAAGGCCCTTTCCAGTAACCTTGCAAACTAATGTATTTTTCCCTTTCCTCGCTGACGCACCTACCCTTTACTCCCAAATATTGGTATCCATGGCTGAGAGAGATAGTAATGTTTACACATATACATTGTGCCTGTAAGCTGCACACTTATGCATTTAAATGGTTTCCCTAATGAAATAAACATTCATTTATAAACTCCCAATTACAATCAGTGGTAACTCATCATTAGGGGCCAGGTACAACTCTGTAATCAAAAACTTTTTGTGTTATATTATATAGTTCTTTTGATAATTTGTTTTTAAAATAAATGCTGTCCACATTTTATGTTATTTGAATACTGTCCATTAAAAATCTTTAAGCAATGTTGACTTTGCTTTAGATACTTTTAAGTATTCTCCAAATATTCTCAATAGGAGAAAGATCTGGACTTCCTACTGGCTACTCTGAAACAACAACACGTTCTGAACGGACCTATATGTTTGTTATCTTCGTTATATGCGGCCTTGCATTAACTTGTTGGAAAAGATATTGTTTTCTGCCAAACAATCTCTGCTCTGATAGATGTAGATTAATTTAAAGAATGCGTATATAGCCTTGAGCCTTTATCGGGCTGCTATAAGAGCACAAATTACCAGCTCCATTTGCTTACAAGCAGCCCCACACCATCACAGTACTTATTTTAAGAACCATGCGCGTATAACAAAATGGATCATTTGCTTCACCCATCTTCCTAATAAACATTTTGCCAATATTTACACCTGAAACCTAAAACACAAATTCATCTTACCACTGTACCTTCTTCTACTGAACTGTAATTTAGCTAACAAGGAGGAGGCATGGCCTCGGGGAAACGGATTTCAGTGATCTTTGGCACAATGGTAGTATACCATGTGAATATACTACGTGTAAAATACTAAGACCTAATACTCAAATACAGTCGAGAAAAATTAATATTAATTTTCGAACCACTTCACCAAAACTTTAAATATAATGTACGCGTTATTCAGGTTGAGCATCGTGGTGTAATGGTTAGAACGCCGGTCTTCTACTCAGGGGTCCCAGGTTCGAATCTCATGCTGCGCTAGCATTTTTTTTTTTTTCGCTCACTCTGTTTTTAAATACATCAATACAGGTAATTAATAATTTTTTCAGTCCAGTAAATATTTATTTACTGTTTCATTTATTCATTTATATTTTTACTACTTATTGAATTTTTTTATTATTTATTTACATATATTTTATTATTTTATTTCTACTATTCGAAGTCTACTTTTACAATTGATTATAGTTATGATTATTGAATAGAATAATTATAATCAATAATATAGTTATAACTAATTCTCACCATCTGGTACATAGTCATCAGAGAAGTTATCTTTAACTGATTCGATACTTTCTTCTATACACTCTTCTCGAGCATGGATCAATTTCTCATGAGTTACAAGCTTCTTTTTATTCAACACATCCAATATATTATTTTGCAATTCTGTGCCTATCGTCATAGCTTCTTCAGGTAGTGTATCAGAAACTGGCGTTGCAATTAACTACTCCATTTTTTACTCACTGCTTCAAAACATCACTGTATGTAGAGCTATCAGTAGCTTTTTCATCACAACAATAAGAGCTTGCTTGGCCTAGTGGCATATTTGTAACTGTAATATAATTCTTCAAAATAAGTTTCACTGCTTAAATATGTCTATTCGAAATTTTAACATATTGTTGCGGAACTGCTCTTCTTGTTTCCTGGGGTTCGTCGTTCTAAAGTCCAGTTGGTGTAAAAAGTTCAAGTAAAAAGTCACTTGTCAGGATGGAACACAAACTTTATTGCTTCTAGAACTTCGTAGAACAATCAGCTGTACACAATTCACAAGCACAATCTAGCAGTAACGTGCTTTTAACAATCCGCTTAGATCAGAAGCTCTCACAAATGCTGTATTTCTCACAAAAATAAGTCACTTTCACAGGCAAAAATTCAGTGGAAATATTCAAGGGATATCGTACACAATCCCTTAAGACACAGCAATGAAGAATTTACACACAGCACTTTAAAAACAGCTTCATAAAGCAAGCTAAAACACAGCTTCTATAGCACTATCAATTCACAAAGCAAGCGTATTCTCCTTGGGAGAGCTCTTCACACACTGAGCGTTCAACTCGCACTGAACTGTCGGGGCAGCGCGCTGGTGGAATTTATAGAGGAGGCAGAAGCTGCGGGAAGTTTCTAGAAAAGTATATTCCTCGAAGATTCCAGATAAAGCGGGACTTCTGATTATGTCATAGAAGAGAAATGTTAGGTTATTATGCATTTTCAATGGAGGAAAAACAACTTCCAGGCCCCATTGGGAAAATCGCGCCAAATGACCAAAAAGTCGCCAAGCTTGGCGACTTTTGGCGAAATATCACCAAATTTGGCACCAAAAATAAGTCCTCAAATGTGAAGAGATCGAAGCCCTAGGACTAATATTTCTCGAGATTTCTAGAACCTCCATTGAAAAACAATGGCAAACCGAAACCTCCATATCTCCGGTTCTAATTGACCGATTTTGATGCAACAAAAAGCAAAATTTATCTATTTGAAGCGTAGAATACGAATTTTAAACCATTTTAAGCCCCAGTGCAGCCGGTTGCCCCGAAAATTTGTAACAATATGATATTTTAAATTTGACAACCCATCAACAGATTACAGACGATTAAAAGAAATAATGCTGTGGCATCACAAAAGGGAGAAAATTAGAAAAGAAGTCTGTCTTACGATTGTGATGACAAAAAAAAAAAAAAGGGGCCCATTAGTAAACGGATGACAAGAACTGCTAGTCAAGGCGTAATCTGCCATTAGCCTCTCAGCTTTAGACTGAAAGGTCAAGTGAGTTTTCAGTCTTAAGTTAGGAGGGATATATGTCTGCCAGTGGTGTAAGGCAAGTCCTTTACATTTTACAAGAAGCCTCAGAAGTTGTCTCTCTCAATGTTAGTTTGAAGACTCAATGTTAGTTTGAATCTCCATAGCAATGATAGGGGTAGAGCCAGCTACACCAGTTATTAGTCTAAGGACCTTGTTTTGAACTAAATAAACTATTTTAGAACAGGAGTCTGAGGCAGTTGCAATGAGCTCTCCTCCATATTCCAGCACAGGTCTTTTGTGGCTGTAAGTCTTAAAAGTAGTCAATAACGTGTCAATCGAAGAACCCCAGGGGATACCTGAAAGTCTCTTTAAAAGTTTCAATCTGTTAATACCTTTTCCCCGCCATCTCCTCAGCTTGTTTTTTCCATAAAAGTTTACTATCCAAAAATGAGTCTGAGATAGCAATAAGAATCAACCTGGGCTAGAACTTGATGGTCATAGTTCACTGTAATTTGATAGTTTTTGGTAGACAAAGTAAAAAGCTGGCAAACAGTCTTATCAGGATTGACCGTCATAAGATTTTCAATACACCAGTTCTCAAGAGTCCTCACAGCCTCATTGACTCTGTTGTTTAAGGCAGTCACATCAGCACCAGTAATATAAATAACAATATCATCTGCAAAAGCAAGGCACCTAATTCCAAATTTATTTGTTAATTTACAAATTAAATCATTGATCATAACATTAAAGCGAGTACAACTTGTAGCAGCCCCTTGACGTAAACCATCACGGAGCTGGACAAATTTGGAAAAGGTAGTCTGATATTTTACACGAGCCATTCTTTGCGAAAGCATGGACTTCAACCAATTTAGCATATTGCCCTCAATACCCAAGTTTATCAACTTTTCGATGAGTTTCCTCTGCCAAACCTTATCAAAAGCATTTTTAAAATCCACATAAATAGCCAAAGTAGATTGCCTTTCATGGAAACCATCCTTAACCCATTCGTGCCTGGATATTTTTGCGACTTTCTTCGATTTTTGCTAACACCAACAGTAATTGATAAATTTCTGATGTCAACTTTTTGAACAAGGGATGATTTCATTTAAAATCATTATGTATAAAAATTGAAATGTCAACATCCTACTTGGCCATATTAAAATATTTTGTGGAATTGAGGTTCAATACTCGCGAATAAAGGCTAGGAAAAATAAATAACATTTTCGACTGATAGCGAAAATGCCGTCCCAAAAAAAGGACGCTAGGCATAAATGGGTTAATACATTGGGCTAGAAAGGTCGCTTGTTCAATGGTGCTTCTTTTTTGCCGGAAACCTGCCTGATAATCAGATAGAAGTTTATTCTCTTCTAGGTAAAAATTGATTCTTTTGGTCTCCATTCTCTCCATCAGCTTCGATATTGCATTGGTCGGGGAAATAGGCCTATAACTGGAAGGGTTTTCAGTAGGTTTTTGTGGCTTTAAAAGTGGAACAGTGGTTGCCTTTTTCCAATCTGCAGGAACATGTGTCCTCCAGACAATATTAAAAAACACAAGGAGAGTCTGTTTGGCTCTGTCACCCACATTTAAAAAGAATTCACTAGGTAGATTCGTCAGGTCCAGGACTCCAAGCCTGGTCTCATGCACTGCTCTGCATAATTCATTAAAAGTAAAGTCACTATTAAAAAGGATTTCGTCACTATAGTTAAGGCAACCAACAGGTGATCGTCTAGGTAATTTAGCATGTCTCTTGTGGGGCAACCTGTACACAGACGCATAGTGCTTTGCAAAGGCAAGAGCTTTTATCTTAATGATTACCAAAGGTTTACATCACTATCGGATTGCTTATTCGTTTTCAGGGAAGCTTCTGTTGGTATTCAGTGTTACAATGGCACTTACTTTGTTTTGAAGAGGGATGCTAAATATTTGAGAGTCGGTGCCATCAAAGTTGAGCAAAAAGTACTTTGATATAAAGTGCCTCCTTTCCTTCTGCAGCAGGTAGTGCGCAAGGGTATCAGCGAAGATCGATGAATTTGGGAGCTCCCATCTATGACATTTGTTTTATTCTTTATAGAATTTTGATATAAGAAAGAATACAGTCAAACCTCGATTTAACGAATTGATTGGGACCCACAAATCCATTTGATAAATCGAATGTCAATTTTTGTAGAGTATGGTATAAAAATATCAATGTGTTTACTACGAGCTTAAAAATTATAAGTTATACGTTAGGAGATCAACTTTAAAGTGATCTAAATTATTTAATGTTAACTGCTCTTAAAACTTAATGCATACATACTTATACATAATGCATACATACTTATTTTCACTTTGGAAAGAAATCCTTGATAGTGCTTTGCTTTTGTGGCTTTGTTTTTACTTTCCAAAGTTCTTAGTCGATATTTTCTAACTTCATAAGAACAACATCATCAACCTTGTGAGACAAAAAATCTTTTTTTTTAGCGTTCAATCTGCAAACTGCTTCTTGGAATGTCATCTTTTTTAATTCAATTTCTGTTTCTTCATCATTTTCACTGCTTTCAGAATCTTCATTCTCTTTCTGTTCACCATCGCAGGTACCGTAATTTATGGAAGAAACGCCGCGGCGTTTATGAGTTTAAAAGTTAAAAAATAGTAAGTGCGACGTTTACAATATTTTTAATTTTTTTTAGCCGATCTTCAACGAAAAATCGAAAAATTTGTTTAGTGATAATTTTCTCAAAAGATGGCGCCACCACCGACACGTACTCTTTAGCGTGCACAGATCACAGCGTAGCGAATCAGAATGAGAACCTACCCCCATAGAAAAGAGGTTTGATCTTTGATCCAGTTTTGGAGAAAGTCAGAGCACCCCGAGATGGGTCCATGTCCCGTGCTCTGAAGTGGATGGCTTCATACATCCAACCGATGTCTCCTCAATTAAGTAAAAAAAAAAATAGAAGTAAATCTTTTACATCTACATTATAGAACTATAATTAAATTTTAATGAAGTTTTGAATGTATATTTTGAAGGGTTAAAGTTCTATTAAAGTCTCTATTGTTCTTAAAATACTGAATTTCAGCCAAAATTAGTCTATGTTGCGCACGGTGCGAGTTTAACCCTCCCCCCCCAAACAAATAAAAATAAATAAAGTTAATCTGAAAGTTATTTTTTTCTTTCGCCGTGCGGCCAATGGCGGCTCCAGACTGAATTCTCGGTGGGGGCCATCGAACTTTTTACTTAGGTCTATAAATTGTTCAAAATGCAAATTGAACGTGTGAAATCGTGAAGTATGCGAATCTAAAGTTGTAAAACAAAATTTCGGAGGGGGCCATGGCCCCTATGGCCCCCTCACTGGAGCCGCCCTTGCGTGTGGCTTTGCGCCCTGTGCACTCTATCGAATAAACACTGCCAACTAATTGGTATGCTCAAGAAATGCTGAGTGCTTTTAAAATAAATCCCAATGTTTTAAAAATAATAAATAAATACCATCAAGAGTTGTTACACAACATTCAGTTTAAAACAACAATTTGCTGAAGCAAGCTCATTACGTAATCAACAGCTGGCCATCCGCGGAGGGGGGGAAATGTTTACTTTTAACTGGAGCCTCTTCTCGCACATCGATGGCTGTTTTCATTTTAATGGCGCCTGGTAGTCTGTCCGAACTTTGTGCCGATGCAAGTAGGTTTTTAGAAGTTATTTTTTTTATTTCTATAAATTCGCCTTTGTGAATATAAACATTGATATCTGATTATTTGAAAATAGAAATCGCAAGCTTCTTAAAATAGTGGCAAATACTTTAAAACATTCTATGGGAAGGGGGAGAAAAAAGATTTTTTTTACCGTTTATCCAATTTCTCCCGAAATATATCCGATCAACTTAATAGCTTTTTTAATAAATTAGGTCTAATAAGAAATGCAACATTTTTTATTTATTTATTTTTTGTTAATTAAGAAATTATTTTAGAAAACATTGAATTTTATCTGGCATTGACTTCTTCTGACCACGATCACCGCCCCCCCCCACCAACAATCGCGGCTGCGGCATTTCTGACTATTTTCTAACTAACTAAGCTCATTTTTGTGGGTGCGGCGTTTCTTCCATAAATTACGGTACTTAGCTGTAAACCACAAGACACATATTCTGTAAAATTTCCATTACTAGGAACATCTTCCCATCCAGGCATTTTATCATCATTATCTACGGCGTAATTGTAAATGACTGTTTCTGTATCGCTGTCTTCATAGGCACTTGCTTCATTTGGAACATTTAGTAGGAAACCTTGGCAATTAAATCCTGCTGCCTTAAAACAGTTTACAGCAGCAGTTTCTGCCACCGAGTTCTATGCTTGTCTTACGAAGCTCATCCCTACGAGGATGTTTAGAAAATTTACTCCTTTTTTCTAGGCGTTTCTTTCCATGTTGATAAGAATTTTCCGAACAAGGAGTTTTTGGTACTGCACCTTAAAGGACCTTATGACACCTAAATCCATGGGCTGCAGTTCACTTGTGCAATTTGCTGGGAAGAATTTCACTTTCACATTTGAAAATTCGTAACCGAAGAATGTGCTGGGCACTTATCCATTAAAATAATGATTTTTCTTTTTTCACTTCTCATCTTTCTAAATCTTCTAACCACTTCGCAAACAATGTTCTGTTCATCCATGATTTCTTATTAGCACTATATTTTCTCGGAAGCGATTTGACATTTCTGAAACATCTTGGATTGGCTGGTTTTCCTATTACATAGGGAGGCAACTTTTCAGATCCACCAGAATTCGCAGCTAAGAGAACAGTTATGCGAAGCTTACTTTTCTTCCCTCCTGGGCACTTTTCTTTTTGATAACAAATTATAGAAAAGACCAGTCTCATCCGCATTAAATATGTCAGACGGAGAATATTCTTTGATGAGTTTTGGTAAAGTATCAGTTTTCCATTTTTCGACAGTTTCTGGGTCCACACTTTTCCTTTCTCCACTCATAATTTTATAAACAACATTATTCCTCCTCTTTAGGTTGTCTAGCCAACCTCTTGAAGCCTTGAAGTTCGTTGCACCAAGCTCATGCAGTTTGCTGAGCTTTTTCTTGAAGAAGAGGTCCACTTATAGCAATGTTTTTTCCTCTAGCTTCAGTACACCAAGACATGACCTGTTCTTCCATGACAGAAAAAGAACTCGTTTCGTTTGCTGTTTTTCAGAATAGTTGATAGCGTAGAAGTCAAAATTCTAAATTTCTCTGCAATGCGTTTCTGACTCCCAATGTTCATATCTAACTCTTTTAATAAACATTTTTTCATTAATTGAAAACCTTTTGCATTTTCTGGATTCGATGGCCATCCTTGCACAAATCAGTCAAGCAAAGAACACTCAAAGCAGTGTACCAGTGATCAGAAAACGAAAGTATAGAAAGAGGTGCATTTCATCAGCCAGCACACCATGGAGTTGGGAAATTTTGCATATGCCATTCGATAGTACCGAGAGATTTTCGTTATTAACATGTCCATTATGGATATACGGACAGTACAAATATTTGCCGGCTGGTGAAATAGTCAACCAGCACAGCATGGAGTTCGGAAATTTCACATATGCCATTCGTTAATACCGAGAGATTTTTGTTATTAACATGTTCATTATGGATATATGGACAGTATACGTTTCCTGTCACACTAGCTACCTAGACCGTATAAATTGCAGAATGGGAATTTCGCATATGCCATGTGTTAGAACTTTGTTAGTACTGTTTAGTACCGAGAGATTTTCATTAGTACCACATTCCTAAAGAAAGTATGTACAACATTAAACAGAACACTTGTTCTCATTTATACTCTTAAAATACTCTACCTAAATTTATACAAATTTTGTTTTCTTTTTAAGCAATCATTAGATATTTCAATTTATAATGTCTGTCTCATTTAATGTACACAGTCCAGTCACATTAATGTGACCACCTGTCAAAAGCCAGAATAACCACCTTTGGCAGAGCGGATTGCTGCGAGACATGCAAGAGGAGAGTCAATTAGGTTTCTGAAGGTGTTCACTGGGATGTTGAGCCATGCCAACTCCAGTGCCGTGGCCAGCTGTGCTAGATTACGCGGTTGAGGATCCATGGTGCGAACAACCCAATCGAGTGTTAGCAGAGGTGTGGATAAGAGTGTTTTAAAGCATTGAAGACAAAGTTCTCTTAGAAACAACTTCATTTTAATTATGTTTTAAAGGCTTAATTACAAGTTTCGAAAATAAAAACAATAACCTCTTTACCATAAAGTGCTGCTTGCTCACACACAGTTTGAGTGACTACACATACCACTATATATATACAGTCATTTATACAGTTATTATAATATATTCAAGAAAAATAACCAAGTAAAGCAAATAAGCAAATGAGATATTTCTAAGCAGTTCACCTGAACATTGCAACAACAACAACAAATGAATGACACTCTCAGTGTCTGCTAGAGCACAAGCCAATAGCTGGCTGTCCCTACCAGGTGCTTAGTACTTGTTTTAAGCACTTAGATACAACTTATGTTATATTTAGTGACTCTTTGAAGTTTGATAGTTTGCATTAAGAGTAATATCAAATATGCTATTTCAGTTTGAGTTAGGCTTAGCAACATTAAAGGTTTGTTTACATATTAGAAGTTACTATAGTTTACTTATTGACTTAGTATTTTATTTTAATAAAGAGCTTAGTTTTTCTTTAAGTTTATATTTAAGACTTAATAGTTAATAAATGAGTAATAGACATTTTATTTACATTAAATTTTAGGCAATTTAAAACTGTTAGGCCTATGTCAAACACTTAGAAACATATGTGTTAACTTTAACACAAAACTAGTATATGGCTGGGGAAGGACCAAGGAAAAACTAACTTGGGTTTTCTATTTATAATTCAATAGTTCCGTAGTAACAGTTCAACAACATTTTCTTTTACTGACATCGAGGTGGTCCCACAGATTTTCGATTGGGTTTAAATCCGGTGAGTTTGCTGGCCAGGGGAGTACGGTAACTCATCCTGGTGCTCTCCGAACCACGCACATACACTGCGAGCTGTATGACATCTCGCATTGTCCTGCCGGTAGATGCCATCTTCTGGGGAAAAATAATGCGCATGTAGGGGTGGACATGGTCCGCAAGGATAGATGCGTACTTATGCTGATCCATCGTGCCATCCACAATGATGAGTGCACCCAGTGAATGCCAGGAAAACATTCCCCAAACCATAATGCTCCCTCCAGCCTGGATCCTTCCAGCAATTGTTGCAGGGTGTTTGCAGACGTTTCACACTGTATATGCCAACGTTCACGTGTCCGATGGAGCATAAAACGTGATTCATCGGAAAAAGACACCTGTCACCACTCTGTGGACGTCCAGTTGCTGTACTGGCGTGTAAATTCCAGCATTTGTCGCCGATGAACAGCAGTTAGCATAGGTGCATTAACCAGGCGTTTGCTGCGGAGGCCCATGCGCAGCAATGTTCGTTGAACCATTGTTGAGGATACACTCTTGGTAGCCCCTTGGTTCATCTGGGCGGTTAGTTGCTCAACAGTTGTACGTCTATTCGCCCGAACGCATCTCCGAAGCCTTCATTCGCCTCTGTCATCTATAGCCCGTGGTGCACCACATGTGTCACACCGCTGATTTTGGATAGTGCCATTTTGCCTTGCACGGTATACTTTTCCCACGGCGGCACGCAAACAGTTCACAAAATTAGCCGTTTCTGAAATAGTTCCACCCTTGGCCCGAAAGCTAATAATCATGCCCTTTTGGACGTCTGATAAATCGCTACGTTTCTGTATTACGCCAACGATTGAAATGCTTTCCGATGCCCTTGAACAACCTTTATATACACTCCACTGCAGTCTGCTGCCACCTGCCTTCTGTGATTGGATATTTCACATTGACGTCGAAAGTAGGTGGTGGTCACATAAATGTGACTTGACTGTGTAAAATGTCTATTTATAATCTCATCAGTGTGCAAAGACGAATTGTCCGTAAAATCCGTAACGGATGCGGTACTATCAAAAATCTCAGAGTACTAACGAATGAAAAATTCATAATTCCCAGGCTGTATTGTGTCCGGGCTAGGTAACGTGTGTGACAGAAAATTTGTACTGTCCGTAAATCTGTAACGGCTGCGGTACTAACGAAAATCTCTCCGTACTAACAAAGTACTAAGAATGCAGGGATCATACTGACATAATATTTGTAGTGGGAAAAAAAATTTTTTTTTTGGAGCAGGTGAAATATATTTTTGTAGCAGAAAATTTACTTTTTTTGTAGCTAGGATTTTTTTTCTGTAATTTCGGCAATGTTGTGAATTTTTTAGGCCATTTTTTAGTAGAAAAACACTCATATTCATCCTAACTGGTAACCAATTTAAAATAACAATGTCAGTCAATAAAAAATTTAAAACCCCCCCAGAAAATAGAGATGATATTGTATAACTGGTAAATATGCAATTTTAAATTGAAGTAATTTTGAATTCAAGTTTTTGGTGTGTTATATAATTACTATTGTATCCCTGTATTATTTACGCCCTATAGTGCCACCTAAACTCCCTGCATCTTCTTGTTAATAATATTATACATAGGCACTTTAAAACTGCATCAATAATTCGCAGGAGAAGAAGGGACGTAACCCCCGCGAATAGCGGGAGCATAGTTTATAAGCAGTACCTATAACTGCACTTAAAATATTAGTATAAAATCAAGAGCCCGAGTGTAAGCCGAAAGTAAAAATGCAGCGCCCATTCTCCGATGCGCGATCACATGACGTAATAAGATTCAACTGCGGTGATCGGTTGAAGAGAAATGTTAATTTTTGTTAGCTCTTGTATAGGCTTTGTCCGTATTTCCCCGGAGGTCAGCTGTGTTGGAACTAAATAATTTTTATTAAACTAAATATACCGTTATTAAATTCAAACTTAAGTTACTAAAAATTTATTTTGCCCAATTGTTTTTCCCTGGCCTTGCATCAGCCATCTATTTCATAAAGTTTTTTTTCATGTGCCAATTAGGCTTAAGTTATGTTTATGCTATTCACCCATGAGTTAAATTTATCGTAATTGCATTAAAGTTCTACTAAAATCAATATCAGTTAAAAAATGAAATTCAAATTGTTTTAAAAACTTTTTCATAACTCTAATTAGTAGTAGCTCTAATCAGTTAAAAATGTGAACAAAAACAAAAAAAAACCTCCTAATTCTTATTAAAAATAAAATAAAATAAGAAACATACTTTCAAGTCACTGTGAAGAAGACCAAAGGCTTCAAAGTAAAGTTTAAAAACCTAAGCTCAATAGTTAATGAAGTTGTGTTTAGTTGTTGACTACTGGGTCATTCCATGGTGATTGACGTTACAATTTTACTACATTTGTAACCTTTGAAATTCACCAGTGGCTTGAAATATACAGGGTGTCCAGCCTTAATGTGACCCAATAGCTAATTCCGGAACCGTTCGGTTTAGATATGTACTTCCAATTTAAAAAATGTTTTAAAAAGGGTAAAGAATGTTTTTACGTGCTTTTCGAACCAAAAAACCCATTTAGAAAAAAATTACTAAAATTAAATTTTTATACGGTCCCCAGGTCCTATCACTTATATTTAGAAAAAGATGCAGTACACAAAAACAAAGTAAACACAAAAAGTTTCATTTTATTACGATAAAAACTGACCAAGTTATGGAACTTTGAAAATCATACATTTCATCCATTTTCTCGGCCAATTTCAAGAAGCTAGTAAGGGACCGTCTCCAAAGTGAAATTAATTGGAACTCTGCCAGGAAACTTTCGCTCTTGCACGTCACTCTTATGTAAATCGTTTTTAAATTTTAAAGTACATACATTACGTTAATATTACAAAAATTGAGTACTTAAGAAACAAAATTTATTCTGTGTACGTGTAAAACATAGATAAAATAAAATATTTTGGACGAAGAAAACTTTTCAAAAGCAGTTCCAAAAAAATAGACTTATTTGCCTGCGGCTTCAGACTGATTTGCTGCGATACTGATCATGGCGAACGTTAAAAATCTGTTGTGTAGTCGCTTGAAATTGCATACAGCCGTATTCTAATATTACGAATTCTAGTATGGGAGAACGAGATGTATACAACTGGTCTCCAGGCATTAGCTCCAGCGCCAGGACTGGACGATAAGGAAATGCACCGTACGTATGTAACATGTTCCACACCGTCGATTTTGAGTAGGAACAAGCCTTGCTAATATCCAGGACACTACTTTCAGGATGAGCCAGGGCATATCCTAGAACATCCTCAGCGGGTATCCGCAAGCTTGAAGGTGTGGCACGAGACAAGGGAATACGTCTATGACAACTCCCAGTTCTATACAAGCGTTGAACAGCACGGGCAATTTTACAATAAGATAGATGTCTTCGACTGGGAAATTTAATGGCATAGTGTCTTGCCGCCTCTCTCTTATTTCGATTACACTGCCCATACAACAGTACCATTTCACCAGTATTCTTCATTTGTATACATCTCGTTCTCCTGTACTAGAATTCGTAATATTAGAATACGACTGTATGCAATTGCAAGCGACTACACAACAGATTTTTAACGTTTGCCATGATCAGTACCGCAGCAAATCAGTCTGAAGCCGCAAGCAAATAAGTCTAAGTTTTTGGAACTGCTTTTGAAAAGTTTTCTTCGTCCGAAATATTTTATTTTATCTATGTTTTACACGTACACAGAATAAATTTTGTTTCTTAAGTACTCAGTTATTGTAATATTAACGTAATGTGTGTACTTTTAAATTTAAAAACGATTTACATAAGAGTGACGTGCAAGAGCGAATGTTTCCTGGCAGAGTTCCAATTAATTTCACTTTGGAGACGGTCCCTTACTAGCTTCTTGAAATTGGCCGAGAAAATGGATGAAATGTATGATTTTCAAAGTTCCATAACTTGGTCAGTTTTTATCGTAATAAAATGAAACTTTTTGTGTTTACTTTGTTTTTGTGTACTGCATCTTTTCCTAAATATAAGTGATAGGACCTGGGGACCGTATAAAAATTTAATTTTTGTAATTTTTTTCTAAATGGGTTTTTTGGTTCGAAAAGCACGTAAAAACATTTTTCAAATTGGAAGTGCATATCTAAACCGAATGGTTCGGGAATTAGCTATTGGGTCACATTAAGGCTGGACACCCTGTATATATTTATTTATTTAAAATTGATCAAGAGTATTATAAATAAGTACTATACTGTTATCCATTCTCAATATAAAAAAATCTTTCTTTTTTTAAATAAAGGGAAATCAAAAAACGTGACTGATGTTACACAGGTGTAACATCATGAGCCATTTTAGCAAGTAGCCAATCGAAAGAGAGTTCGTGAAACACATCGCGTGGATTATCTGTAGTCAATAATAAACAGCCAGAGAATGAAAAATAAACGGCAGCACTAAAAAATGGTGCAGAAAAATCGGTTTTGTGGGAAACTTCTACTGTCCATATCTCAGTAATGGATGCGGTACTAACGAAAATCTCTCAGTACTAAACAGTTCTGACAAAGTACTGACGAATGGCATATACAAAATTTCCATTTTGCAGTTTGTACGGGCTAGGTGTGACAGGAAACTTGTGCTGTCCGTATATCCGTAACAGATGTGGTACTAACGAAAATCTCTCGGTGCTAAACAGTACAGACAAAGTAATAACGAACGGCATATGCCAAATCCCCATTCTGCAATTTGTACAGGCTAGGTATAGCTAGTGTGAGAGGAAACTTGTATCGTCCGTATATCCGTAACGGATGCGTTGCTAACGAAAATATCTCTGTACTAACGATGTACTAACAAATGGCATATGCGAAGTTTCCCAACTCCATGGTGTGCCGGCTGACTATTTCACCAGCCGGCAAATTTGAAGTGTCCGTAAATCCGTATTGGATGAGGTACTAATGAAAATCCCTCGGTACTCATACTATTCGGTACTAATGAATTCGGTACAAATTTGAACTGTCCGTAAATCCGTAATGGATGCTGTACTAGCAAAAATCTCTCGCTACTAACGAATGGCATATGTGAAATTTCCCAACTCTATGGTGTGTCAGCTGACCATTTCACCAGCCGGCAAATTTGAAGTGTCCATAAATCCGTAACGGATGCGGTACTAACGAAAATCTCTCGGTACTAACCGGTGCTGACGAATGGCATATGCGAAATTTCCCAACTCCATGGTATGCTGACTGGTGAAAAGCACCTAGTAGAAAGGGGAAGAAGAGCGACATTTGGAACGGCAGGGGAGGATATTAAAATACTGGAAGAGCTAGTTTCTGCGAAGCTGCTGAGGGGGTGTAAGAACGCCGATCAGTTACAATGACTATCAGTTACAATTTGTTCCAAGGGCACTATCTGGTCCGTGTAGATTTTTCTGTACTGCGAAACAGTTCTGCAGCACCCAAAAGTAACATTTCTCCTAAAATGTATAGTTTGCACTTCAAGTAGCTGTCATCAAGGCCAACTGATTCGTGAAAAAGTAGAGGTCAGTTCAAACAGTCATTCTACGACCCTCCGTATCTGTGCTCTTTGTCATGTTTCTATGTTGAAAAGGGGAAAGACTGTCTTTTGAATCCACCAGAAATGAGAAAAAAATTGTGTTAGACACTTGGATTAGGGTGTGAAAGATTCAAAATTTCGTGTGCAAAAAATTCAAAGTTTTAGTTTTATGTGCAAATTTTATTTTAGCGATTGTTGTTTGTTAAATCAAAACTAACAATTCGTTAAATCGGAGCATTTTAGTTCCCTTTTTTCAGCCGTCATATATTGTGGACAAAGCCATTGCAAAGCATGCGGACATGGATTGCATTGAAGGAACAACCGCATGCAATCATTAGGAAATTCAGGATGTCCTACATCAATCTTACCATGCAAACAACAGTTCCCAAAGTAATTTCTTTTAATTTGATTTTTTACTCTTTCTTCAGAAAAATGCAAAGCTCCATGGTGATTGCAAGCCATGTCAAAAGGTTGTAAACTATGATAGGAAGTACCGCATTTGTGGCAGCTTTGTAGATATTTAGACTGTTTACCTGAACTGCTTGTCGAGATCTAGGTTAGACTGTCATTTGGCGCGATTTTCCCAATGGGGCTTGTGAAGTTTGTTTTACTGCATTAATATCACATAAAAGCCCTATACAGTCAACTCCGGACTTTCGGCTATAATGAACGTAAGCCATTAGTCCCGATTCATGTGCAATATCTCTGTTCATCATGGGGACACTTCGGATATAGTGGACGAAATTTGATGGTCCCCAGAGGTTCACTATAACCGAAGTTGACTGTATTATTCTATTTCTCTTCTATGACATAATCAAAACGTGATTGTTCTGGGTCTTTCTACAATTCCTGATTTTTGTAGAAAGTACGCCGGAGGTATAATAGGCAGACAATCCGGAGAATTCAAGTCAGTTCTCACCGAGCATTCGTTGAGAGTGTGTTATCGAGCTTCCGATGAGTATGTTGCTTGCTTTGTGAATTTTGATAGTTTGCTTGCTTTTTGAAGCTTTGTTTATTAAGTGCTGTGAGAAAATTCTTCATTGCTAAGTCTTGAGGGACTGTTTACGGAATCCCTCGTATATTTCCACTAAATTTTTAGCCTGTAGAAGAGTTTCATTTTGTGCGAGAAATACAGCATTTGTTAACGCTTTTGTACTAAGTGGACTGTTATCAGCACGTTACTGACTGATTGTACTTGTGAATATTGTACAGCTGATTGTTCGACAGAGTTCTGGAAGCAATAAAGTTTGTGTTCCATCCTGACTAGTGGACTCTTTACTAGAACTTTCTACATCAACTGGACTTTAGACCGACGAACCTAGGAAACAAGCAGATTTTTCTGCAACAATATGAAATCAACCACGGAATAGATAAAAAATATTCTTTCACAATAACTTTCTTATAACTTTAACAACTACTTAAATGTTGACGATAACAGAACAAACAAATAGACTGAAAAAGAAAGAAACTTCTAACCTCGTATAAATCTAAAGTTTATCGTATACTACTATATAGTTAAGCTGATCCCTGACTCACTGATTCTGTCACAATTCCCGTTCAACCTTCAAAAATAAAACGTCTACCATCAGTAATCCAAACAGATTAAAAAGTTATCGTCTAATAACGTAAAATGCACACCGTTCGTGGTGCTATCGACCTGAAAAATTTCATAATTATATGTACAAAAAATCTGAGGTACTTCTAAAATCTGAAAATCCATCCGTCCCCTGATTTTTAAGCGTTTTTTTGCTATTTTCAGCTCTATTTTATTTCCGCGAGTACGAAAAGCTTATCATTTGCATGTCAAAATTAGGTATTGCAAGTGACATTGACGTCATATTGAAGTCAGTTATAAAGCTTTGAAGGGCAAATTACTATTAGGATTCCGATTAAATTTAATTAATTCTTACAAACTACGCCGTTTTAACTTTTTTTTTAAAAAATAAAATGGTATTTATGCATTAAACATTGATATATAGGAGGATGTTCTTACCAAACAAAATGTTTAGATTGTGAAAAGTTTCTGCATAGTATGCAATTCCGATTTCGGTATATAATAAAAAATGGGTAAAGATTAAATATTCAGAGAGTTGATATTCTAGTGCCCGTTCTAATTGTTTCCACAACGGGCTTTATCTTCTAGTTCAATAAAAGTGCACAATACATAACAACACAATCTAATCCACGGATAAATTAAAATTGAAAAATTATTAGAAAACATTTTAGTAACCAGATTTCAGCTGCCCAATTTATTTCTTAGGCCAGGCATAAGCGGCAATCTGAAAAGTTGCGGGCCAAACTTTGGGAAGTTAACGAAATCGCGGGCTGTATAATTGGGATTTATATGGATAGTTGCTGTTCTGGGATTAAGACCAATTATCTACACGTAGGATCTAGGCCAATGGGTGGGGTCACAGGGTCTTTCTAAGGGCAAGGGCGGATTAGAGGAGGGGGCGACCGCCCCCCCCCGAGAAAAGAGAAATTAATGTAAAAAATCCTATTTCGCCTCCATAAAATGAATGTATATGTTAATCTTCTAATTAACCGCCCCCACCGACAGACTAACCGCCCCCCCCCCCCGACAAACTTCCAATAATCCGCCACTGTCTAAGGGGTCCTATCCATTATTTAATCTAAGGGGATTTATACGGAATTTTGAATCTTTTATTTGGGTTTTATACAGATTCAAAGCTGTGGTAGGTGGCAGTTGCCCATCTGTGGCTTAGGCGTTGATAAAATAAATGAGTTGAAACCGTCATCTGCAGTGAATCAACACTATGCGAAACAAAACTGATGGCTGATCACATGCAAAATTAATTTGACTGGAGTTTCAAAGATTGCTTCATTATAAATGGTTATCACACAAAAGAAAAAAAAAATTGTCCAGGTAACTACATTTAAATATTTATCGTCAACTTGGTGAAATAAGGCGGTTAAAGAAGAATTCAACCTAATGCCGTTATATAAAAAAAAAAAAAAAAAACCTGGGAATTTTCATGATATGTCACAGCATATTTTTTCTTTCTGTGCATCATTGCAAAGGGTGTCATTTTCATTTACACTCACTTGCAAAAGTTAAGCACGGAGAGGAAAATGTTAATTTCCGGAAGCCAATCAGAATTGAAGAGGATGCAATTCGCTACAGAGGTAGATGGAAGTATGCAAATATATTAGGTAACAGCCAATCGCGCTTTCATGTCAAGAAATATGCAAAAAGAACAGTCTTATAAGATGCCAGCTTTATGAAGGGTTACAGAAGTTGATTGTAAGTGCTGATAGAAGGTGTTTAAAACTTTCGTACAATTTGTTTTCAAGACATACGTGTTTCTATGACTTCCAGAAGACGAATGGAAGATTCTCAGCACTGGCGTGCTGTGGGGCGCATTGAAGCAGGACAGTCGATCACAGATGTTGCCCTTTCTTCGGCGTTCATCATTCTGTAATTTCATGTTCATGGAAACAATTCCAAGCCACACAGACAGTTGTCCGAAGGCCCATAGCCGGTCGCCCAAGGGTTACAACCCCCGCGGAAGATCGATATATTGCTATTTTAGCCAAGCAGAATCGCAGAGCGACCTCCACACGTGTGACATCTATGGTTACAGCGTCCATTGGTAAGGCGATTTCTGCAGCTACTGTACGCCGAAGATTACATATGAGTGGACTGTACGCCCGGGTATCTCGAGTTTGTGTTTTTCTATCCGTCCAATCAAGAGGGGCATGGTTAAAATGGTGCCGGGAACATGTCAATTGGACTGTATCTGACTGGGGCAATGTCATGTTTACTGATGAGTCAAGATTTGCTCTGGAGCCAGATGACAAGCGTATAAGGATATGGCGTGAACAAGGAACACGCAATCAGCCCCAAAACATCATGCATTCCGAGGTAGAAGCATTATGGTGTGGGCAAGGGATTTCATTAGGATCCGCACCGACCTGCACATCTTTAAACGGGGTTCTGTGACGGCTATCCGGTGTCGAGATGAAGTCCTAGAACCCATTGTGATACTGTACGCTGCAGCAGTTGGCCCTACTTATGACCATTTGTTTTTCAAAAAATGTTTTTTTTAGATAGGCATGTTAGTTATGTACTGTGTAAATATTACTAAGAAATAAAATTGTTTATAGGAGGTGTGGCGTAAATGTAATTTTTTACCAAAATTTCACAAAATTTGGCAATATTTAAATGTTTATATAAGATTTCATTAAAACTGTATGAAATTTTTAGTTTTATATCCCATTTTAATTGAAAACATTAATTATTTATTAAAATTTAAACTTTTTAAAAAGTGCCGTAGGCTCATGCAACTACAGGCGTCGAAGTATTTCAATTTTTTTTTTTTTTTTTTTTTTTTTTGAGATTTTGTGAATAGTGAGTGCATGTTATGTTTGTTTCATTCCTGAAAAATGGCAATGGAATAGAATGAATTTTGGAATTATGTTAGATGGCAAGTTAATTTAAACTATAGATGCCAAAATCGTTTTACATATTTAAACGATTTTGGACTTTGAGATTTTGGGAAAATCGTATAAATGTTTATTAAAGAGCGATCGTTGGTACAGGACTTTTGAACAGCTTTAAAAACAAACCAATGATTTTAAACTCTCGAAAAACTTAATGCTTCTTCATTTTAGTATGAACTGACATTAACAATAAACCTGTATGTCTAGTGCAACTTTCAGAAAAAATTCATAAGCACAAAATTTGCCTTCAAAATGGGCCGAGGATTTACCCGTTTTGGAAATATCGTGAAACTACGTATGTTAGCATTTTTTTCTCACAATTTCGTAACTCTTATAGGTTCAAATTATCTCAATGTCAGTTCATAGTGCAACTTGTAAAGAAACATTCTGTCATTTTCCGAGTCTCAATTAAATTTTTAAAAAGCTGCTCTCCCAAAAGTTGCATGATTTTCAAGTGAAACAGTCTTAAGAGAATAGTATGAAATTTAGTAACTTGATCAGCAACGCCTAAAATAAAAAATGTCGGCATTTTTTGAAAAACTTAATAAATTTTATAATTAAAAACAATTTATTTGCTTTTTTTTTAGATTTTTTGAAAATTGTGCAAACTTCTAGAGGCATGATTTTAAATATATCTACAGTGAATCAAACAAAATTTAATTACAAATTTGAAAGGATTTTGACTTGAAAATCTCATTCAACCAGAATGAAATTTTAATTTAAAAAAAACCTTCCTATCGTCAATTTCACTCAGCGCTTTGTTACTACTCTCTAACCTGCAATCCTTTAACAATACACGGAAGTATAACCAAGGTCACTAACCAATTCCGCCGCAGTGTAGGACGATTCCGACGAAAATTTTCCGTCTCATTTCCCCCCAAGGACAATTCCGCCGATTCTTTTTCGGGTGTTTTTTTTTTCGAGTGCACAATTCCCCGAGGGGGTTACAGACAGTGTTCTTTTGGCGATGAAGAGTTGGCGATATTTATTTGCTCTTTGACTACAAATAGGATATTTTGAAAGCTATGAGGAAAAGGATCTAGGCCTGACCTAAGTAAAATTTGCATCCTTGAACATTGGCATTGGGCCATGTTACACGTATAGCGTTGTGAATAGCTATCTCGAATCTACCACAAAATAGCTCGGTTCGAAAGGGAGATTTTGTTCGATAAAAGTCTTTTCCGCAAGCGTATACACTTTTGCAATGCATTTCTTTTCTTTACTGCACTGCCCCACAAGTTCACCGTTTTTCAGTTTTCTTTTTTTTTTCTATAGTAAGTAATACCGTCAACAGTAACAAGATCTTTTCCTCCCTTGGTGGTGCAAAGTTCAACATTCATGGCAGAAATTTTTATATCCAATCAGGCCGCCACACAGTCATCAAGTAGCAACGATCTCATGATGACGCAAATTACAATCATATATATACCAACATTAATAAAAAGAATATCAGGCATGTATGCTGCATTTGGTGGAACCTCTCTGCTACTCAGGAGTCCCTCTTGTTCCCCTTCTGACTGGGTTGAGCACACAGACAAAAATTATCGATGTCGGAACAACATCGGAAATTAATCTCAGCAGGCAGAGAAAATTATCAATAGGTTCACTAATTTATAGTGCATGCACCCGTGGACATATTGTCTTTGTCTTCGCCAAACACGTGCTGGATGCATTGTCAAATATCGCAACACAGACAAAATCTATCTATGTCGGATCAACATCGGAAATTAATCTCTGAAGGCAGAGAAAATTCTGAGTCGAGAAAATTATCATCACTTATATTAAGTTCACTAATTTATAGCATATGCACCCGTGGGTATATTGATATTCCGTCGTCGCCAACAAGTGCTGGATGAATCGCCAAATATGAGCGTGCTATTCAAACTCCATTTCTTGTCTCAAGAAAATGGCGAGGCGGAATTGTCCTGTAAGGGTCAGTTTATGACAAAATGGCGCGGCGGAATTGTCCTACGGGTGGAATCACGGGGAAAAATTCTCGGCGGAATTGACCTGTTCCCTAACCAAGGCGTCGAACCGTAATTTTTTTCTTTCCGATTTTTAGCTCCACCAAAAATAACTGTGTTCGGTTCAGTTCCGAACGAATAATTTTATTTTATGTATATTCTTATTTCTACTAAAAATATTCTTTTATAAACAAAAAAAATGTAATTCTATCAAAATTTAGAATACGTTATATTCTTTTCTTAATTGGTACACTATGTGAATTGATAAAATTGACCAGCATGTACGATACGAAGGGGGAGCAGAGAACGGCATTGTTATCCATTATCAAAATCGCATTTGACAACTAGGTTCATGATTATGTCGATCCTCGTCCTTTGACGCTTGCCGCTCCCATCGTGCACTTGGCCTTGCAGTAATTATGTAAAAAAAATATGTTTATATATTTATTTAACATATAAAAATGGCCTCTAATTATTAATATAGCTTCCAACGTGATTTCTACTTTTGTTTTCTTGGAGAGTAAATTTCAAAACTGTAAACGCCCTTTCAAAGCTAACTTGGGTAGCAGCTGGAGCAGCCAAAAACACCATTGCAATCTTACACCATAAGTGTGTATAGGTAATTTTACTCTCTTCCCAGAAATCTAAAATACTGAGCAAAGGGTGGCTATATTGAGAGTATTGTTATTTAGATATTTTGGCTGCCAGAGACATCTAGTGGTGGTATTTGGAACTATCTGAACAAAACATATTTTTCGAAATTTATTGGTTTCTAATAAAAATATTGCAAACGGATCATTTTTATCTCAAACCGTGTCATGGGCGTCGCCAGAAAAATTTCCGGGGTGGGTCAAAATGTGGAAATACTAACAGTCACTGGGCGGGGAAGGGGGAAAGAAGTGATAAAATCGATCTGAAAGAAAATTATTGGAAGATATACATTTCGTGGTGGGGGTGAAAATTTGGCTGACTAATAAAAGAAAAATTCGCAGAACTGCTTTTGTCCTCGCCGACAAAATGCGGCCTAGTTTCTAAAGTCCTTTCCCATATGAAAACGGAATGTGAAGCAGTAGCGACTTGGGATAAAGCTTGAGAGGTTGAAAACCTCTTTTGGCTGGACTGCTGTGAAATTGTGTACGCAAATGGGAGGTCGTGCACGCAAAATTTGTTCGTGACTCCAACGTCCTCCATGTTCAAACAATACCCCTGAGCCGATCCAGGTGCTAGGTCTCTTATCTAGTTTTTGTTCAACTCGACCTAAATCGGTCTCCGAGACCGTAGATTGGAGACCCCGAGCTAAATCGGTCTTCCACCCACTGGGGCTCATTAAATTTGAAGCCACTCTCTTTTGACCATCGCCGTTCTATATGGAGGATCTGGTTCTTTTCTGCTGTTGCCAGAGGGCATTAGTAACAACAACAACGGTAGACTGTATATTAACCTAATAAGCCATGCTGATTACCCAGATGAAGGACCAGACTTAAGATTTGGTGGCTATTGTCAATTAAATCAAATTAAATTCTGTCAAATGTATAATGTACCCCCTTTTTCTGTTTTTTTTTTTTTTTTAAGGCAAAGCACATTAGGACTCCCTGCCATAGTTAGGAATGCCTTGAGCAGAGGACATACTAATCGGTTCTAATGTGTATTCACGTGGAGAAAACCGCTCAAAACTCCACACCGTTAGATCGACAGCCGTGCGGTAAGCTAGAACTCAGGGGCTCTACCACGATGTTACCGGAGAATAACAGTGACGGATAGTTCTCTCTCCTGGGGCCCTAGCACGATCTTCTCGGAAACCTTTCCGAAGCGGAAAAACAACCCTTTTCTCACTCATGACGTCACATTCCGAAAGGGCGTCAATTTGGTCTACCACGATGCTCTCGGGAACGTTCCGATATCGGAAACCCTGTCGGAAATTCCACTTTTTTTTCCCGGCACGGTAAACGCGAGTGAGAAGCTCTTTCCGCTTCGGATACAAGTCAGCGTGCGTGGTTATTTGTTCTGATGGTGGTTGTTTACATCAAAATAATGGCTCGGTTTTAATTGTAGCAACTGTTGCACAACAATAAGATGCTAGAAGGGTTCATAGGAATCGAAATTCGATTCCTAGGTGTAAATCCTTTGAATTAAGCGACGACGAATTTATCAACAATTTTCGGTTGAATAAATCATTAGCATTCCAACTGATTCAAGAGTTTAAAAAATATTTAGAGCCTAGAACAATTAGAATATAATAATGCTAATTTTTAATGATATTTAAAATTTATAAAATAACAGTCTGCTTACCTTTTGCCAAGCTTTCACATTTTTAATAAAACCTCCACTGCTGTTTAATTTTTGTGCTAGAGATTTCAAATCCCCATTTCGTTTGCTGCGCTCTATAAAAACTGGACAAGTTGTTTTCATTTAAGTAATGATTTTCTTCCATTGCTTGGACGATAATTTCAATCTGATTTGTTTTTACTCGAATATTACCGTTTTTATTTTATAAGGAGAACTAACGGCAATTGAGCTAATGGCTTCAGGAAAATGCGGATTTCAATGAACTTTGGCATAATGGTCATAATGGCCATGTGAATATACTGAGTGTAAAATAAAGTTTATAAAAGGTATTGAAAAACTGTCAGCACTTCATCAGAGGGTCGTTAAATCGGAAGGGTCGTAAAATTGTGAGTTGACTGTATATTTATTTATATATTTTTAAAATTTTATTTCTGCTATTCAAAGAATATATTTTTACAATTGATGATGCTTAAAAAATTAATACTCTTGCTGTTGCATCACGAACGGGTGAAAATTAGGGAAAAAATAGTCTGTCTGACAAAAATTAATGTACCTTAAAGAAATATTGAGTTTTGTGGGTGTTAAAAGTGATTTATTTTGAAAGTGCAAAATTCTGATTCCACAAAGTAAAGATTTTATAAAAAGAAATAAAATTTAAATAATAATATAAAATCAATAAACAGGAAGTAAAAAAAATGATAAAGTAAATAAATATTTACTTTACTAAAAAATGAATTAATTACCAAGATTCGCGTATTAAAAAAAAAAAAAAAAAATGTGCAGGAAAATATTGCGCAGCACGGGGTTCGATCACATAACGCCCTAGTAATAGTCCCGCGTCTTACCGATTCAGCCACCGAAGCGCAACTAACTTTGCATGCAACTTACAATTAAAGTTTTGGTAAAACGGTTCGAAAATCGATATTAATTTTTTTCGACTGTATTTGAGTACTGCGCATTAGTATCTTACACGTTGTATATTCACATGGTATAACACAGCCAGAGATCGACTAACAAAATAAGACAAGACGTGGTACCTATTTAAGTACTATGTCATAAACTTAAACTACGTGCTCGAATGCGGCAAAGAGTGCCTTGTTTTGATTGGTTGATAGCGTCCCATTCCGATACTCTCGGAAGAGGCATAAAAATTCTCACTTCCATTAGTCGAAACCATGGTGGTAGAGTCAAAATGAGGGTATCGGATATTTATCCGAAGATTTTCAGTATCCGTGAGTGAGAACTATCCGTGACGGATGCTTTCCGATAAGATCATGCTAGAGCTCCCGGATACACCAATTCTTCGGATAAATAGCCGCGACCCTCCATTTGGTGCTAGCACGGTGGGTGTCGAATAAAAGAAGTGAGTATTTTTGTACCTGCTAGGTCAGTCTCGGCGCTGGGACCGATCAACCAATCAAAACGCACGGATTTCTTTCCTTTTTCTTAAACAAATGCATTGTCTTCTGAATTTCCGAGGGATAGGGAGAAATCGATCAAAGAAGTGTGCTTCTTCTGGAGGGAGGGTGCGTCAGCCTTGCCAGGGAAAGGGGTTCTTTTGTGGGAGTGCTTAACACTCCATAATACACACAATAAAACACTTATCCATCTTCTACTCTTCGTTATTGGAATGCAAGTTTTCGCCTTCATCTGACGTGTCGGATAAAACAGCATTATTTCCCATAGTGAATACGACATCGGAACGTTTCCGACACCTTCGGAATAAGTCACATCGGGTATTTCTCGGATTGTGACGTCATGAGTCGGGAAGGCTTAATTTAGCCGGTGGTAGAGCCCCTGGACTTTTCCACTTAAGCCATCTACCTGTGTCCAGTGTCTTATTCAGTCGACCATTGGTAGCTCTTTATTTTACTTAAAAAAATTTATATATATATATATATAATTATGCTACATTTCTCGAAAACTTTTAATCGATTTTTTTATGACAAGTAACAGGACAACACATTCCCCCCCCCCTAAAAAAAAGTGACATCAGTTAATCCATTAGCATTTCCATGAAGAAGTGGGAAGCAGAGCAGGACAAAAAACATGGTGAAGCAAAATCGGTACATCACATGTTAGAATGAGTAAATTACATAGTGTTATACACGTTTCATTCAAACGAGCGAAATTCGCTCAGTCGGAACGAATTCGCGATCCTTTCCGTACTTGAAAGTGCGCTTCTCCATTAGGAGCGTTTTCCGATCACTGAGCGGAGCAAAATTTTAGGGGCGAACGTTATCAGTATTTTGGTAAACAGAAAACGGGGTGTGCATTTCGCGGAAAAGGAGTACTTAAAGAGCATTTTTGCGTTAATACTGTGGGTTTCGATGTAAAAAGGTCGAAACCGCCAATTTTTTCTTTCACTCCCTCTTTGATCGTTATTTTCGCTCCTTTGAATTAAGCATGTACTATATTACTTTAAAAAATATTCGGTAATGGTACATTATACGAAAAAAAAGTAATTTTAGTCTGTTCTTGCGTTATGCATGGGCCCCAGTATATAGACACTGAGCATGGTAGATGGCTGAAGTGTGACGGTCCCGGGTTCGGACCAATTGCGCGGCCATTGGTCTAACGGTTGCGTTTTAAGCGGTTTTCTCCAGAAGTTGAATAAGCGTAAGAACCCCCTTAAAAAGTCCTTCGCTCAAAGCACCTCTCCTTTGTCAAACAGCCCTCTAGCACCTCTGCCTTAATAAACAGTACAATACAGTACTTGCATTGTGTATGCTCGTGCAGCGTACCTCTCCCCGAATTTGCACTCTAAGAGAATTCCCCGAATTTCGATTAAAAATAAAATAAACCTTCATTTATAGAGAAGTACAGGTACAATGGGGATCAAAAGTAGCGTTCATAATATTGGGATGTTCAAATTAGAGGGTGTTCAGAATGCAAAGAGTTTATCTTATGTTAAGTCTTGCGGAATTTCGCTGGGAACATCGGAATGTGTTCACATAAGAGAGCGTTCATTGTATACTAGTTAAAAAACTAATTGAAACGTGAAATGATAAAATGATGATTCAGGCGAAGAATAAAACTGTTATGTTAAAGTGAAAAATGTAGAAGTTAATTTTAAAGCAAATAATATTACAATTGCACAAAAAAAGGTTATTTAAAAAGAAAAATATCGGTCGAATGATGTAAAGCGTTTTACATAATTTAAAGGCTGTAGTTTGAAAGTTTAATTTGCGTGATGCACAGTGAAAATATTCAATTGTTAGGCAGATACGTTTGATGATTGCTTGCATGCCACCCTCTTTTTCTGCCGTCACAGAGCATGCGTCATAACCTTCACTGTAAAAATAAATAAATAAATAAAAAATTCGTGAAAACGCTGAAAATGTACTGGCTACTTGGACGCCATTACTATTTCCGTATATTTACGGAATTTTATTCCTGTAAATTCCACTAGAAATTTTGTACTAGTGAGACGCTGGCCCTTGACATACAGAAATTATCCTGTATTCAAATATAAACGAGGAATTTCTGTAAAATTTTACGGAAAGTTTCCAGTAATTGTACGGTTATTTGATAGAGTGCTGTTCTATTAGTTTTTCCATGTTCGGTCTGATATGGGAACACTTTTCTGTAACGGAATGAGCAAGCGTTTTTCCATAAAATTCTTGTAGGACTGAGGAGCTTAGAAATTCTTTAATTACCAACAGTGCTAATTTGCCAAAATATACACAAAGGAATAATTGTTCTTTCGCAACAATATCGGCAGTATCATCTGCTAGAATGGAGAATGTTGTATGCAGTAGAACTGTTAATGTCGTTAATACATTGACCAATGCTTTTGAAATAAATCATAAATGCTATTTGCAAAAACGTGAAATAGACATGGAAATTACGTCAATTTTACGCCAAAATAAAAAGCATAAGAAAGAATTAAATTAAACGTGTTTCTTGAAGTTCATAAATTTTCAAATCCTACTAATATTATAAATGTGTATGTTCGTGTGTTTGGATGTTTGTAACTCAATCATGCTAAACAGCTGAATGGATTTGGATAATATCTGGAATGAAGATAGCTTCCCAGACAGCACAGCAAACTTGCATCAAACTTGCAGCAAGCTTGATTTATCAAGTCAATAAGCTTGAATTAAGCTTGAAAATTTCAAGCGTGTAAGCTTAATGCAAGCTTGAATCAAGTGTTCTAGTTTACACTTGCCCAGCTTGCATTAAGCTTGACATTTCAAGCTTGAATCAAGCTTGACATAGCAAGCTTAATTTCAAGCTTAAAAAATTTTCCTAAAAAAATTTTCCTAAATACACGGTTCGCCGGTCGGCGAACTCGCCCCACATATTTTACTTTGCCACACATTTTCCCCTCTACGCTGAAATTTCAATTTAATTTAATCTGTTTCCATCGAGTGTCCGTGGCTAGAATAGAACCCGGGACCTTTCGGTAGGTAGGCAAGCGCGCTATCCATTCATCTACTAAGCTTCGGGCAGTTATGACTAAAGTTTGAACTGAATTATCAAGCTGTTTTCTGGCCAGATTGATAAGTGGGCGATATGTTATTTGTTTTTTTTTTAATTTTTCCATGGGATGCATCAAAATTAAAATAATGTTATGTGTGATTTGAGACTCTACTAATAAGGAAATAAACATAATATAAACTTAAGAGCAGCACACGTTTTAAAACTTTCGCAACACTCATGAGCAATACTGCTGGCCAAAATCGAGACAAACGACTGATTTTGAAATCAATTTCGTAGTATAATTGTATTTTATTTTGAAGAATTTCCGTATTTGAAAATATAGAATCTTTTTTTTTTTTTTAATTCTATGGTGAACCACCCATAAAGTGAAGTATATTAACTAACTAAATTGTGTTAATTATATTAAAATTTATTTTTAGGGCTAATTAATTAGTTAATGGAATTAATAATATTAATTAGATGTAAATAAAACTAAAACTCCCCTCGTGTTACACTTCACAGGGGCTTATCCCATTCATTCCTTCCCCTTGCGTGTTCTAATGTCCAGGTTTTGTGCGTAATAAACAGAGCCCGATCAAGACAGCTGTGGGCCCTGGGCAGAAGAAAAAAATTGGGCCCCTTGCAATCCCCCCCCCCTCAAAAAAAAAAAGATCGGTTCATACTGAAAGCTTTTTAAGTATCTTACCCATTCTTTACACAAATTTTGTGTTAAGAATGGGTTTACTTACTTAACACAAATTTTGTGTTAAGTAATCTGAAACCAAAGAAACAGATAGTTAAACGTTACTTCGAAATGCTATATCACAGTTGCTAACATGTATGGAATACAAACACTTTAGTCATTTTTGTAAATATTTCTTAAAATAACGAATAATTGAAAAATGTTGGTATTTTTTAACGCTAAAAATTCTCTTTACAAATGTGGTTAGTTATTTTCCTACATATTGGTATGCTATATCGATATAGAGCATTTCAAAGAATTAAAAATAAGTTTAAATTAATTTATACAAATGTAAATTTGAATTATTTTCATTGTTCATACTTTATAATTAAAAAAATTATTTAACTTCTGAATTTTTTTTAATCCTTTGGAATTTTATTTTAAAACTACAAAAGTGTAAGATGTAAGATTTTTGGGCCCTAAAATCTGTAGGCCCTGGGCAGTTGCCCCGTTTGCCCTGCCGGTAATATGGCACTGGTAATAAAATAAAACACATCTTTTACGAACTTTCAGCAAATTTGAGAAACGCTAGAATATTAATGTCCATTCTTTTTCACAGATGGCGCCATCACTGCACATTGCAAGCTAAAATCAAGCTAAAGTCAAGCTTGTATTAATACGTCAAATTCAGGGAACTGTCAAGCTTGATTTAAGCTTATGTGCTGTCTGGGTTATACCCTGGATTAACATATAGGCGACCTTTCATGCATATAGCATAAATAGTTCTTTTACAGAGACATTCAAAATAATTCTAATACATTGCGCTCCATGGGCATCTTTGTAACTACTGAACCGATTCTAAAACTTTTTTCACTGATCGAGAGCTACACTATTTCTGAGTATTATAGGCTACCTTTCATGCACATTTCGTAAATAGTTCTTTTACAGGGACTCTCATTATGCTCTTCGGGTAACTCTGTAACTGCTGAACCGATTCTAAAACTTTTTCACTAATAAAAAGCTACACTATTCCTGAGTACTATAGGCTACCTTTCATGGATAAAGCATAAATCGTTCTTTTACAGAGACACTCAAAATGATTCTAATACATTACGCTCTCTGGACATCTCTTTAACTACTGAACCGATTCTAAAACTTTTTTTCACTAAGAGAAAGCTGCACTACTCCTGAGTATTATAGGATACCTTCCATGCATATAGTATAAATAGTTCTTTTACAAGGACAATCAAAAAAATTCTAATACATTACGCTATATGGACATCTCTGTCACTACAGAAACGAGTTTAAGATTTTTTTTACGGTCATTTTGGTCTATAGTGCTAGTGTCATCAAACTATTTATTTTTTGTTATTTACACGTTTCATTTCTCTCTGGATAATTCTAAAGCCGACGCGGACAAAGTCGTGGGTTGAATCTAGTTTGTTGATAATCAATAGAAAGAAAATAAAAACATAGTTCTTTAAATACGCTTGACAAGCAAATTATGGAATGTAAAACTCAAATTATAGAACTATGTGGGTCAAATAAACTGATAAGAAACTTGAAATGATAAAAGTACAATTCAGGCGAAGAAAGTATCTTAAATATTAATGTTAGAACAAATAAGATTACAAGATAAAATATAAAAATGTTCTGATATTCTGTAAAGATGCCACGCATGTGTTGAAATCTGCGAAAAACTCGCCAAGGTCGACGACAGACGGCGAGATATTGGGCATGGGCCGAACAATGACTGTCTACATTTGTATTATTTTAAAGATATCCATAGACATTAAAGTATTGAAATTCTTTTCGGTGGTCCTGTAAATAAACTCTGCAGTAGATTGGAACCAAAAACTGTCCTGAGGTACGTCACGGCCTCCGGTATATATCGTGTAGGAAACAGCATCGGCATTAGTCGCATGCAAGATGCCACGCAGTTCGGAGCTCTCTGATTTCGAGAAAGGTATAATTATCGGGTATCACAAATGTGGCCGATCCTTAAGGGACATATCTAGCGATCTGAAGTACGCAAAATCGACAGTGGCCTATGTGATTAAGAAGTGGAAGGTGAGCGGTGATTGTCGGAATGTGCCCCGAGTCGGCAGATCAACGAAACTGGGAGATAGAGACCGACGAGTGCTGTCCAGAGAAATTCGGAAGAACCGCACCTAACCGATGGCCCTCATCCGCGAGGAGTTTCAACAGGCATCCGGGAGTATTGTTTCAATGAATACCATCCGTAAGGAAGCACATCCGCTTGGTTTTCATGGTCGTGATGCTGCCCATAAGCCTTTGATCACAAAGTCCAACCGCGCTGCACGGTTAATGTGGTGCAAAGCACATCGAAATTGGACCGTAGATCAGTGGAAACGGGTTCTTTGGAGCGACGAATCAAGGTTCACTCTTTCCGTTCGGATGGCAGGGTCTGGGTCTGGCGTCTGCCTGGAGAACGTCTCCTGCCAGAATGCATTGTGCCAACAGTCAATTTCGGCGGAGGTGGAATTATGGTCTGGGCGTGTTTCTCCTGGTATGGACTGGGACCCTTGGTCCCCATTCATGGTAAGCTCAACGCCGATGCCTACTGCACTATTTTGGATGTCAATGTGCTTCCTACGTTGTGGGAGTTTTACGGGTTGGACCCCTGCTACTTTCAGGACGACAATGCCAGTTGTCATGTTTCGAGGTTAACCAAGGCTTGGTATGGTGCCAATGGAGTCATCGAATGGACTGGCCTGCCAAGAGCCCTGACCTGAACCCTATCGAGAACCTCTGGGACGAGTTGGATCGCCGAATTAAGGGGTGCACTACCCGTCCAAAATCGGTGAAGGAACTTCTATGTCTACAAGCCGAGTGGAAGACAGTACCACTAGCTGTAATACAAAGACTTGTGGAAAGTATGCCCCGGAGTGTTCACGCTGTAATTGCCTCTCGTGGAGGCTCTACTAACTATTGATTTTGAATATAGCTTTTCTTTTGTATCACAGGTGTCCAAATACTTATTGGTAGACAGTGTAGGTCATCGGCTCTGGCCGTAACAGTTGACCGTCCTTGGCTGAACCTCCTGGATGCCGAATCTGTTGTTAGAAGGTATTGCCAAAGTCTATGACCTACAGAAGTACTGACATTTAGCCATCTGGCCATGTTTGTCTGACTTTCTCCTGTCTCTAGTCTCCCAATAGCTCACCATCGCAGTTCTCCTGACAAATGATACCTGGAGGTCATTTTTACATGTTGACGATGTCCTCTACAAATTAACTTCTTACCTTTCTGTCACAGCAAATACTGCAGACGTTATCTTAAATTTTGCAATAATGTAATATTTAATATTTCAGTAATATTTATTTGGCATAGATTTGCCCTCTAGAAGTCCAATTTAGTTTGTTTGTGTCATCAGAAACGTTGATACTTTTCTTTAAAAAAAGAAAAACAAAGTCGGAGTTGTAAGTAGGGCAAAAATATCTAAAGTAAATTTTAAGATGCCTCCCGAGTTGTGTAGTGGCTAAAGAACCATTCTATCATGCCACAGGTCCGGGTTTCGATTCCGGGCTTGGGCGTCATTCCGTATGTCCGTTCATAGAAAGCAATGTTGGTCCACCAGTGCCTCATTAATAAAGTGATCAACATTTCTTTCCTTAATAGTGACCAATGACCATAAACCGCTAACGTCCGCCGTTAGGGAAAAAAAAAAGCAACAACAGATTTTAATATTGGAGTTGGTAGAATCGTTCATACTTACCATTAATAATTAAATTTTGCTGGTGAACGACGTAAAACGTTGAAACTGGGTAAAGATTATAATGAGGGCTTTCAACGTTGTTTAATTTGCCATTTATTTTTAAAAGCTATTTTTTTTTTCAAATTTTGAAAAACTTCGTTATTCTTACTGTTGAATATGTTAAGGCTGATGCTGATAAGCAACGTTTTCCATGTATTTCAATGGTTGTCGGGAAAACTGAGCGGGAAAAAATCTTCTGTTGCTCTCTCCATTGTGCTAGGGGCGCGATTTGAGGTTTAACTCATAAATCTTGTTGGTGGATACCGAGTGGTCATTAAAAAGTCGTAAAATTCGCTAGAAGAATGTCCCCTTTCTTCTGCAGTGAGTGCAAGACGCGCTTTATAAGCAAAGGGCCTGTAGGCCTCCCAAAGTTTTCGGCCACGCTATGCTTAAAGTGGGGAGGATAGATGAGACGGAGTTTCTGATTCAAAATTCATGCTCTGTCCTTAATTCATACTGGTTTTCGGGATCGAACCTTTGCAATAATTCTCATACTATATTGAATACACTTACACTGGTTACTATATATTATGAAAAATATTTCATTGTTTTGATAGAATGTTAATGTTTTTATTACAATATAGAACTGATAATAGGTGTCTGTATATATATATATATATATATATATATATATATATATATATGATAGAATCGAGATATTTCAGAGTAGTGTTTTATGGTTTTTGGAGTTTTTAACGTTGATGTCTTGTTATCTTGTTGAATTAGTATTTATACAATTTTGTATTGTCAAGGGATCTACAATCCGCCATGAATTAGTACGCCTCACATTGGGGTATTTGTCCCATTTAGGCGGCCAAAATTAGTTTTTTGGTGTAGCAGTATTTCTTTGTTTATTTATCATGTTTAAAGTACTGGAGGCATGATTTGACTATATTTTAAAATTTGTGATTTTAAATTTCAGATCAATAAATTATCCAAAAATTGCTTATTTTAATTAATAATAAAATAAAAAATTATCATTTTAAATATGCAGGTTGATTATAATTAAAGTTCCACTTTAAAACGATCAGAAAAGGTAAACTACTGAACCAAATGTTATCAAACTTGGTAATTGTGTAAAGGTGGTCAGGAGATTTATTATTGGCGAAAAAAAATCAAAAATTCAACACCAGGGGCAAAGACGTATTTAAAGGGGGGAGGGGGTCCAGGGGTCCGAACCTCCTCCCCACGAAATTTTGATTTTTGTTACTAAAATGATAATGATATAGAAGGTCCTTTTGAGAAAAATACTGGCTTTTTTACCGTTTGGAGCCCCTCCGAAATTTTGAATCCCCTCCAAAATGTTCTTCGGGTCTCGGGACTCGACCCCTGATCTCGGGTCTCGGGTCTCCCCTCGTCTCGGATCCCTGAACCCCCCCCCCCCCTAAATACGTCTTTGCCCCTGTTGTTGAATTGAGCTTTTTTTCCGCGGATAATAACTCCCCTGACCACCTTTACACAGTTACCAAGTTTGATAACATTTGGTCCAGTAGTTTCCCTTTTCTGATAGTTTTAAAGTGGAACTTTAATTATAATTACCCTGCATAATTACAAACTAGATGATAATGATATCCAAGGTTCGTCATCAGAAGACACTTCTAAAAATTTCTAATGTTCCGTTTTATACGCATCTGAGTCTTTTTTAAAAGGTTCAGCTGGAAGTAGCATATGCATAGTTTCTTTTAAAAATAGTTTTGTCTTCTTCTTGGATATTGATCTTATGTCCGTTAATATTAGATCGGAACTTAGCTACACTCTAAAATTTTTGTTTGAATTGTGTGTGTTGTAAACCGTCACAACCTCACTTGCAAAATAAGTTTTGTAAATTTCTTTCTTAGATCATCATTTAGAGTTTCCGCAATTTCTTCTAAATTCATTAATGAACGCGTACTTGCATAGGCGTAACTTACTAAGGAAAAAGGGGCAATTGTCCCTCACCACACCCCACCCCAAAAAAAATCAGGAAAATTCCGCTATTACCTATTAGAAAATGTTTTCTACATTAGAAATCATTTGAAACCCCCCCCCCCCCCCCCGAAAAAAAAAAGTAGAATTCTCTATCTAGGTTACAATCTTTTTTAGACTTTTGTAGAATACGTAGCATGGATATAATTTTCTTCTTATGGCTTTTACTACAGCATATTGTTTTATAGAAACACCTCAACAAACATCGATAGTGCCACTGTTGGAGCAAACTGAAAATTCTTTTTTTGGTGAACAACTCAATAAGCTTTTTTATATTTTCTCGCCCGCTTTGCAGAAGTCATCACCCCCTTTAATATTTTGTATCAGTTTTTCCCAACAGTTCCCAATATTATTTGAGTTGCATAAATTAGCCCCTTAATGCCTATATTTCTCCGTAATTTCGCTTTTTTAGTCGTTTACTTCTGTCATTTCACTCATGGAACGGTTTGCATGATCGTCCTGTTCTAGACATGCCTTTCGGTATTATAAATGTTCTTTCTAGCCTTTTTCTTTCTTTCTTTCTTTTTTTTTTGGTAATAAAAATTTCTTGCTTGATTGAAGATGCCGACCTTTATCTAAAGTAATATTAATGTTTGAAAATTTATGCTTTATATCCTTTGTTTCTTCATATGAATAGTTTTCATAAGTTTTCTAACAATTGCAACTTTTTTTTTTTTTTTTTTAAACACCTGGCAAATTTTACTGCTCCATGATATCAATTAGCTTATGCTAGTCATTACAATGACATTTGAAGGTGATAAAATAAAATATCAGAAATTTAAATGCGAAATTAATTCGTGAATAATTTTACTGCTTTTTATTTAACTCTATTTCAAAAAGGGAGCGTTTCTTGAGCTTAAATTTTATAAATTCGTAAAGTAAAATTAATGTTTCTAAAGAAATGAGAACAATAACTCGGAAATGTTCATAAATACAATTTTTACATTCAAGATTAAAGAAATGTATCAGAAAAAGGGAATAGGAAACGGATTCCCCCCCCCCCCCAATTCTTCTAATTTGTAAAATAAAATTTAATTTATAATGAAAATACCAGAAATAGATTCATACTTACCTCCCTAACTACTATCCACGACTTTTGACATAAATATATCATAAATAAACAATATCCTTCGCAAAACTAAAGCCCCGTAAAGAAAACGACAGATGAAAATAATCTCAGTCCAATAAATGATAAATTTTAAATGTACTGTTCTAACAAAAGAGTGAGCGGAACTTTACAAATTGACAAGGCAAATGTTCCTTGGTTATTTAGCTTTGATTTGCTAATTACTTTTACAAGTATGTTACTTTTTGAAAATAGAATTTTGGCCACCTAAATTTGCCACATACCCCACTGTGTGCCCTGTCTGTATGCACATAATTTTTTTTTTCTCGGAAAAAAAAGTTTTGACTACAGTTCTTGTCTGTAAATATTCAACGAGATTATATATATATATATATAATATAATATAGCTTAACTTACGTAATATGGAATCTCAATTAAAATATTAATTGATAGCACATAATAATAACAAATATAATACGTAAACATGAAATTAGAATTGAAAATCCAGATGCTATAATTTGAAACAGGGCCATCAAAGCCAAAAAGAAGTGGGAAAACAAGCCAAGTGCGATCACGTGGGCTTAAGCCTAGCTTGATAAACCCATATATATTATATATATATATATATATATATATATATATGTCTCTTAAAATTACAGTATTTTGTCTCCCTTCAGTTTAGCTCTGATGATGAATTTTTAATGTCACAATCAGTTTGCTAGATCTTATTTTTTGTTTACTATTAAAATTGTAAATTTTACCTGATGTTGCGATCCTACAGTTTAACTTTTGCCACAGAGTACAATATTTACTCACGTAACTTGCAGGTAACCGGAGAAGGGTCTCTCAAAATCTTACTCAAAATTTTTGTGGGAAGCTCGAAGTTAACTACTTATAACAAACTGTCAGAAAGTTGAAGATTAATTAAAATCAGGTTTAATTAATGAGTAAAACATATTTTAAAACGAAATAACGAAATAGTTTTATAAACAGGAAGACCTACTTTACTCATTTCATATATTTAATACTTCAGCTAGTTAAAAGTATTACACTCAAATAACTAAATATTATAACTTGTTACTTTATATATATATATATATACATATATAAGCCCCCCTTTTTCTTCCACGTATAAAGGGTCCTGTTCAGTGACGCAGCCAGGTTTCATCCCTAGGAGGAGCGATATGAAAGTTCGAAAGCGCAGGCCTGGAATTTCGCGATGTATGCGAAGGTGTCAAACAGGGAATTAAAGTGTTAGGAGGAGTAATTGCTCCCCTACTCCCCCTAGCTGCGCCACTGGTCCTGTTAGATTGTTCGTCTCAAAAAGAGGTTTTCCTCCCGATAGCAGACTTTTTAAGTGACCCGATACGCGTCTACGCAATTTCACTACTTCTACACTAGTCGCTGATTATCCCATCAAAATCTGCGATATACATTTGCTTACTTTCTCACTATCTTCAGTGATTCCTCATAAGCGAAAGAGAAATTTCCTCACAGTTATTTTCTTAAAAAAATCGAAATGGGAAATTTATAATCAGTATTTTTAAACTCGGAAAGCCACATCCTATTCCATAACCAATTGTTTTTATTCTAGGTGTCTGTGATATAGGTGTTTTTCAAAAACCGCTGCGTTAAACACAGAGTTACTGGTAATTCGATTCCTTTGAAGATGTAATAGTAAAGGTGAGCAAAAAATTCCTTTTGTAAACAGTTTTCAAATTGTGCTAGTTTAGTAATATAACTATTTGAGTTTTTGAATTTATAAACTTAAAAACTGATTATTGAATTGACTGTGTTCTTTTCTGGCTTTCTTCTAACTAACTAAAACACTTTTCTGCCTAGGGCACTTTTCAAATTTTACGCCACTATATATATTTAGCTCTCCATGCTGATCGGGATATTTCGACCTGAACTCATTTTTTTCCAACCTGCATATAGTGCTTAACTACGAACTCCAATTGTCTGTGCGATAATGAGATTAAAAAGATTGTTTTTGACTATTTATAGTTTAAATTTAATCCTTATTACTAAAATTGAAACAACCAATAAAATATACACCGTTATTTTAGTAAGGCAATATTATTTGGTTTTTTAAGACCTAATGATTATAACTCAGTTATTTAAAACAGTATTTGAATTAAAAAAGAAAAAGTTGACAAATATTTTCGGTGCTTGAGCTCTTTTTAGCGGAGTGTTGAATTCTGTTTTCCAATTATTTTAGTAGTGCAATAAACACCATGTGACCCTTTCCGGTCTCTAACCGTTTTTAAGTTTCTGCGAATAAAATGGAAAATCTCTGAATCCTACAATGTCACCCATTTCTGAAATTTTCTATAATGCTACACACACCCACCCACACAAAAAAGGCATATTAAGAAAGAGCGGAAAAAATCCTACAAAAGAACATAAATTGTAATTCAATGTGTCAATTCAATGATGAGCTATAAACGTGGAAAAATAATGAATGATTGGTATAACCAAATGATTGGTATTTTCATTAAATTTCCTGTTCCTTAACCTTTTACAGGGCAAAGTTCCCAATTGGGAACATCAAAAAAAATTATTGAAAAATTAAATTTTATGAGCAATGACTTGCAAAAAATAGCACACATAGTTAACCAAAGTCCACTGCCCTAATTGGACCCTAAGTCTCCCCTAAGTTGTGTGTTTGCTGGGGAAATCAAGTCACCCCAGCAAGGTTGCATTTCTATCATTAGTAGGAAACTGGATAAAAAAATCATAAATATAGCCATTTTCATAAATTTTTACGGATCTATCTTTTACGGAGGGGGGGGGGTTGATACACTCCCTCCCCCTTCAAACTTAATTCAAATCTTTACTTAAATTTGAAAATAAATCTTTTATTTAGTCTTAATATTTCACTTATTATTTAAACTACCCATAAAAGTATAGTCAAAGTATAGCCCCTAAAAATATAGTCAGAAATGAGAAATGTTTCCCAATTGAGAACATAGTGAAAATTGGGGTACAATTTTTTTACCATTTAAATGACTAATATCCTTTAACTAACGCATTAGAAGGCAAAATATGCAAAAAAACTAATTTGAATTTAAAACAATTTATTAGATTTTGCGATTTTTCTGAAAATCCTTTCAAACTGACAAGGGGAGGCTCAGACGCTGGGATCACCGATTTTGATGACATGTTCATGAGCTATAGGGGGCCCATAGTATAGTAAAATGCCGAAGAACTGGCCGCCAACTCTCCCTTATTTTCGAGAAAATTCCACTTAAACATTTGATGCACTGTAATGTACCAACTATTTGGATATTCGTTTGCGTAATTCGTGGCGCCGTGGTTTCGCATTCGGCTAGTGATCAAGAGGTCTCTGTTTCGTATCCGGCTGAATCCGCATTGTTTTTTCATTTTTTTCCTCCCTTAAAAAATTATAAAACAGTTTAAAATGACAAACGCATTAGAAAATTGACATGATTGACCTTGCGAAACAAATTGTTTAGACATCTGCTACAACATACGAAATAAATATTTTGCATCCACATCGTCTTTTCATTCCTGTTTGGGGGAAAAAAAATTCATTTACATTTAGAAATATGTGCCTTTCATCAGAAAATTTTGCTGCAAGCCATGCACGTTTTAAGATTTCAGAAAAGAATGCGGTGATAGCGGAAAATACATGACTTAATAAATTTTATTGCATCTTCTCAGGCTATTAATTCCCGTTTATTTTGCATAAAGTATGGAGGACTTTGTAATTTTGTATATTTTTTTTTGGGGGGGGGTTGTAAAACTGATCATCACATAGTTGACAAAGTGATGTAGATTTAAGTGGGATTACTTTTAGGGGACAAGATGAATTACTTTCATCGTCATAAAAATATTTTGTCATAAATTTCTGAATTTGTTTGACTTTCCTAAAACTTCTCGTTCCCTACATATGGTTTTAAAATTCGGTCAAGGAATGAAGCATAGTGTTTACTTGCTGAAAGTGTCCCGGAATTTGAACAAGTTACATTCACATTGGAATATTCTTTTATTAAATTCTCTATAGTTTTTTCAACTCGGAAGCCAAAAGCTCTGGTATTTTATTATTATTATTATTATTATTTCTTTAGCTACTACTCGCGAAATTTGACGAATGTAAAACTACATGGATTCTGCATCAAATCCAAGTCATAAATATTCTAAACATATAAAAAGGTTTAACTTATCGTTTATACCGAATATTGAATTTCTAATTGTAATTGCATGTGTGTAACACGTTTTAGCTGAATGGGAAACTTTAACCAATAATTGCATCATTCAAAATGAAGAAAGAAGCAAATCCATTTTTATTTTTCCCTGGTCCTAAAAGCATTAGTAAATTATCAAACATATACACAGCAAAGAAGTTTGTAACTCTTTTACAAAGCAAGTCACAATATATTTTTGACATAATCATTTTAAACTGTTTTATGAATTTTTAAGGGAGGAAAAAAAATGAAAAAAACAGAGGAGATTCCGTCGGATACGAACCATAGGCGTAGAGTTATATGGGCCCGTGGGGCTCGAGCCCCCCCAATAAATTGTGAATAGGGGCTGAGCCCACCCAATAATTTATCACTAAATACAGAAAACTAATTTATACTAACATAAAAAAAAGTATTCACGCCATTTACAAATGTTTAAAAAAAAAAACCTTTACTTGTACTTTTAAAAATTTTCTTCTTTTGATTTCAATCATGATTTAGTATTCATTGTGACGCCCTGTAACACAAAATGTTACTATAAGCTGCCCTCGCCAGGCTCTGGTTAATTAAAATCAGATTATGCAATGTAAAGTATGAAATGAAGAAAAGTTCAGATGTGTCTAAAATGCACTATCTCATCGAAAATGTTTTTTTTTTTCTCCTTTGGATTTTTTACTTTGCTTCTATTTTTAACTTAAAACATGGTAGGAAGATACTAACATGGATACTTACCTTACATTGGTGTAGAATTCTATGGACCCAGAGAGATCGAGCGCCTCCAATAATTTACACTTATATATAGTAAGTCATAGCTGCCAACTACTACGGAATATAACTAACGACTTTTTATGAACAGTATATTTTTTAATTATTTTTTTCAAAATAGTAACCAGCTCGCGCGAGCATCACAAAAATTTTGCTATATTTTAAGCCGAAAAATGATGTAGAAAAAAATGGTTAATTATATTCCGTAGTAGTTGGCAACTATGAGTAAGTTATATGTACGTGAATCAGTGGCGTAGCCAGACATTTTTCATGGAGGGGGGGGGTTACGACTTTTGCAACTCACATATATATATATATATATATATATACGCCACTGACGTGAATATATGTGGTTGTGGGACCCGGCCCCCCCAATAATTTTGAAAACTTGACGCTTATGATACGAACCAGAGACCGCTTAATCTCTAGCCGAATGCGAAACCACGGCGCCACGGTTTACGCAAACGGTTTTCAAATAATTGGTACATAACAGTGCATCAAATGTTTAAATGGAATTTTCTCGAAAATAGGGGAGAGTTGGCGGCCAGTTCTTCGGCATTTTACTATACTATGGGCCCCCTATAACTCATCAACATTTAATCAAAATCGGTGATCCCAACGTCTGAGCCTCCCCTTGTGAGTAAATTTTTGTTTCAGTAGCCATCCAATCTTCTACGTAAATAAGATGTCTACAAATGCATGTCTTATGGATGCTATAAACGCACATCCAATACATTTGTAGCTTTGGATGGCAATTAAATATCTATGCGACATCTATTTCATTAGCTACATAAGATGCCCACTGATGGATTTCTTATGGATGCCATAAATACATTTCCAATAGATATCTGGTTCTGATGACTATTAGAAATCTATAAGTCCTCTAAGGATATCTTATAGAGGTAGCAATTTAGACGTCCTAGAGATACATATTTTTCTCCGCATATAAATATCCTTTAAATTTCTTAAATGTTATAGATCAGTTTGGATATCTGTTAGACCTAATTTGGATATAGTGTGCTGTGTGGGTTGTGCAGTTAGTTTTGTCCATCAGTTATGGCGATGAAATTTCAAAAGTTCAGATAGCACACATGCAAATATATTAGTCATGGAGAAATATCCATGACATGGGACCATGCCATGACATATCCATGACCATGCAAACGGTTTTCAAATAATTGGTACATAACAGTGCATCAAATGTTTAAATGGAATTTTCTCGAAAATAAGGGAGAGTTGGCGGCCAGTTCTTCGGCATTTTACTATACTATGGGCCCCCTATAACTCATCAACATTTAATCAAAATCGGTGATCCCAACGTCTGAGCCTCCCCTTGTGAGTAAATTTTTGTTTCAGTAGCCATCCAATCTTCTACGTAAATAAGATGTCTACAAATGCATGTCTTATGGATGCTATAAACGCACATCCAATACATTTGTAGCTTTGGATGGCAATTAAATATCTATGCGACATCTATTTCATTAGCTACATAAGATGCCCACTGATGGATTTCTTATGGATGCCATAAATACATTTCCAATAGATATCTGGTTCTGATGACTATTAGATATCTATAAGTCCTCTAAGGATATCTTATAGAGGTAGCAATTTAGACGTCCTAGAGATACATATTTTTCTCCGCATATAAATATCCTTTAAATTTCTTAAATGTTATAGATCAGTTTGGATATCTGTTAGACCTAATTTGGATATAGTGTGCTGTGTGGGTTGTGCAGTTAGTTTTGTCCATCAGTTATGGCGATGAAATTTCAAAAGTTCAGATAGCACACATGCAAATATATTAGCCATGGAGAAATATCCATGGGGGGGGGGGATTGTTCAAGACACAACAGGGTTGTTCAAGATACGGCCCGCGGACCACTGGTCCACTTATTCCTTTTTTTTTAATTGCAGCGTTTTACAGAAATTATAAGAGGATCAAAATATATCAAACATAGTGGCTAGGTTCACGGCGCCGTGGAAGGATTATTATCACGGCATGGGCGGAGCGACAGCAAAAATGTCACGGATCACGCGGTTTCACCCTGAACGATGTATTTTCAAGGCAAGGGCAATCTGGAAAATGCGAATGTGTTTCGCTGAGCTCTGTGAATGTGCGAGAATTTCAGGACGAAGGTGCAAAGACTCATCAGGTGGGAAAGGAAAAGGCGCGTTGATTGAAGTACAAGCTGGGAAGAAGGACCAAATAATTGATGGCGCATGTATATTAGCGGCAGGTGGCTTAGCGCTCTTACCACTTGTGTGTTTTAAATAATAAGATATCTAAATAGATTTTAATTATTTAGATATCTTATGCAATTTGATTTGGGACTTATATATATATAGGTAGGAAATTTAATTAATGGTCGAATCCATCCATTTTAATTGATCTTTAATAGTGTTCTGGGCTATCTAAGTTACAAACAGACAATTATATTTACATAATTACAATTTTAAAGGGAAAAGAATAAAAAAAAAAAGAAAGAAAGGTCGTCAATATATCGGCATAGCACGTATAAAGTTTCTTTTTCGTCTTTCTCGCCTCAGGGAGCGCGAAACTCTTTTTTCGCCGGCTCGTTGCTATGGCTACCAAAGACGCTTTGCAGTAGAGTCATCTCTCGGAGAGGATTAGAAGGACTGAACGAGAATGGCACCACAGTTTCGGCCATCCTAGGGTGATCTGGTCTCCAGGTCACTGAAAAAGAGAAAAAGTAAAACGACAAAACAAACAAACAGCAAAAAGACAAATTGAAATCATCTGGGTTATTATCAGAAGGAAAAACGTAAAAAAGTCTTTAAAAAAAAGTTTATAGGGTTATTTGATAGTTGTTGTCCAGTTCTTGAGATACTCAGCACAAGTTGAAGTACAATTGGGGCCTTCGTGGGATCCTTCTTTGATCACATCATATGCGTTGCCGTCTTTAACCTTGGTAATTTTGAATGGTCCCAGGAATTTGGTCTTTAACTTCAAGTGCGGTCCAAATTGTGTTCTTTTTATGGCAACTAAGTCACCAACTTTGTATGGCCGCGCTTCTCTTCTCCTAAGGTTGTAGGTCTTTTTATTTTCCTGTTGGACACGAAAGATTTGTTTCTTAGCATGCTTTCGTAGCTCTTCTCGTTCGGATTCGAATTGAAGTTTGAACTCGGTCAATACCCCTATTCTTCATTTTGTTACCGAAGAGTAATTCGAAAGGAGTGGCATCAATGCTTCGTTGGTACGTTGAGTTAATTGTGTTTTGAACCTCATTCGTATGTTTGTACCACCCAGTCGGATGTTCCAAAGACAATTTCGCTAATATTGGTATTATGACTTGATTGACACGCTCGACTTGTCCGTTCGCTCTTGGGAGGCCGGTAGTAATTAGATGGTGGATTATGTTCTCTTTAGTGCAGTATTCTGAAAATTCACTCGAAGTAAAGGCTGTTCCTCTATCGGAAATTATCTGTGACGGATTTCCGAAAATTGCCTTCTGAGTCTAACTTCGCTATCACTTCGGCGGAGGTCGTAGATTATGTTGGATAAATCCAGACGAACTTAGTGAATGCGTCGATTACGACGAGTATGTACTTGTGATTTTTACGAGTGCTTTCCAAAGGACCTAAATAATCTATATGGTATGTGTGTAAAGGAATGCCAGCTTTAAATCGCGGGTGTAGAAAGCCTTCTTTTTTGCCTGCTTTACGATTCACAAGTATACAATGAACGCAATTAGCTATAATATTTTCTACTTTCTGACGAAGTTTCGGAATTTAAAAGTAATTTTCAATGTGTTTTTCGGTATATTTAATTCCTATGTGTCCTTTCTCGTGAGTGTCTTTTATAATTCCAGATTGCATGGTTTCTGATACAACTATCAATTCTTTGCCGTCAATAAATCTGTATTGCCATTTCGATTACAATAATTCTCGTGACTGGTGGTTTTTAATAATTTCATAATTGTTTTGATTTCGGTCGGCAATCTGTAAATTCACCCAGGCAATGGGACATTTTCCACTTGGTCCTTGTGGACTCTTGGGACCGGTTGTCCGTCCGTCAGTATAATTAAAGAGGTGTCTGAGTGGTAGCTCATTTAGATGGAGAAGACAAATGAGCCATTGAAGCGGACGATCAAATCGATGCTGTACTAATTCTATGGCTCTTTCCCTTTCTCCCGTGTTGACCACAGTTCCGTCTCACCCTATAGCGCCGATCTCATTTTCTAAACCAGCTTTGCTTCTAATAAACTATTAAGGCATTGGAAATTTCAAGAGCATGGCCACTTTGCAGGCACACTGTCTTTTTCGGTGATAGATGTGAGAATGTGTAGCGCACTAACCAAGCGGAGCGAAAATTTCATAGAAATCCAAACTAATGTATTGTTAGATTGCATACACAATAAATATTAATAGACTATGCCAAGCTAATGAGGAAAGTGAAAAATAAATCGAGATATTTTATTTTATTTTTTTTTCTATTACGCTCTCTGACAACCGCATGCGATGCCAGATCCCCCAGATAGGGAGGCGATGGGCAGAGGGGGGCGCCTTCCATTTTTATTGGGCCCCAGTGGGAGGAAGTCCGACTTAGCCCGGTGGTCCCCTAATTTTGAACCAATTCCAGAGAAGGGACCAACCCCCTGAAATCGTCACCCCAGAGGTATCGTTTAACAACTTTGGAGGACATTGGAGCCACGACGGATTTTACGTGCACCAGCTCCCATTAGCGTACACGGTTCCACAGCAGTCGAGCCAAGAGGGGGAAGTCCCTCCCTAGCACTGGCCAAGCCGGATGTTGTTTCACTTGCAGTGTTCTTATGGGAACGGAGTTGAGCGCCCAGACCACTGCGGGACATATTTGATCTTTAAAGCAACAAATGATCATTCGTCGATATTGACAGAATTTTCATAAATACAGGATTTTTCTCTAAATTGCGGATAATTTATATTCTACATTAGGCCAACACAAGTAATTTTTTGTGGTTTTACAGTAAATACAGTGAGTAAAAAAGAACATTTTCATGAAAAAGTCCCCAAAAAGTAAATGCTTTATTTTGAGAAAATATTCAATTTTTTTCTCAAAAACTAATAAAATTTCGAAACTTTAAACCGTTAAACCGTTTGAAGAGGGGAAAAAAAAAAAAACACTCCTCTGACTCCAGATTTTTTTTACCTATTAATAGGCTTGTGGTCGAGCACATTTTGCGTACTACACTAGCCAATTCTGAAAATCGAAAATTCAATTTTTCCCCCGATCCACCCTAATATACAGGGTGTCCCAAAAAGGTGGTAACATACTTTCATTTTTTATCTATTAGAGATAAGTGGGCAGTGTAAATTGGAAAAATGTTCAAAATAACTTCGGAAATAAGACTCAAAGAAAAAATCTGTTAAGAAAAAATTCTTCTTGTGCATTTACAAAAAGTTACACTTTTTAAATTTTTATACCCCCGTACAAAAAAATTACCAATTAGCAAAATATGCCCCACACACTAATGAGGTGATGTACCAAATTTCAGCCTTTCATCGTACAACACGTCTCGGAGATATCTTTAAAGAAATATTATCGGGGACTATACACGATTTTGAATGTAAACGTTTATTGTTAGAGTTAAAAAAAGATTTTCTCTCGCAATTTATGTGCGATCGCTGAAATGCGATGATTCCTTGTGACTCTTTTCCTTCGAAAGCCATTGGAAAGTGGTTTAAGTCAGCGTTATATTTATCTTCATATCTCTGACACTTTTAAGGATATAATTCTCAAATTTTGTATATCACCTCATCAGTGCATGGGGCACATTTTACTAAGAGGTTTTTTTGTACGGGGGTCGTATACAAGTTTAAAAAATGTAACTTTTTGAAAATTAACTAAAGAAGATTTTTCGTAGCGTAATCGTTTTTCCGACCTTATTTTGAACATTTTTTTCAATTTACATTACCCACTTATTTCTACTAGATAAAGAATTAAAGCCCGTTATCACCCCTTAGGGACACTTTGTTCAAATAGACGTTAACCCTTTATAAGGCCGTGGTAAGAATACTTACCACCTACGATCTATTAAATACAGAAATCAATTATCATTAGTGAATTTTCTGATTTTTGTTCAGTTATATTCGATGTATATTTTTTCCCCGTACATCTAGATTCTAAATTATATTTGGCTCATGAACTTTGCTTTCATTCGTAATTTTAAAGAAAGCTCAAATAATTACTCGAATATTGAGCATAAGAATCATCACTTTTAATTATATATTTTTGAGTTTAATTCCATCTTCAAGCAGCAGGTATTTTCCGACTTTGATTTTGTGAATAATTAAGGTATTCTCCTGCAAAATTTCTATGTTTGTTTAATACTTGTTTCTCCAATTTTTACGTGGGATATTACAGTAGAGGTAAAATATATTAATTAATCTTAAAAAATGGGTCAGAAAAATACCAAGTACTTTCGACTGTCTGCACGTAAACTCGCCTTATAAAGGGTTAAAATAAGATTTTTTAAAGACTATGAAAACTTGTCTTGTGTATGAGCTTGCCGTTGTGGTACCTTTTAAAGATATTTTTACTGCAAAACAGAAAGAATAGATTTTTTTTTTTCAAAATCGGATAGGTTTATGTTGTTTATATGGCATATTCACGATACATTTAGTTATCGGTATACCATTAATACATTATTTGTTTTTTAGCTTTTTTCCCCCCTCCTCAACCTAGTCATGAACCATCCCAAACCGATATTTTTAAGGCACAATGCAACGTTTTAACAGTTTTTAAAACAATCAAATTGTGCCATTGACTCAAAAAATTTAAATTGTATCTTTACAAGTATCCAGGGGAAAAAAAGCATATAGTAATTGTCAATATTTAAAAAATTATTTGCGAAAACGCCTCAGCCAATTTTGCAATAAAATGCCAGTACTTCTCAATTTTTTTTTTTTTTTAGAAAATGCATTACAGATGTATGTTTATTGTTTATAAGAGTGCAGAGTACAACTAGTAAAGAATGTTTTTGACGTAGTTTGTTTGTTACTGTCTAAAGAGGGTAGATCCTTAAATTAAATTCCAAATTCGAGTAAAAACAATGTAAAGTATAAATTTTGAAGAAAGCAATTATTTATTTATTTGCAATAAAAAAAAGTATATAGTTTTAAAAATACTGATTTATATTTTCAGCATACTTTTATGTTGGTGTAATGCATATATGAATAATTCAATTTAATATCAAAATTTCTCACCGTATAATCCATTTTCGAACACACTATCACATTACCGAACAGGAACGAACTTGGCGAATAACTTCTTACAGTAAACAAAGAAACCACATTTTTGATTCTGTAACTCAAATCTCCAAAAGTTCCCTAATTTTATTTTAACAAAAGACAAAGCACGTGTAATAGCAATACTTGATTTCTTTCTCCCCACTGGTAGTAAATATTTCCTTTAAATAAAGAAAATACCCTTTACGTTGATAGTGCTGAGCAAAATGTATGAGACCTTGAAAAATCAAAGGGTAACGAGGAAGAGAAATGGTCTCATGTTCAACACATAGGCTTTAAAATGTACTAGTCTTCAAAAGGGGCGTAGCCAAAACTGGCTGGTGGGACTGCAGCCACCTGCAAAATCAGTTAAGGGCTACACCGAAATTTTTTATTTTATTTATTTATTGTATAAAAGCATTTCCAAGTGCAAAGATTTTAAACTCCACCTATCAATTTCTTTTTATTCATATCCCTATATATATATGAACACTTATAAGTATAAATAAAATAAAATATTAACTCTTAAAAAAAAGTATGTTATTTTGAATTTTATCAACTATATTGCTTTCCAGTTTTCACTTCTGGCCACTTCCGAAAAAAAAAAAAAAAAAAAATCCTGGTTACGAACTGGCCTTACATAAAGGGAGTGGAAAATATCATTTAGTGAGGAGATTTATAAAACGTTAAATAACTAATTTATACCAAAATTAATATTGCAGAAGTAAAATGTTAATTTCTCTATTACGACTCGTAACATTTTAAATTTTACTTTTCTTTCTGGAAGAAAAGTAACCCTATTGTTTATAGTTTATATTAAATTTTTCTATAAAATTATGACGTCGATGCGTAAAAACAGCGCGCCGCCAGCACAGACATCTACAACCTGGGCGTAACGTTTCTAGGGCTTTAGAGGACTCGTCCCGGCCGCAAAAGTTGTGTGCAGGACGCCCAATGTCCCGTGTTTTTAATAGAATATGTAATTTAATAATTTGTTAAATTATAATGACCTCACAGAAGCAGGGGCGTAGCCAAGGGGGGGGGTTACGGGGGTCATAACCCCCCCATGAGGAATTTTTTGCCATACAAAATGTATATTCTTCACTACATTATCACACCCACGTATACATATAAATGAGTTGTAGTAGTCGTAACATCCCCCCCCCCATGAAAAATTTTTGGCTACGCCCCTGCACAGAAGGAATTTTAAACATTAAGTTTTAACATTAAGTACAAACAAATATGATCTCAGCAGAAGTGATTTACTATATCCTATGATTTTTTTCTTTTTTTTTTTTCGGAATAAATAACTATCATAATTTTAGTAGAAGATGGGATTTAAGACTTGAAATTCCTTTATAAAGGAATGCTTTATTGATGCCTACTTATAGGCTATTTTAATTATTTCTTAAATGCTAAAGTAAAAAAGGTTTTGCTTTTGTTTATTAAAGGAATTGAAAAGTTCATCTAATTTAATGGCTAATGATAGTACTATTTGTTCTGATTATAAAGAAGAGAGATAGACGACTCCATAATAATAAATGTTAGTTTTTCATTAGCTTTCCTGATTGTTCTAACTTAAGTTAACTACGTTGCAATGTACAGCTGCGGAAAAAAAAGTCCCACTTGCTCTTTATTTCGCCGTCGTTCGTCGTATGGCAAAGTTATATATACCATTCGTTTGCAAATAACGCATACTTTAATTTACTATTAATTTAATTTGCATAAGGGACCGTCTTCATATTTAATTCTGCATCAACTTCGTTTTTCTCAATGGCAACACCGTATTTTTACTTTATTAAACGAAAGAAAACCTTCAAATTACCCTAAATATAAATTTTCATAAATTTTCAACGATAATTTTCGGAGATATTGCGAATTAATTTTTGCGCGTTTTTAAGGGACTTTCTGCAAATTGAAAAACACTATTTGTAGGTTCCGAGCTTTTCGCCTTTCATTAATTTCGCTCGCGAGAGTTAAAAGAAATAGATATTATTTTCAAGGATCATATTGTTTCCATCTGTCAAAGTTTTTTGTACTGAGAATATCAAGGGTAGAAATTAGAATGTTTAGTCTGTGGTCCAAATGACCCGTGAGTTCATAACTTTCTTGGTCCGTACACATGATGTAAGGGGGAAATGCAAAACGACTGCTCACGATTTTGAAAATCTTTCTAATTTTGAAATTGTTATTCAGTATTTCCCTTGATGTTTTTCTTAGACAGCTGAAATGTTCGCAGGAGTTAGGGGCTGCTCTCTGCTCTTCTGACTACAAGCATGGATATTACTCATCTATGGTCGAACTTGAAGAATGGTTTCATGATTGAAAATTTATTTGTTTGAATTTCCTGTAAAAAACGCAATTACTTTTTTGCCAACCCAATATTATCACTGTGTTTGTTATTTCACTTTCTTCATTTAATACTATCGTCTGCAATGTGCAATATTCTTAAGACTTTTGGCGGTATTTTAATTTAGTCAGATGAAAATTTAGACAGAAAAACGTGATTTTGAATGTTTTTTTGAATGTTTGATAAAGTATGGGGAAGTAAAAAGACCTAATGTTTCCGATATTAAAAAAGGTCACATTCATGCCTGGAAAGTTGAGGATGTTAGTTTTTCAGAAATAGGATGCTGTATTGGAAGACATACATCTACTGAATCTAATTCTATAGCTGGAAAATATTTTATTTGTGGGAATATGGTAGCGGACGCGACAATAGACGCTTTATAGAATCACCATCAAACTGTAAAATCCTCTAATTTAGTTGCTTCAAAATTTGATATTTTTTAATACCGGTATCTTTTACTGTGTTTCTGCACAAAATAAATCTAATTTACGTTCATTTTATGCAATTTTCAAAAAATTGTCACTTAATAAATTTATATATGGTTCCTTAACTCGTGAAAATAACATATTTTATTTAATATAAATTAAACTACTGAACGTAAAAATTTGAAATTTTGCACAGCCATGTAATATTACTTTCTGCATCTGCTTCCATCGAAATTTGACTAGGTCGCTATTCATAATTTTTTTGAATATTAATTTAATAATTCACAATTAATATTAATATTTTAATAAAAATCATAATAACATTAAATTATGTTTGGGTCGTTTAATTCTAATAGTACGAATAAAAATCAGCTTCTTATTATCAATATTATATGAGATATGAATTGAAGTATGAAAAAATATTTCAACATATGGGGAGGGGGATTTTGGAAGCTCATAACTCACCCAATTTCAGTTTAAATATCTTGAAAATGGGTATCCGGGGTTAAAATGAGCTAAATTTTTGAAATATGAAGTGAAATCTAGGGGTTACTATTGAGAAAAAAAAAGTTGGTGCGAATTTTAATATGTAGATGGCCCCTTATGCAATTTTTATGCATAGCAAATTAAAGTGTACGTCAATCGTAAACGATTGGTATCTGTAACTTTGCTGTACAACGAACGACGGCCAAAAAAAGTACAAGTGGGACTTTTTTTTTCCGCAGCTGTACAATTATGCCAAATTAAAACATTATATTCAATAAAGCTAGTTAAAATGTAAAAATTTTAGTTTTAATTCTTTATCTTGCCTTCCTGTAATTAGTAACCTGGATCCCGCCTTTTTTTTTTTTTTTCTCAAGTCATGTCCCAAATTTTAATCGCGAAAATCCCGTAAACTCACGAATAAAAGTTGGCAAGCCTACCCGGGGGCCCCGTTTGAAAACAGTTTCCTTTTAATGCAAAATCATTCAGAGCTTTCATTTCCAAGAGCCATAACCTATTTAACTGTATGGAAAATGCTGTTGGATAATCCATGGTTGAAAAAACAGTTTTTCTCAAATGCCAAGTTATTTAATACTTTCTATGGCAACAACACTTCTATCATGACTGACTTCTGTAATGGTGTGAAAATATTCACGCAGCTGCTAATCGAATTCAAAACATTACTTCACTAAAATTCGTTGAAATCATTTTGTCACAATATCAAAATGTTGCGACAAATAGAATTAAAAATGAAAAAGATTACTTTAGGAAAATTTTCGTCAATTGTTTAAAAAAAAATTCTTAAAGATCAGCAAATTATATCTCATATTTAGAAAAAATTGTTCTTAAAAGAAAATTTTCTTCTCTACCCGACGATGCAAGTATCGTTTTACAGCATATGCAATTAGTGCCGTTATTACATATTGACTGAGAAAAATGCCAAAAATCACATTATTATTTGTTACACTGCTGGCCATCGTAAATGCAACACCCTGAAGGAAGCATGCAAATAATATGAAATTTACAACATGCATTAGCTGAGGTGAGATATGCAAATGATTAGAATTTCAGCGCAGACGCACATCAAGCGCGCCTGTGGCGCCACCTCAAAGCGCTATTTAAGGCTTGGAGATTTCGACGGTTTCAAGTACAGCAATTGTGTTTTTCTTGCTTTTTTTTCAAAAAAACGATAAATTATGCCTCGTAGGAAACAACGATCATCTTTTGATCAAGTATCCGAGTTTGACAGAGGAAGGATAGTGGCATACCGAGATTGTGGGTTATCTTTCAGGGAAATCGGTCGTCGTATTGGACGAAACCAAACAACTGTGATGCGGATATGTGATCGTTGGGTGCAGGAGGGTACGACGGACAGACGTGATCGACCGCATCGACCTCAGTGCACCACGTCACGTGATGACAGGCAGATTGTACGCATGGCAGTGACGGACCGCTCAGTCACATCACGAACCATATCACAGCAGATTCAGTCTGTAACGCATCATCCAGTGTCTGCGCGTACCATTCGACGTCGTTTACAGCAGAATGGTCTGTCCGCAAGACGTCCGTTGCTTTGTCTACCTCTGACGCGGAACCACAGACGTCTCCGCCGCCAATGGTGCGATGAAAGAAGGATGTGGACGACAGAATGGAATGAAATTCTCTTTACTGACGAGTCACGCTTCTGTATGCAACACCACGACGGTCGGATTCGAGTCTGGAGACACCGTGGAGAGAGGATGCTGAACAGCTGCATTATGCACCGTCACACTGGTCCTGCACCGGGTATTATGGTATGGGGCGGTATCGGATATCTCTCTCGCACTCCTCTAGTACGCATTGCCGGTACTTTAACCAGCCAGCGCTACATCTCCGAGGTGTTGGAGCCAGTTGTCCTTTCTTACCTTCAGGGCTTGGCAACAGCCATATTTCAGCAGGATAATGCACGGCCACACGTGGCACGCATTGTCCAAGGGTTCTTCGTCAATCACCAGATTGAATTGCTTCCCTGGCCGGCGCGCTCTCCGGATCTTTCGCTGATAGAAAACATGTGGTCCATGGTTGCTCAACGACTGACCCAGAGTTCATCCCCAGCTGTCACACCAGATCAACTTTGGCAACGTGTGGAAGCTGCTTGGTCTGCTGTACCCCAAGAACACATTCAAAGTCTCTTTGAATCAATGCCGAGGCGTGTGGCAGCTGTGATCTCCAACAACGGCGGCTACTCTGGGTACTGATTTTGGCAGGAACCACGCTTCATAGAAAGCTGTAAATTTAATCATTTGTTACTTGGTCAACATGTTATCTACACAATAAATTTTGTTGTGATATCTCTTGTTTTTCTTGGTGTTGCAATTTGGGTGGCCAGCAGTGTATATTCTTTCTTATTGTGTGATCGTCAGATGTTTGATATTGTTGCGGAATTACTCTGCTACTCCTGCGGTTCGTCGTTCTAAAGTCCAGTTGGTGTAAAAAATTCAAGTAAAAAGTCACTTGTCAGGATGGAACACAAGCTTTATTGCTTCTAGAACTCCGTGGAACAATCAGCTGTACAAAATTCACAAGCACAATTAAACAGAAATGTGCTTTTAACAGTTCTCTTAAATGAGAAGCTCTCACAAATGCTGTATTTCTCACACAAAATAAGTCACTTTCACAGGCAAAAATTTAGTGAAAATATTCAAGAGATATCGTACACAATCTCTTAAGACACAGCAATGAAGAATTTACACACAGCACTTTGAAAACAGCTTCGTAAAGCAAGCTAAAACACGGCTTCTATAGCACTATCAATTTACAAAGTTAGCGTACTCTCACTGACAGCTCTTCACACATTGAGCGTTCAACTCGCACTGAACTGTCGGGGCAACGCGCTGGGGAATTTATAGAGGAGGCAGAAACTGCGAGCAGTTTCTAGAAAAGTATATTCCTCGAAGATTCCAGATAAAGCGGGACTTCTGATTACGTCATAGAAGAGAAATGTTAGGTTATTATGCGTTTTTAATGCAGGAAAAACAACTTCCAGGCCCCATTGGGAAAATCGCGCCAAATGACCAAAAAGTCGCCAAGCTTGGCGTCTTTTGGCGGAATATCGCCAAATTTGGCGCCAAAAATAAGTCCTCAAATGTGAAGAGATCGAAGCCCTAGGACTAATATTTCTCGAGATTTCTAGAACCTCCATTGAAAAACAATGGCAAACCGAAACCTCCATATCTCCGGTTCTAATTGGCCGATTTTGATGCAACAAAAAGCAAAATTTATCTATTTGAAGTGTAGAATACGAATTTTAAACCATTTTAAGCCACAGAGCAGCGGGTTGCCCCGAAAATTCGTAACATTGCCCCCTTCCCAAGGACTGCACGTCCCGGGCAGTACAGTCCCCACTAAGGAGGTCACACAAATATATACAGTGTCCAACCTTTAACCAAATCTTAACAACATAATTTAACCAAATAATCAATAAACACAGTAAGCAAATACACACTAATAGATAAATAATAGACATAATAAACAATTACACTAATAAGTAATAAATGTAATAAACAAATACACATTAATAAAAAAACAATATATTACAAATATGTACACTAAACATGGCGTAAGTAGAGAGTTGAAGAAAGAGGAAGAGAAGAGAAAGACAGGAAAGAAATGAGAGTTGAAAGAAAAGAGGAATTATGCCATAGTGGCCATGGTCTGATAGTCAAATAACTAATTACCACCGCGGTAAATGGCTAGCCGATCGTAATGTACAACTCTTGGCTTCGAGTTTGGTCACTTACGAATTCGTACGATGAAGTCATTTAGCCGGTTTAGGACTGTGTAAGGACCGTCCCACGGCGATTGCAGCTTGGGAGACAGGCCTTTCCGTCGAGTAGGATTCCATAGCCAAACTTTGTCACCTGCGTTGAAGTCATGTCCCATTTAGCCGGTTTAGGACTGTGTAAGGACCGTCCCACGGCGATTGCAGCTTGGGAGACAGGCCTTTCCGTCGAGTAGGATTCCATAGCCAAACTTTGTCACCTGCGTTGAAGTCATGTCCCGTAGCGATTCTTCATCCTCTCCGTGTTCAGGTTTATCCGCTCCCGAGCAAAATGATGCACGTCTTCAAACCGTGCCCGAAGATTTTCCACGTACTCTTCTGGCGATGAAGGCGCATCTGGAGGGCGGCCGAACACTAGATCGGCGGGAAGACGAAGATCTCTTCCGAACAGCATCTGGGAAGGTGTGAAGCCGGTAGTCTCGTGGACGGCACTCCTATAGGCCAACAGGAAGAGGGGGAGTTTCTTGTCCCAGTCCTCTTGATTCCTAGATACCAGGAGCGAGAGGTTGTTCAAAATTGTGCGATTGAACCTCTCCACCATGCCGTCGGATTGTGGGTGTAAAGGCGTAGTCTGGGTTTTGTCTATTCCGAGAAGTTGACATAGTCCTTTAAAAACTGCAGAGGTAAAGTTCGTTCCTTGGTCGGAATGAAGTTGCAGAGGTGTTCCATATCTGGAAATCCATTCTTGCACCAATACCTCTGCTACAGTCGTAGCTTCTTGATCAGGAATAGGAAACGCTTCGGGCCATTTAGAAAAGTAGTCAATGACAACTAGGATGTATTTGTTGCCCTCCGAAGCTCGCGGAAGAGGTCCCAGGATGCCGAGGGCAATCCTCTCAAAAGGCGCTCCTACATTATAACGATGTAGTCTTCCACGGCTTCGTTTCTTCGGGCCCTTACGGGCGGCACAGGGGTCACAAGCTTGACACCACTTTTCGACGTCGCCTCGAGCCTTAACCCAGTAGAAGCGCTCGCGAACTTTCTGCAGGGTCTTCATTACGCCAAAATGGCCTCCAGTTAAGCCATTATGAAGTTCTTCTAGAACCTTCGGAATCCTCGAAAGAGGGAGTACTAACTGCCATCGGAGCATCTTGCCGTCGTCCGACTCCCATTTACGATACAGGACTCCATTCCTCAGGCGAAGCGAATCCCATAAAGCCCAGTACTGTTTTGTTGCCGGACTGCAAGATGATATTTCTTGCCAGCTGGGCTTGTTGCCGGACTTTTCCATAAACTCCACAATAGGTTTGATGTCGCTAACTGCTAATTGGTCCGCCCGAACATTTTCGTCACTCCAGGGATCTTGAGATGGTGCCGATGATGTAACTTGGTGGACAACGGGATGTTTCAGATGGTAATTTTTCTCCGCCCTGGAGCAATAGCGACAACTGTCTATGCAGGGCCTTCTCGACAAAGCATCTGCATTTCCATGAGATGCTCCTTTCCGATGACGTATCTCGATGTCGTATTCTTGTAATCTCTGTATCCACCTGGCTATCTGGCCCTCTGGATTCTTGAAATTTAGAAGCCAGGTTAAAGAGGCATGGTCCGTTCGGAGCAGGAACTTTCGGCCGTACAGGTAATGATGGAAGTGTTCCACGACCTTAACGATAGCAAGAAGTTCCTTTCTCGTAACACAATAGTTACGTTCCGCCTTCGAAAGGCACTTGCTCCAGTAAGCTATCACATGTTCTTGGCCAATCTATCTCCTGGGACAAAACTGCTCCGACACTCTCTTTACTTGCGTCTGTATCCAGGATAAATGGCTTGTCAGGGTGAGGATACGACAAGATCGGCGCAGATGTTTAAAGCCGTCTTCAGTTCGTTGAATGCGTCCTCACATTCCTCAGTCCATAGAAATTTTTGTCCAGTCTCGGTCAATTTGTGAAGAGGTCTTGCAATTTGAGAAAAGCCCTTCACGAATTTTCGATAGTAAGTACACAGACCGAGAAAACTTCTTAAGTCATGGATATTCTCGGGACGACTCCAGTTCTGGACTGCGGACGTCTTTTCGGGATCTGTTCGGACTCCGTGGGCGGATATTATGTGCCCGAGATAACGTACTTCCCGACGGAACAAGTTGCACTTAGATGGACTCAGTTTCAAATTCGCCTCCTTTAATTTCTGCAGCACCTTTCGGATGTTCTCGAGATGCTCTTCGAAAGTCCTTCCGACGATGATGATATCGTCCAAATAAACGAGACATGCTTCGTAGGAAAG
>JAWZYV010014468.1:0-195897 GCA_038373885.1 Cheiracanthium punctorium | reverse complement strand
TATCTCTCTAATCTATAATTACTTATTTTTTATGTTATTTGAACCTTTGGTAAGTAAGCATGAGATTCGTCAGGAAATTCAAGTACGCTAGTAACGTTAACCACTGGAAAAGCTCTCCATGGATAATAAATATTAAAGATATTTGACAAGTACGCTTAGAATTCCCATAATTTTTTTTTCTGTGGAACTAAATGAAACGCTTCAGTATTGTTGCCTTATTATTATTTTTGCAGTTATTTCTTCATTTATTATATTTTTCTGATGCAGTACCATTAATAAAGGGAAAATATGTAGAGGCCTTTTTGTCTCAGATATGATTTATTTTTCCTGTTTAGACTTACTCCGGATATCATCAACAAAGCATTTCTTCTGAAACATTTCTAGTGCCCCAGACAGCACATAAGCTTAAATCAAGCTTGACATTTCTTTGAATTTGACGTATTAATACAAGCTTGACAGTTCAATCCATTTTAAGCTTGCAGAAGTCACTTTGAACTGTCAAACTTGAATACAGCTTGACTATTGATATTGTGCTGATGGCGCCATCTGTCGCTGTAGGCGAGAAAGAGAATGGACATTGAAAAGTCTAGCGTTTTCTCAATTTGGTCATCTTCTCTACTTATTATAAAAGAAGATGTCTGTGTGTGGGTCTGTGTGTGGGTCTGTGGGTCTGTGTGTCGGCGGCGTTACGGACAAACGGCTACACCTAGAAACACCAAATTTGGCACTGGGGAAGATCTAAACATGAAGTTGTGCACCTCGAAGCGATTTTTTCAAAATTCGACCTAGAATTTTTTTTTATTTTATGTTTTATGCGATTTTTGGCATTTTTTCTCACCTAATTCGTAATAACGGCGGAAATTACGCTCGCAGCAAAACGGCATTTGTATCATCGGATAGAGGAGAAATTTTTCTTTTAAAAACAGTTTGTTCTGAATACGTAACATAGTTTACCGATTTTTAGGAATTTTTTTACTAAGCATCGACTTCGGCGAATTTTTCGTAAAATAATTTTAAAATTGTCGCCATCTTGAATTCTATCCGTCATAACTTTTTGATATTTTGACAAATCGTGAAACATTCTTTTCTCCCTCTTTTAAAATAAAAACGAAAAAATTATGTAAATTAGATGATTTTTTACGAATTTTAATGCAGCCTAATGTTTAGAATTTAATAGCATCAACACGATATTCCGCCATTCATTAGCGATCGCGGCAGGAGAACTTATGTTCGGTTGTTGCCACAGAAAGGATTACAAAAAAAGGTTTTTTCAACCAATCGAGCTTTGAAATGGGATATCGGAATTTCAATTCGCAAGTGAGGATCTATGACGTCAAATGCTTTAAGATACGTACAAATTAAGCCATAATTTTAACTCATTTATTCCAGCTCTATTTTCAACACAAGGAGACGATATTTTGATTAAAATTTACTGTAGAAATAAACTAATAAATTCACGATTATTATTATTAGAAGTGGTATTTTAATCCGGTGCTTATTTAAAAATTGAAATGTCTTCACGGTGCTGAAAATGTTCATTTTAAAAGTTACAAAGTTCGTTTCAAAGCGCGATATATTAAAATTTTTCTATTTACTATTTTTATTTTTGGCATTTAATTATGGCGCAGGCGTTGCCTAACGTATGCATGCACGTTGCGAGTATAGTTTTATTTTAACGTTGAATTACGTTCCTCCATAAATGAGAGATTACGGGATTGCATTAATTGATCATGGCACGTGTTAAATTAATTGCGTTGCCACAAAAAGGATTAGAAAAAATGTTCTTTTTCCAACCAATCGATCTTTTAAATGGGATATCGGAATTTCAATGCGCAAGTGAGGATCTATGACGTCAAATGCTTTAAAATACGTAAAAGTTACGAAACAAATTTAACTCATTTATCCCTGCTCTTTTTTTAACACAAGGAGGCGATATTTTGATTAAAACTTACTTTAGAAATAAACTGAGAAATTCATGATGCTAACCGGGGTATCTTTTACGGTAGTTAAACAGTGACGTCATAAATTTTTAAAAATGCGTGAAATTTGTAAACTCTGAAACTCTAACGTCCTCTCACAGTTATAGCGATTCTAAATAGCTCCTCGAGATGACAGAGTTTGATGTTTTCAGTAGACAGAACTATGGAGGATTTATAAGATATCTTTATATTGGATACATGGATATTTAAGTTGGCACCGCTTGAATATTTTTCACCACGGTGAGATTAAATGTTTTGCGGTGCTAAATACGCCAATCCTACAAAACTATGCATAAATTAAATTTGTATGGAGAGCTTCCTAAATAGCAACTATTATGGGAAATGAATAATGTTTATGGTAATGCGTAAATTGCTAAAGAATCGCCATAGAATATAAAGGTCCCATTTGTGCCAAATAATGTAAGCTGTTTCGTTAAATTGAGCATTAAAGAGGGAGAAGCGAAGATAGATAGTATTAATATGCGTAATAGGTAGTATTGGTAGATTTGTAAGGATGATATGAATAAATCCCAATATACAACGTTAATAAATATTTCATGAAATTAAAAGTGTTCTGTTTATCCTTTTTCAAGGGTTGTTTCACAACCAACTGAACGATAAGTAATTCTAATTTGCGTTGATATATCCCGCAGTAATTTCGACAGAGGAGATTACTTGAACTTTTAAAAAATGAAATTCGCAGCTATTTTAAAATAAATAGTTGTTCATTTCATGTAGTGTCTGAGGTATTTAATGCTACAACTTGAACCTCAAAACAGTATGATATAGAAATAACACATTTTGAAAGTCAGGAGTTCTCTGCAAACCGCTAAGCTTTTCACTTTTCTGATCGCGAATGACACTGATGCAGTTTTTTGAGTCATGATATTGCAATGATGCCAAGTTAGTACTCATGACGCAAACTTTACATTATAAGTCAAATAATTTCGCTTTTATTTTAGCTTTCACATCACTGGAATTAAGTGGAATTACACATGTAAGGAACATTTTCGTTTCCTACCGTGCGAAGAACGGGCATGCAGCTAGTATTAAATAAAGAAAAGTTCGTAAAAGTTGTATTTTATTTTATTATCGCACAAAACCTGGACATTAGAACACGCAAGGGGAAGGAATGAATGGGTTAAGTCCCTTTGAAGTGTAACACGAGGGGAGTTTTAGTTTTATTTACATCTAATAAACATTAGTAATTCCATAGGGATGTAGCATGTTCACTAACACGACGTCACGTTGAGCCAGCTTATTGGTTACATTCCAGTTTTGCCTATCAAACATCCTGTAGAACAAGCCTGCCTATTGGTTAGTCTGCTTTGTTTTGCCTACCAGTGACGTCAGAAGCTACAGCCCTATTAACTAATTAATTAGCCCTAAAGATAAATTTTAATATAACTAACACAATTTAGTTAGTTAATATACTTCACTTTATGTGTGGTAGAATAAGGCGCAATCCGGCCGCTACAAAATAATTTATCATCAGTCATAAATGTGCTTGACCATAGAATTAAAAAAAAAATCTATATTTCCAAATATGGAAATTCTTCAAAATAAAATACAATTATACTACGAAATTGATTTCAAAATTAGTCGTTTGTCTCGATTTTGGCCAGTATTGTCCAACATGAGTGTCGCGATATTGAAAGTTTTAAAACATGTGCTGCTGTTAAGTTTATATTATGTTTATTTCCCTATTAGTAGAGTCTCTAAATCACGTATAACATTATTTTAATTTTGATGCATCCCATGGAAAAATAAAAGAAACAGATAACACATCGGCCACTTATCGATCTGGCCAGAAAACGGCGTCATAACCCTAACAGTCACTTCAAACTTTAGTCATATCAGCCCGACTCAGATTGGCAGAACGGTTAGGACGCTGGCCTCCCAACCCAAAGGTCCCGGGTTCTATTCTAGCCGCGGATGCTTGATGGAAACAGATTAAATTAAATTGAAATTTCAACGTAGAGGGGAAAATGCGTGGCGAAATAAAATGTGTGGGGCGAGTTCGTCAACCGGCGCCCTGTGTATTTAGGAATTTTTTTTTTTTGGAAAATTTTTTAAGCTTGAAATTAAGCTGGCTATGTCAAGCTTGAAATGTCAAGCTTAATGCAAGCTGGGCAAGTGTAAAGTAGAACACTTGATTCAAGCTTACAGTAAGCTTACACGCTTGAAATTTTCAAGCTTAATTCAAGTTTATTGACTTGATAAATCAAGCTTGCTGCAAGTTTGCTGTGCTGTCTGGGGCTAAGCTGTGTCGATATTGTTAGTAAAATCTGAGACTATTATTTAGCTATGATTTCTGTTTTTTTTTTCCCTTCTTTTATTATTATGACATTTATTTGCATGAGTACACAGTGCTGAACTGCAGTGGAACATTAAAAAACCCAAACTAGAGAACACTATTCATTACATAATGCTTAAGAGAAGTGATATTACTTATATGTACCTAATGAACTTTATAATACTCATGCATAATCTTATACAAAATTGCCGATATAAGTTAGGTTGTTCTTAAAATATTTTTAAATGTTTGCTTTAAATATTAGTAAGATTTAATTTTCTATTTTAAACTAATATTTAATATCTTGTGTTTGGGATAGTGGTTGCACTTTTTCTCATTTTCATATTGTTTTCAGAAAAACTCCATTTAGTTTTTTGGGTTTTTTAGTTTAGTGCAGTGTATACCGAAAAGTTCTAGTATACAGTCCAGTTGAGCAGGACGAAACACAGATTTTTATAAGTTCTAGAAATTCGACAAACAGTATTTAGTACACAATTCACAATTAATAAGTTATAATTCGATTTTTTAACAGTCAACTGATCACAGAGGCTTTCTCATATCCTGTATTCCGCTTACAATAAAATATTTTCCATAGATTAAAAAATTTCGTAGAATACTCGAGTAGACCCTTAAGCCGGGTCTCCCTCCATATAGTCAGAAAAACAGTATTTTCTCGGAAAGCAAAATTATGTGTTGAATTCTGTTTCTGTCTGCAATTCGCTTTCAACTTGACTCCATGGCGGCAGCAGATACCATAACGAAGCGTAACCTATTGTGTTCATTTTAAATTGTTTCTTGTTCAGTACATTTCATGATTGTTATAGAAGCGCGAAAAAATACATGAATAACGAATATTATCCTGCTGCAATGAGCTTTCATTTTATGAATTTGATGCCTTTGATCAGAACACATGAAATTAAAGCATCTAAACATAGATTCTGAATTCAAAAGATTTTCCTAGAAAGAGAGAAATACGGAATTCACAGCATTAATAGAACGTCTTCAAGCTGTAAATGAAGAGTTCTATTTCGAAAACGTAAACGATTGATTGTTTAAAAGAAAATCTCCTTTTTTCTGATTGCATACAAGTTTTTATAACACAATAAGAAAACATTCCAAATAGTCATGTGGTTGAGGGGGGACGCGGAGGTACGGCGACGTCCTCTTACTTTTTTTATTTGTTTTCTTGCATCTCTCCACTTTTTCATTTTCAAGGGGGACGCTCATATATATTTTTTTAAACGTATTAAAATTTTCAAATTGTAACTACGCGACAGAAAGGCAGCCAAAAGTAACTTTTTTGTACCACCTAAGTAGATTTTAGCGACTTAATCTCGTTGTAAATTCTAAATAATGTAAAACATATTCGTAGAAATTTACACACGCCATGTTGTCAGTTAGAAAAGTTGCCTTTTAAAAGGCATTGTTGATCAAAATTACATTGTTTTTGCAATTTAAACATAATCAATTACTCTAAAATTATAATAATCAATTAATAAATAATTAAAATTAGTGATTTAGTTAATTTAATTTACTTTTTAATAGCAATAACAATTAACTAAGTTCGTACATTTAAATTAAAATCCCACCAAAATGAGCGTCCGCTCACTTTTTTATTTAGGACTATACCACTGATTGCAACCTCTGAGATACAAGCGCTTTGGCATCAAATCGCGACGCCGCCTTGTTTTCTTTCTGGACCGCCTGAACCTAGACGAATTCCTATAGGCTGGCACAGGACGGAAAACGCGGACAGAAACTGAAAAGTTCCTCAGTTTCAACTCCGTTTTTCTGCCTTGATTTTGCTCGACAGAAACGGAAAAAACTAGAAGTTCGTCGATTTTGTGTTTCTGTCTCGTTTTTAGCCAATGTGGAGTCCAGGCTTTAAACTACTCCACAGAATACAAAAATGCAGAATTCACAGGCAGCTTTCGAAATAAACTTCGGAAAACAATCAAAAGAAACTGTCTTAGGTGGTACGCGGCAAATAACGCAGAGCGGCATGGCGCTCAATGTAGTGAACTCTATGAGCATTCAGTCAAAACTGCTTGCACATGATCTGCCTTTCTTATATAGTCTTTCCGAACTTTCGAGCAAACTTTAAGATTCCATTCCTGAAATAACTCCCACCAATTTCGAACCTTGATTGCGCAAGTCTGATACTATTGCTTAATTTCTATGCAAGAAAAAACATTACAGGCTCTATTAATAAAAGCGCGCCAAATATTGCGACGCTTGGCCACTCTTTCGCGAAATATCGCCAAATTTGGTGCAAAAAAATGTTTTTAAAACCCAAATCATCTAAGCGAAATATCAATACTTCGCAAGAAATCGCCAATTCCTATGTTAAACGTAGGGGAAAACCTAGAACTTCCTATCTTGCATTCTAGTTAACCAATTTACATGCAACAAAAATGCAAATTTTAATTATTCGATGCGTAGAATACGAATTTTAGCCTAAATTTAATCCACGAAAAGTAGATCACCGCAAAATTTCGTAACAATGTTTACTTTTTTGTCTTTAGATTGCATTAGTTTTACTTTGTAAACTATAAATGACGCCAGTGATATTGTTTTATTAGGTTAAGGATCTTAATTATCATCGTGGCTTTGCTGAATTTTTTGCGCTAATATTGGTTTTTCTGACTTATTTGTAAACTTTAGATGCCACTAGTGATATTATTTTTTAGGTTTGGAATTTTTACTATCTTTTTAATATTGCGATATTTACTGTGTATCTTAATTGACATTTGGTAAAATTTCAGTCTTATTTCATTTTTTTTCTTTGATTTAAATGTTTTCTTTATTTATAGATTCACATTTATTTGTATAAAATTTTATTTTAGTAGGCTTTATTTTTCAGGTTCTCATATTTGGATATTTTTTTTACATTCAGCTTCATAGCTTGTTTTTATCCCAATCATTGCGGAAGGCGATAATTTGGTCATTTAAAAACCCTTTAAGGCTCTTTGTCTCTCCAAATGCTGACACAGCATTTTTATAAACCAGAAAATACAGCCAATCTTTCTCTTCATATTTTCATGGTTTTCCTATTTCTTTACTTGACATTTTATAATCTACTGCTTTTCTATTGATTGTTTTCATGAGTGCAATCTTTTTAGTTCATAGTCTATATTTTCTAGAAAAATGTTGAAATCAGCACTCATTTGCATAGAAATAGACAACAATTACCCATCTTAGAAGGTGAACTTTTTATAACATCAACTAAAAACAGTTGAAATCACGGTAACCACATAGAATTCAATTCAAAGTTAATTTTAAAGAATGTAAAACGCATAGTTTTTATTTATTAAATCAGAAAATAATTTGAGATTTTTTTACAAATTCCACGCTGATCTAGAAATTGAAAAAGTATATGTGTCTCGGAAGTATCTATGTCAAACTAAACCATTGATGTAAAAAAAAGAAAATTACAAATTTAATGTTTCTAACAACAAGATCAAATGTCATTTCAACGAAAAAAAATTTTTTAAATTTTTCAAGTATCGTGGCGGTTTGAAGTTCACGATACTTGATACATACCTTTAGTCGTGATATTTTTTCATGACTAAAGGTATGTGTTAAGTAGCATCATATTTTTAACCTATTGGTGTAATTAGATTAAAAATATCTTCTTTTTAAAACATTTTTGACAAGCTTCTGTAAAAAATTTCACAATTGTGCATCGAGTCTTACCGAAGAAAGGTTTGCTGTTTTTTAAGGAAGAGTACTAGAGCTGCCTGTCAAAGGAAATAATGCATTGGGCAAAGGAATTTTTTAAGGAGATCTTAAACGTATTCACGTTATATCTGGACAAAAACTGCTGAATCTTCCAGACTATCTGACGAAGGGAGTGAAAACAGGTTTAGTATCAGAAATTTATTGGAAAGTTTTTTTTTTTTTAAATTATTATCTATGCTTTTCGGTATGATTTGCCTAATTTAATTAACTTTTTAAAATAGGTTTTGTAAACATTTTAGTGGGCATGCTATGACTTTGCTTAATCCGTAAGTACGCTCTTTCCGACCTTGTTACGATATACGCTTTGCACAACCGAAACACTCTCTATACTGCTTAGTTTCCTACTTTTTCCCTCCGTCAATACTCGAAGTTATCAGATAGTTTTCAACTTGGATGGATTTCGAAGTTTATCAAATATGAAAAATGTTTTGACATTTAATATGCCAGTTATTCAACATGTTAGCTATTTTTGATATTTAATATACTTCGAGTTTCCAAGTCCGTCCTATTATAAATCAGCCGAACGCAAACGGAATGACGTTTTTCGGAACAAAAGTAGTGAACTTCGTATGCATGCGATGTAATTCTGCACAATCAGGGCTCTCCATATATTGGATCTGCCGTCAGAAAACCTCTAGAGTTTTTGAAGAGCAGTTTTCTGCACAGTTTTAATATCGTACAAGGAAACTTCCCAGAAAGTTATTAGGAATATATTGCTTAAAGTTAAATAATAACATATTTTTTTCTTATTTTTATAAAAGTAAATTAGTTATTCTGATTCTTTTTTCAAAAGGCAAAAATAACGAAGAATATAAAAAAAATAGTTTTTATTTTTTTTAAAGGAGGGATAGAGAAAATACATTGCCAGGAAAAAAATAGTTAATACTTTTAATTTTGGTAGTAATACTGTTTGACAGTTTAAATTAACCGCCAAAAAAATTATTACATTTTTTTTATGAAAAATGTGGGGAGTATATAATGATCATACTATTAGTTCGGAATTCTGCTAGGATTTTTGGGGAATACAGGGTAGCTAGCGGTCAAGAAATACTGAAAAAACCTAGAACAGAAAAGGAATTTTTTTTCTTTAACGGAAAAAGGTAAGGGAAAAATTGCAAATTTTTGTTTTTGAAATAATATATTACCGAATTTTTTGTATTGATTCTCAGAAGGGACTGTTGAATTTTTTAAATTTATTTTTGAGCATTGCAATAGTAGTTTTTGCCATTTTGTAATAAGCTATCATATCAGATGCAAAATAACAGATTTTCTTTTTCATGAATTGTTTTCTAATTTTCATATCCACCTAACTCTTTTCAATTGTTTTTTTCATATCCAAAGATCACGTTAGATTTTCATGTGTTTTTTATGCTAACTTGCACTTTCTCATATATTTTTAAGTTTCTCTTATCCCTGCTACATTGGCGTAGCCAAGGGGGTGGATAGTAGAGATGAGTTTCGGGCTCATTTTTTTGAAGCCCGGGCCCGCCCGAGACCGAGGACTTCTAATCCGAGCCCGCCCGAGCCCGAGCAATATTATTTTAAGTCGAAGCCCGAGCCCGAAAATTTCAGCTATGATAAAAAAAAAAATCCAATTACTTCATTGATAGAATACAATGAATTTTTGTCATTTGTGCAAATTAAAGACAAATATTGTTGCAAACTCTCTATGCACTTTTCTAATTCTTATGTATATCAAATAATATCGGATCTCATGAATAACTAATCAATATAAAACCCGCCGTACTAAAATATCCAAAGAGCTTAACGCACTTTTCTAGACGTCAGTGCCGCTATTTTTTTTTTTTTTTTTTTTTTTAGTACAGTCCAACTCCGGTTTATAGTGAAACCCGGATATAGTGAACCAAAGGCTACAGTGAAACACAAACCATTAGTTTCCAATTCACATACAGTATCGCTATCCATCATGAAGACACTTGGGTTTTTAGTGAACTTCGGATACAGTGGACGAAATTGGATGGTCCCTAGAGGTTTCACTATAACCGGAGTTGGACTGTACTTTTATTTTTCCTCGTGAATCACTTTTTAAAAATATGTTTCAAGGAGTATGTTCAATAAAGGAGAAAATTTTTTCACGAGCCCGAGCCCGAACGCAATTGTGAATTACAGAGCCCGAGCCCGGTTCGGGCTCGGGCTCGGGCTGAGCCCGTCTCATCTCTAGTGGATAGGAGAAACGCAACCCCCCCATGAGGACAAGGGCGGATTAAAGGGGGGCGGAGGGGGCGACAGCCACCCCCTGAGAAAAAAGAATTAATGTAAAAGATCCTATTTTACTTCAATAAAATGGATGTATATGTCAATCTTCTAACTAACCACCCCACCGACAAACTAACCGCCCCCCCCCGACAAACTTGCATTAATCCGCCGCTGCATGAGGAATTTTTTGCCATACAAAATGTATATTCTTCACTTCCGTATCCCACGCATGTATGCATATATGTGAGTTGCAGCAGTCGTAACCCCCCCCATTAAAAATTTCTGGCTACGCCACTGCGTACACGTATACGTACTTGTGAGTTGCAGTAGTCGTAACCTCCTCCCCCCCATGAAAAATTTCTGGCTGCGCCACTGCCCTCCTACAAATATTTTGAAATCTAAATAAATAGTTTTTTAAACTCATTTATCAGAGTGTAATCTAATTTAAACCAGTATACTTTCTAACATATTTTACTTAATTGCATTAAAATGCTTTTAATGCAGAAAGTATTGGCGCTCTCATATGACCTTACAAATACTCTTTTGCTGTAAGATTCACGAGAGAACTCCAGACAAAAGCGAAAATCCTGACACTTTATCTGAAAAGATAAACTTGTAAGAACAGATAGTTAGCCATCTTCTAACTAAATTACAGTCTTCCTCTTTACCACAACTCATCTAATTCAATTAAATAAGTAGACGGCATGTGAAAGCATAACATATCTGAAGAAAGTTTGGGTGTTTTATTTGCAAAGAAAGAAGTTAATTTTAAAAAGATTTACTTTAGGGTACATCTATTTCGCATTATACAATATTTTAGTTTATGTTAGATAGAATTTATTTACATGATTTGTTTTTATTTTAAGTTTTTACTTCAATTTTTTGTACATTATTTAGCTTCATGTATATGGCATCATTATTACTTTTTTTCGTGGACTGGATGAACTTTTTTGGTCCGTAAGTCCTTAATAATCAGATGAATGTCATTCAAATGAATTTTTTTTCTGTCATAATTCAAGTTAGTTTGCTTCATGAGTTTTTTTTTTTTAATTATGCCAAAGCCAATCTACTTACTAAATCTGAATTTTTATCGATCTGGGAAAGCTTATTCCCAGCAATCCTGAAAGTTCAAACGTCTGTTTTGATTCTAACTAAACTCCTCTTTTTATCTGTCCTAATAGTGTCCTAAAGTAATCGAAATCATTGGGAAAAATTAAAAACTTATAGAAAACTGACATTTTGCTGTACCTCTATATAACCACGTTTGTAAAGAATCAAATGTAACTAACACATGGGAATTCATCGAATTTCATTTTCTGTAAATCCTTATAAATAAAAATGAAATTCTGTTTGTTTGTTTGTTTGTTTGTGGATTTGAGTTGTATACAAATCCACAAAAATGGACCTATCAGCCTGAAATTTTGCACAGATATGTAAAATAATATAGAATAAATCATAGTCCACTTTAAAACATTGAAAGTCCACCCGTTCCCGGAATTTAAGAGATTTTTTATGTTCTCCACGCAAAAAGCTTTCCGTAATTGTAAACCCTGTAGTGAAAAGAGTGTGAAATAAGGATCGTGGTTGCCATGTGTGGCGATTTTGCCGAATAAAATGTTTTAAATTCTCAAAGTAAAAATAAAAGAATAATAATGATTTTTTTTTAGTTTATATTCGTAAGGTTATTTTTTTTTAATTATAATATCGTGTGCATGGGAAATTGGAGCAGTAATGAAATGATTTATACGCAAAACAATAAGAATTGGAGATTTTCAAGGCTAATATGTTACAATTTTTTAGTTTGGCGAAAAAATAAAATGGCTCAAATGCCTAGAAAGTGAGTTCTAGCGGTTTACACTGTTTCCGGCTTGGCGCAATTTACTGAGAGCTTAAGGAAACGGATTTTTGAAAACAAGTGCAAAGGTTTTATTAGAATACAGCATTATTCAAATTTTCAAAGGAAAAATTCAAAGGAAACGGATTTTTGAAAACATATGCAAAGGTTTTATTAGAAATTTTAATGATCCGTGCGGAAATAATGCAGTTATTAAGGAATTTCAAGCGATCTATCTTCAGCATTCTCGCCAATTGAGTGCATTGATTTTAGTTGGGGGAATTCCGCCAAATTTCAGATAATTGAAATCTTCGCATACAGTACATCGGAGTAACGATGAATAAAACATGTTATAGTTGATAATTTAAAAAATGAGGCTGTATTAAGGGATTCCACTTTTCAAAAAAATGCCTAGCGGTCGAACCATTTCCCATTTTGATTGCTGCTAAGTCAATGCTTCGAATGATTTCCTGAAAAAACGCTTGCAAAATGGCGTATGTTGGCACTTTGGCGAGGCTTAGATTTGAAACTGAATTTTATTTGAGACTGGTATCTATATTAATAAAACAATGTGTGTAAACTCTTTGTTTGTCTGTGTCTCGCGTAGCTCGCAAACGGGTGATCGTAGACCTTCCAAATTTTGAACGGAAATTCTCCATGACAGGTCCCGACACACCTCGAAGCGATTTTTTCAAAATTCGAACTATTTTAGGAAATATCGATAAAAACGTATCGCAAAAGGCTAATTTTTGCTTTCCGCCATTTCGTAATTGTAAACCCACAGTGCATTAAGCGACAATTAAGCTTATCTAGGTTGCCACATTCGGCAGTTCATTAAATGATTCAGACTCTTGAAGTAAAAATAAAAGAATAACGATTTTTTCTATTTTCACTAGATTATTTGTAAGGTTGTTTTTAAATTAAAATATCGTGTGCATATGAAATCAGAGCTGGAATGAAATAATTTATACTCAAAAATAGAATTTGGAAAATTTCCGAAAATAAATGTGCAACTTTTTAATTGGCCAAAAATAAAAGGGGTTGATTGGCGATTTTGAGGAGGATTCTAACGCTTGGCGCTATTTATCGTAATTTAATAGTCTGCTATTTGGGTTATGAATACACCTGCGCATAAGTTTTTGAAATTTTCATTCAGTTGGAATTGTGCATTTTTCTGAGCAGTTTTTCTGCATCTATTTCTAATATATTACATCCAGAAAAAAGGATGTTAGAAATATCAATTTTAATTTTGTTTAATCTCACTCATGAATAATGATACACTTTCCAACTTAATAAAAGAAGGAACGAAAATAGGGAAGACCCATGGATTATAACTCTTTTTATATATAGCACTTTAGTGCGTATTTAAAATCTGAAAGTGTGTCAGATTTTCTATGATTCTAGCGTTTGGCGCAATTTAATGAGAGGGTATTTTTAAAAACAAGCGTAGGTTATCTTATAAATAAAAATGAAATTCTGTTTGTCAATTTGTTGATTTGGGTAGTATACAATTCCACAAAAATGGAACTGTCAGCCTGAAAATTTACACATATATGTAAAATAATATAGAATAAATGATAAACCACTTTAAAACTTTGAAAGTCCACCCGTTCCCGGAATTTAAGAGATTTTTTATGTTCTCCACGCAGAAAGCTTTATGTAATTGTAACCCCTGTAGTGAAAAAAGTGTGTGAAATAAGCATCTTGGTTGCCATGTGTGGCGATTTTGCCGAATAAAATGTTTTAAATTCTTAAAGTGAAAATAAAAGAATAATAATGATTTTTTTTAGTTTATATTTGTAAGGTTATTTTTTTAATTATAATATCGTGTGCGCATAAGAAATGAGAGCAGAATTAAATGTTTTATTCGCAAAACAATGAGGATCGAAGATTTCCGAGACTAATATGTAAATATTTTTAGTTTGGCGAAAAATAAAATGGTTGATAGGTCGATTTTTAGAAAGTGAGTTCTAGCGCTTTGCACAGTTTTAGGCTTTTTGGCGCAATTTACTGAGAGCTTAAGGGAATAGCATTTTTGAAAACAAGTGTATAGGTTTTCTTAGAATACAGCATTAAATTTTAACTATCCGTGCAGAAATAATGCAGTTATTAGGGCATTTCAAGCTATGTAGCTTCAGAATTCTCGCCAATTGAGTACATTGATTTAACTTGGGGGAAATCCGAAAAATTCTGAAAATTGAAATCTTCGCATTTAGTACATGGTAACGATGAATAAAACATGTTATAGTTGATAATTTAAAAAATGAGGCTGTATTAAGGGATTCCACTTTTCCAAAAAATGCCTGGCGGTCGAACCATTTCCCATTTTGATTGCTGCTAAGTCAATGCTTCGAATGATTCCCTGAAAAAACTCTTGCAAAATGGCGTATGCTGTAACTTTTGCGAGACTTAGATTTGAAACTGGATTTTACTTGAGACTGGTATATATAATAAGACTGGTTATAGATAAAAATGAATGTTGGTATGTGTGTAGGAGGTTGAAAAACTCAGCACCGTTTCACCGATCACCATGAAATTTGTTTCACCTAAGTCTTTTATCATGGAGAAGGTTTTTATGCTATCCGTTTTCCTCTAACTTGCCACTAGGTGGCGCAGCAGAACGTCGAATTCTATTCCGTTTAGCCGTTTGCTATGCGAATATCGTCCAACCAATTTCGATAAAATTTGGTACACGCGGATATTAGAACACGGAGAATATTTTTTACTATCCATTTGCTGTAACTTACCGCTAAATAGAGCTGCAAAGCATCAACTTCTATACCGTTCGACCGTACGGCATAAAATTTTTTATACTTACACATTTGAGCACGAAGAATATATTCTAACTGTGTTACTTTTCATGTTACTCAGCACTAGATGGCGCTGCAATGCATTATTATTTTAACTCGCCACTAGATGATGCTGCAGCAGGCCAAATTTTTGACCATTCAAACGGTGGCTATGAAAATCAGAACACATAGCTATTTGAACAATGAGAATATTTTAGCGTTATCCATTTTGCTATAACTCGCCACATGACGACGCTGTAGCAAATCATTACTTTAATTAACCACTAGATGGCCCTGCAGTGTATCACTTCTTGACTGTGCGAATGATCGCTATGAAAATAGGTATACATAGATATTTGAACACGGGGAAGAGTTTGGCACGATCCATTTTCCTATAACTTGACACTAGATGTCGCGTCAACACATGAACTTCAGGACTATTCAGCCGATCGTAATGAAAATTCGTATGCATCGATATCTGAATGCGAAGAATATTTTCGCCGTATCCGTTTTGCTAAAACTCTCCACTAGATTGCGCTACGCCGCATCGCCTTCTGCACCATAAAAACGATTGCCTTGAAATTCAGTATGCATGATTATTGAACACAACATAACGCGATATCCATTTTGCTATATATCTTTATTACAATAAATATTAATCACAACAAATATTAATGTCAAAAAGTCCATTCATTCCCGTGCGAAGAACGGGTACTTCAGCTAGTTTAAAATAAAAGCAGAAATGTATTAATTATTTTTCGCTTCATAATAATTAAATATTAGAAAATGTTTAAAAGTTAAAGATTTTTTCCCCCTAAAACACACACACACACACAAGAATTATCACTCTGTAAGTTTAAAGATAGGTTTTTAGACATGCGGTATTTGGAAAAAAACGTCTTTAGTAAATTTGAAGTGAATCTATTATACTGTATTTCCTTAATTTAAAAAACTCATTCCACCCTGTTTTTCAAAAATATTAAATTGTATGAAAATAAATAAAAGCATTGGGTAAAAAGGACACATAAAATGATACTAATAACACGATCGTTTCGGCTGAAAACTTTTCTTGAGTTGGCACTGTTTAGTGATACGATTGGTTATGACTGATGAAGACTGAATAAATTTTCAGTCGAAACGATTCTATCTTGTTATAAGTATAATTTTATGTGTGTTTTTTACGCTTTATTTACGTTTAAGTTTTTATTTATTTTGTCTTTTAACAAAAGTATTTTGAGTGTTTTTTTCTGTATTAAATTGTATCATTGTTGACATCAATTGTTTAATTTTTATTGTTCGGTTCTTTTCGCTCACAAATTTTGCGAGAATTAAGTTCTATGCTATATTTTCTTCTTCATTGCCAAATGAATTGATTACGCAATCAGAGAACTGTGCTTTATGTGACATATTTTGAACGTAAATTTCAAGATGCAATTGTAAAGAAGGTTAATTAGAAGGGCTGTTTTAAATTACTTAGTTGCGTTATGAGATAATGCAGAAACCAGGTTCGAATGCACTTATGTTGCAATAAAATAAAAAGACGTTAAATATTGAAAAACTATTTTATTAAACATATACTATTGAAATATTATTATAACGGCGGTGGTGGCTCAGCGAAAATAAAATAACGTCCTATATGGACAGTGAAATTACGGTGGAATGACTTAAAAATTACGCCAGCACAGAATTACATATTGGCGAGAACAATAACTTGGCCGAGATTAATAACGCCAATTCCAGAGCAACCCTAACAGTTAATCCAATAAAATTACAATGACGTAATCGCGAATAATAATTTTAAATAATAATTTTAATAATTTTAAAGTCGTCGCAGGGGAACAACTAAATAACTTACGTCAGCAGGATGCCAAGAGGAAACTCAAAAAGGCCGTTGATTTTGCAAACGGACGTAATATAATCTATTTTTAGCACACTGGTCTGAAGAGACGCAGAACAAAAAGAATAGTGCATACAGGGAAAAGTAAATATACAGATTTAAAAGACGAAATGACAGGAAAATGAAAACAGAAGTGATTTAGAATTCTTGAATTTTGGATAGATTACATTAAAGAAAGCCAAAGTAAATGATTTTTAAATTAGATATGTGATCTTCATCACAGCAATGATGTTTTGCTAAGAAATATCCAAATGTTGTCTGTATCAGAACTTTTAGATGTATAAATAACCTGACTTAAAAAGCTCGAAAAAGTTAAGTGTGTAAATTACTTAATGATCTTCTATACTTCTAGACACGTTAGTTTTTGTAACAAAAATTAATTAGTCCAGCAAAAAGAAATGCTAATTGTGTTTGGAGTGAAAATAACTATGATAGATTGCTAATGATTTGGTTACTTGCGTATTGAGAAATTCCAGATGTTAAGTAAACAGTTACGGGTTATTATTCTAATTACACAAACTTAGTTACCTAAAAAAAGCTGATAATAGATTTCTAATGTGCTGAATTAACTGCAATTGTAGCACTTAATTTTTGAGACAGACTCTTTCTTTGCGTGTTATTGTTGTAATTATGAGTTATATGCGGTGGTGGTGGGGGGGGGGGTATGGCGTGTTGAAAAAAATGTGTTCATATATTCAAATGTGTTCAATTGTGAAGTTGCTTTCTTCTTAATAAGCTGTGCTAAAGCTTTTTAATTGATTCATGTATAATTACTCCTAAGTATAGTAAATGATTGATATAACTCCTTATAAATAATCTGAATATCATAGAATAAATGAAAATAGTTTTCTATTAACAATAGTTATTTCCAAAACTTTACTTACTTTTAGGATTCTGTTTTTATTCATTTGAGGAATGCCTTGAATGGCATTGTTAGAGATACTGGTCTGTGTAAGCACATTTATTGTTGCATGTAATTTATGTTAAAAAATTGAGTGAGCTGCTACGTTATTGGGTTTGGCTTTTGGGAAGTTTAAATAAAACATGGTACATAAGCATAGTGAATTAGTAGTTTTTACCAGTAAATAAACACAAAACATTTCAATGAATGAATATGTGAGATTTTGACTTAAAGTCTAAAATCTTCAGTATCTGTTCTTTTCATTATTCGCGTCTTTACGCGTATAATGCCTTTCGAGTCATTTATAGGCTGAAGATCACGTATAGTTTTGTCATGTGCACCAATAAACGATTTTCTCTGAATGTATTTGCGTAGGATAATTTCGGAATGTTTTATTTCTTCTAAGGCGAATCCTCCTCGTTTTCTTTGGGATGGATCTAGTAAGGCATTTTTCTTGAATCGATAGATCCAGCCAACTCTGAGTATTTTCTCGTAACTCGATATATTTGTAAACAAACCCACACTGGTGGAGCGTGTCGTATTGCTGGCCGTTACTACCGCTTTTCGTCTCTCTCTATTTACATCTGACGTAACTTCGGACGTAATGGGCCATTCTTCAGGTGGTTGGTATATCCACTTGGGCCCTAGCAACCACTTGGGTCTTTCTAACTCTTTTGGGTAACACCCATAGGCGTAGAAATATGGACCCGTGGAGCTCGTGCCCCCCCCCCAATAAATTGTGAATAGGGGCTGAGCCCACCCATTAATTTACCACTAAATACAGAAAACTAATTTATACTAACATAAAAAGAAAGTATTTCACGCTATTTATAAACGTTTAAAAAAACCTTTACTTGTACTTCTAAAAATTTTCTTCTTTTGATTTCAATCATGATTTAGTATTCATTGTGACGCCACTTAACACACAATGTTACAATAAGCTGCCCTCGCCAGGCTCTGGTTAATTAAAATCAGATTATGCAATGTAAAGTATGAAATGAAGAAAAGTTCAGATGTGTCTAAAATGCACTATCTCATAGAAAATGTTTTTTTCCCCTCCTTTGGATTTTTTACTTTGCTTCTTTTTTTAACTTATAACATGGTAGGAAGATACTAACATGGATACTTACCTTACTTACATGGATACTTACTAGAATTCTATGGACCCATAGAGCTCGAGCGCCTCCAATAATATACACTTAAGTCATAGCTGCCAACTACTACGGAATATAATTAACCACTTTTTGTAAACAGTATACATTTTAATTATTTTTTTTTCAAAATAGTAACCAGCTTGCGCGCGCAGCACAAAAATTTTGCTATATTTTAAGCCGAAAAATCATGTAGAAAAAGTGGTTAATTATCTTCCGTAGTAGTTGGCAGCTATGAGTAAGTTATATGTACGTGAATCCGTAGCGTAGCCTGAAATTTTTCATGGAAGGGGAGGGGGGGCTACGACTTCTGCAATTCACATATATGTATACGTGTGTATGATTAGGGAGTGAAGAATATACATTTTGTATGGCAAAAAATTCCTCATGGGCAGTTATGACCCCCCTAACACCCCCCCCCTTGGCTACGCCACTGACGTGAATATAATGTGGTTGTGGGGCCCGGCCCCCCCAATAATTTTGAAAACTTTACGCTTATGGTAACACCCCCGGGATGGTAGGTCTGCGGGATTAAATTTTCCTGGTATATGGTTCCAGGCATTTGGATCACTAATACTTCTAATTTCCCTCCCTCTATTTTGTATAAACGTCGTCCAGTTTTCTTCTCTTTTAATCCAATAGAGGGCGTTCATCGAATCACTCCAATAGTGCGTTCGGATGTTTTCTAAGTCTAGATCTTCTTGATTTTCCTTAGATATATCTAACTCTGGACCTTCGTCTATAGGATTGTGTTTCCATCCGCTTAGGTCAAATTTCGCCGCTCTCATTATTTCTTTCGATTCCGATATGAAGTTATTCAATTCTTCAAAGAGTTGACACTTGCAATTGTCCACATACATGCTCTCCAATTTTGCAGCGGTGTCCTGTTGGTGTTCTGGCACATTATCTAACTGGTGGTTGATAGTGGCCGCAAGCAAGAATGGGCTAGCATTTACGCCAAAAACTACCCTTCGGTGTCGGTACACTTTTAGCTTTGAACGGTTCCTCCCTCCCACCAGAGAAAACGGAGGAAGTCTCTGTCTTGAGGATGAAGGCCAATTTGCAGAAATGCCTTTCGGATGTCTGCAATGACGCCGTACTTGTCCATACGGAATCTGTTCAGGATCTTAGGAATCAGCTCAAGGTAATTCGGTCCCTTTTGGAGGCAGTCATTTAACATAATCGAGTTTTTCGCCTTGACTGATGCGTCAAAGACTGGGCTGTAGAACTTTCTTTTATCACCGCCCTATGTGGCAAGTAGTGGCATGCCCCACTTGTTTCGTCTAAATCACTAACTGCTTCCATAATGGCCTCTCCAACCCACTCCTCGAACACATTTTTATACTGATTCAAATGTCTTTGATTTGAAGATCTTTTACACATTTTTTAATCTAGTTTTTGCCATGGGCACGTTATCAGGGAGTTCTGGATGGCTTTCCAGCCACGGGAGTGACACGTCGTATCTTCCCTCACTGTCTCTTGTTATCGTGTTGTTAAAATATTTCCCTGTTAACTCTTCGATTTCCTTCTTTGTCTGAGACAGCGTAGGGTCAGTAATCCCAAGTGAATCAAGCGAGCATAAATCAGAAAGTTTAACACTATTTACGTGTAAAGACAAAAGAGCCTCATTATGCCCCATTGAATTTTCCTCAGAACAAACTCCCATAATTGTCCAACCTAAATGCGTGTTCATGGCCACCAATCTACCTGACTAAGTTTTAATCTCCCTGGTAAAAAGCCCTCCTGCATGCTCCGCACCAATCAAAATATTTATTTCTCTGGGATATTTATCATACAAACAAGAATTTTCGTCAATGGTCAAATCGCTAAGAATAATTCCATGACCTCCCAATTCCCTTATAATTTCTGGATTCTCTAATTTAGGAATAGTTGAGCAAATCTTCTCCTGATCCATTACGTTTAAGACGCAACTAAAGCTACCATCTACATTACTTAGCTCAACAGCGTATTTATTATGTCTCACTCTTTTCTCTGCCCAGCCAAACAATCCGTGCACCACAGTTTCCTGATCCTCACTTCGCAAACCCAAATTTTTCGCTGCTTATTTAGTTATGAATGATCGAGAGCTTGCTGTGTCTAACATCCCTCTGAGAAAATAATCGCTTTCATTTCTAGTTACTTTAACAATCAGTGTCTGTAAATACACTTTAGCGCTAATCGAATTCGATAAGCTAGAATCCTGATTAAATTCCGAGTTATCTTGTTTATTCTCTTCATTTAAACTGCTAATGGTTTTAGATTTTTTGTCTTTGTAACACATTATGCTTAAATGGGCCCTACTGCTACAATTTTCACAGTTAATAACACGTGACCGACGTGAATCCCATTTATGAAAAGCGCGTAAGCACTTGTAACACATAACGCATATTTTTTACATCTATCTTCTCTTAAAACGGGAGCGTTTGAGCGAACGCGCAATCTTCCGATCGGTGTTTGTTATTTTCCAAGGCGTCCGAGCAAAATAGGCAACAAATCCAGTCTTTTTTCTTCTCCACTTCCCAGCTAATTAATTCAGCAGAGCTCGGCTTGTGCGCGTGGCTAACATCTGCGTGCCTAGTACTCGAACTCATCTCCCTATTCTTGACACTTTGAAGAGGCTTCTCCTGATTTATCGATGGCAGTGCGAAACATTTTTCGCGCGCCCTCAACTGCTTTGATAAGAAATCTATTAGATACTGTAAATCCGAACTCTGTTCTTTATTTACACTCTTTTTATACTCTAGAACTAAATCTGGGGGAAATGATTTTAATAATAATGGGATTAGTATGGTGCCATAATTTTCGGAAGTGACTCCTAGACTTTCTAAACTCCAAAGAATTTTCTGAACATGGTCAAAGATTTTCATGAAATTTTTCGTGTCATTGGAACTCTTTAAAGAATTTAACTTCAATAGTTGGTCCATATGCGCCTTGACCAATACGCTAGTATTTCCGAAACGACCTTTTAACAGTTCTACCGCAGCATCGTAATTTGTATCTGTCAGCGCCAAGTCATCGATGGTATTTAAAGCCGTTCTCCTTAAAAATGATTTAAGATAATTGAATTTATCCATCTTGCTCAATGATGGGTTTTCGTGAATCGAAGATAAATATGAATTCCAAAATGTTAGCCAGTTATTCAGATCCCCGTAAAATTTCGGAATAATTAATTTGGGTAATTTAACAGTCGCTCTTATATTCTGACCCATGGTCGTTTGGGGTACCCTAAGAACGCTGCTCAACATTTTGTTTTAACCTGTTAAGTTTCTTTTTAGCAAAGAATCTTTAGGTGGTTATTTTCTCCGTATACTCTTCTACACTAAGTAGATCTACCTCCAATTCTTCAATGGATAAATAATTTTCTAGTTCTGCATCTGCTATCTTGAGCTTTTCACTTTTTTCGCTTAAGAGCTCTTTTGACAGTTCCTACTTTACTTGAAAGCAGTAGTTGAAGTTGAATGATTTCATGTGATGTAGGGAAATTAATACAGATATCACGTATATTCTAGCTTTATTGTTTCAAATTTGACTAGAACTCTAAAATAAAACTAAAATCCTTTTAAATATTTTAAAAGGGAATTCTGTTTTTTCTTTTAATTTTTATTTTCTTCTAACGGCTTTTATTGTTGTAGTACGTAATTATGTCGAGAGCATGGGTAATTTTATGAGAGCACCTATTAAGTTATGAGAATTACTTTTTATCTATAAACCAAAGAATATGTTCTAAAAATTTAAATAAAGTATACTTAGCATAAAGGGGAAACGACTGATTTTTAAAACTAAACACTGCTTTTAAAGAAAGATAAAAATCTACTCTATCATTTTTATTTAACTTTCGATTAACTGTTATTTTATACTTTTATGCACAGCCTCTTAATTCATCAGAACAGGGCATTTTAAATAATATAAAATTAGTTACTAATTGTAAGAATAAGAAATTTTGAACAGTCACGTAAAATTATATTCTGCACCTATTTTCATCAAAATTTGATTTCGTCAATATTATTCCAACAATTTTAGAATATTAATAACATAATTCAGTGGTTTCCAACCTTTTTCTCTCTTGAGAAAACCATAAAAAACCCTAAGAAATTGGTGAACTTCTCATATAGTAGCTGTGTACTAAGTATATTATTTTCACGAACTCCTTTACACAACTCGCAAATCTCCGGGGTTACGCAAACCGCCTGTTTGTAACCAAAGCCCTAATCAAGGGCGGATTAAAGGGGGGGTCGGAGGGAGCGACCGTCCCCCCCCCCCGAGAAAAAAGAAATTAATGTTAAAGATCCTATTTTACATCCATAAAATGGATGTATATGTCAATCTTCTAACTAACCGCCCCCACCGACAGACTAACCGCCCCCCCCGACAAACTTGCATTAATCCGCCACTGGCCATAATTCATATTAACATTTATCAAAAAATTATAATTATAAAAAATTATATTTGGGGTGTTTAGTTCTAATAGTATCGATGAAAATCAGCTTCTTGATATCAATATTAAATGAGATACAAACTGAAGTATGAAAAAATATTTTAACAAAGCAGGAGGGAAATTTCGGAAGCACGTAACTCATCAATTCTTAGTTCAAATGTATTGAAAATTGGTGATCGGGGTTAAAATGAGCTAATTTTTGAAATATGAAGTGAAAATTAGGAAAAAATGAAGTTGGTGGTCATTTAAATATGTATCGGGCTCCTTGTGAAGTTTTCATGTACAACAAATTAAAGTCTACGTTATTCGTAAACGACTGGTAGATGCAACTTTACTTAATGATTAAGAACCATTTTATCACGACTTGGGTCCTGGTTCGAATCCTGGCTGGGTATGGATGTTAACTTGTTCGTCCCTTCATAGGGGGTAACGCTGGCCGCCCATAAGGTGCCCCCATAATAAAATGGCCGCAATACCTTCCGGTGGTTGTAGTGCACAATGCCAAACTGGCAAGTGCTCGCCCGTTGAAAAAAAAAAAACAAAAACATTTTGCTGAACGACGAACGACGGCCGAATAAAGGACAAGTGGGCTTTTTTCCCGTAACTGTACATTCATGATGTTAAGCATTTGGTGATTAGCTGACATTTCGCAGTTTAACCCTTTAACGCGCAGTGTTCCCGCTCTGGGAACACCAAACTCTGACGTTTTGACTGTTGCCAGTCACGAAGAATAGATTTGATTTCTACAAGAATAGTTGCGGGTGACATAGCTCCACGAGAATCCTTTACATTTTAGCACGTCATTTCCCGTAAAAAAATTTTCACGATTATTTTTAACCGCACTGACATCACAGATCTAGAGACCCTTTTTTGAAGCAGCTGGCAGTGGCCGCGCACATCCATCTGTCATCAAAAGAGGGGCTCTAGATCTGTGGCACGCGATGAACGTTTCGATCTTCCGCCATCTTGCTGGTAGTTAAGTAGAGCGATGGCAACGGCTGCCCTTTTTCAGCATTGGAAAAGGGTTGCGCCTCAAAGGGTTCAGTAAAACGGCAGTGTTAACTTGCTAGTTCAAGGACTTTGAATAAATTAAATGAATATTGATACTCCTGTGGTACGCAAAAAAATTATGTATTGAAGCGTATAACTAAATTCATTGTGCATGTATTCATTCCTAGCCTCCCAATAACAAATCTCAAAATCTTACAGAGACGTAGTACGACAAATACAACGTAAATATAATGATGAATGAGAGAATGATTGAAACCCTTTTCCCACAAACCCCGAAACAAAATTCGCAGTTAATATGAATGTTAACTTCCGAACATTCCATTTTCAGGCCTAACTATTCTCCATATTCCTAAACGTTGTGTGTGAGAGAGCAAATCGACTTGACAAAGCACCCAATGCAAAGTCCACGTTTGTTTAATAATGTAACTAACGAGTTGTCATGGCATAATTTGATGGGTAAATGCTGTCCGGTTCGCAGATGTCAGGGACTGCGAACTGGAAGACATTTGGCCGTGACAGTTGCTTAATCATTCACATTAAATCCATGGAAAGAGATAGAAATGTCAGCTTTCATATTTTAGTGTTTTTATGTTTTTGCTGCAGACTAAATATATTTAATTTGAGAAGATTTTAAACATAAAACATTTTAAACATGACTAACAATAAACTTATACTTGCGTGCACTCAGCACTGCAGACTGATTCACAAGGATAACTAAGATAATTTTGTGCTATTTATTTATTGTTCTATTCTCCGATTCTTCTTTTACTTCAAATTCAAGATGGCTTCGAAACATTCCTTTTATTAAGCAGTATTTTTTAATTCTGTCGTGAAATACAATTTTCACCCAGATTCGTTTGTCTGATTTTCCTTGCAATAAATGACCTTTTTACTAAGAAGTCGCCTAAAAAAATAACCTCATTTCTGGGATAAAACTATCACTGTGCTTAATCTGTTTTAAATTGCTTCCCAGAGTTTAATGGGTATAATTATAAAGTCTGTCTGCTATTTATTAAGATTACCCAAATCAGAGTTTAAATTTTCTTTTACTTTTCTTTTAAATGAAAAAGTAAAAAGAAAGAAAGAAGAAAGAAAGAGTCGGTAAAAAGAAGCACTCATTTATTAATTGATTTTTAAGATAAAATGAATCCAATAAGAAGATTGAACGCCTTTTATACAACAGTAACTGAAATTTCATACACATTTTTATTGCTAATTTGCAGAACTAGGCGTATTTCTATTCGTTCGCCGGAAAGTACGTTCGAGCTCGAGTTTCTCATTTCCCGACATGTTATTTTCTGGAAACATAACAGACATTCCCGGGAAAGCAGCAAAGTTCGAAAAAGAAATTTTAACAAGTAGACTTTTTTATTTATTTATTTATTCTTTAGTAAATATCATTTAAATACACAAGTACATTTTCATTGTCCAAACTTTATACTACTTCATTTGTTGAACCACAAAATACAAATCAAATACATTAATTATTTCTTTTGAAAGAATTGATTCTTTCTGGTCCGACCACCATAGCCCAAATCTTTCTGATTTGGGCTATATAGCTTAGACCGGAATAGCTCTCGAATTTCGCTCTAAAAGCTTAAGCGATATATTTCTAAGCATGATCTTTACAAATTTTCTATTGTCTCAGATTGCTGAAATTCTAATCATCATTTTCAATTTTGTAAAGCTAAGACCTTGTGCACTAAGACCAGTCTTTATCCCATCTTCATTTTTGGAAGGTTTTTCCATCACCTAGCACTTGAAGCGTCCCGTGAACGACGCTTCTTCTATTCCTTTGATATATTCTGCTCAGAAACAGTTGTTATAAGTTTATATTTCTTTCTTGTTCTATACCCCCCCCCCTTTGTTTCTTTTATATTTTGTTGTTTAGTGTGTTTTTTTCTGTATTTACTTTATGTTTACTATTTCTAAAACTAATGTGGTGCCCTTAAGAATATTTTTGTTTTAAATGTTTTTGTTATTGTTCTTTTATTATGCGGTTTTCTATCGTTTTGAGTGTTTGTTGTACGCATTTCTTTTTATTTTATTATATTTCATTTCTGTTTTCTATTTTGTTATGATCAATTTTTTAACTACTCCCCTCTCGCCCCTCCTTTACTTCTCCCTGGTTCCTTTAATTTTTTTCCTTCTTTCAGTTGGCAACTTGCTCTCCACTTTTATTTATTTCCAGTATCCGTTCTTTTGTTCCTCTGTGTGTGGAATCCTGCTGAAAAAAGCTGAAAGTTTCTTTTGCCCGAAACGCGCGTCCCGTGTGATAAAGTGGCACGTAAATGTACCTGCTATGTGTATTAATTTACAAACTTTTAATTACTTCAATGATTTAAGTTGAATCTCTTATCATCCTGTATAAGGAATGATTGACCCTTTGAGACGCAACCCTTTCCCAATGCTGAAAAAAGGGCAGCCGTTGCCATCTTGCTGGTAGTTGTCGAGCGATGGCAACGGCTGCACTTTTTTCAACATTGGGCAAGCTATCCAGCTGTTCTCGCATTCTTCCATTTTTCAGCAGATGTCAGTGCTGTTAAAAAGAATCGTGACCATTTTTTTTATGGGAAAGGACGTGCTAAGTAAAAGATTCTCGTGGAGCTATGTCACCCGCAACTATTTTTATAGAAATCAAATCTATTCTTCGTGACTGGCAACAGTCAAAACGTCAGAGTTGGGTTTCCCAGAGCGGGAACACTGCGCGTTAAAGGGTTAAGTATATACTTTTATCATCCAGCCTATTGCTTTTTCATGAACCTGTCCAACAGCAAGAAATTCTTTTGCTGCTTCATCTGGAGGAATTATTTTAAAAGCCCCATCCAGTTTTACAATATCTCATTTACTGTTGTCACAAATAACTATAATTTTCTCTTTATTGTCTTGCTCAGCTAGAAATCTTCCAATTGAGCAGCAGTACAGAACCTTGGATGTTGAGTAGATTACCATTCTCTATGATTTTCCCAACGTTATATTAGATTTCTCTTTCAAATTTTCCAGTCTTGTTGTGATTCAGAAAAAAGAGTTGGAATGAGATTAGTCTTCTCGTATGAATAAATAGTCATAGTTTCACAATGTCAAATTTTAGCATGATGAGAAAAAGGGTCTTCTTTGAAAGGCGTAAAAGATTTACTGTAACTGCAGGACAGTGGCGTAGCCAGAAATTTTTCATGTGGGAGGGGGTTACGACTACTACAATTCACATATATGTATACGTGTGTGTGATAAAGGAGTGATGAATATACATTTTGTGTGGCAAAAAATTCCTCATGTGAGGTTGTGACCCTCCTATCCCCCCCCCCTTGGCTACGCCACTGCTGCAGGAGCATCATATTTATTACTAACATCGTATCATTCACTAATCCTTCAGATCAAAGACCATTTAATATTCGGAGCCAATTCTAACATTTGATAGCTGAACTCTCCAAACATGAAGGAAAATAATCCTTCATAAACGAAACTGCATACTTCTCTAGCTCAATTTTTACAGTCTGCAAACCTGCTACAGTTGTTGTCGGAATTTTAAATTGTACATCATTTTGTACATTAATTGTACATCATTTTTAAGTAAGGCTTTTGAAATGGCTGATTCTATCTCTAAAAATCTTTCAAACGTTGCCAAAAGCTCCGGATTTTCAGGAACGAAATAAAATTTCCGGAAATTCAAAAAGTGTGAAACTCTTACTATTTTTCGGGAAAGAAATCTTAGTTTGAACGCACGTAGTTAAGTGCTTCGCAAAAAAATATATCACTGCCTTAGCCTACAGGTTGTCCCAAAAAGGTGGTAACACGTTTTAAGTCCTTATCAATTAGAGGTAAGTGAGCAGTGTAAATTGAAAAAAAAAAGTTCAAAATCTGGTCAGAAAGGCTATTACGTTCGAAAACTAATTCTTCTGTTAATTCTAAAAAAGTTAAACGTTTAAAATTTGTACACGTCTCCTGTACAAAAAAAATCTGTGAGTAAAATGTGTCACATATACTAATGAGATAATGTGCAACATTTGAGAATTATATCTTAACAAGTGTCAGAGATACGGAGATAGAAAAATGCTGACTTAAAGCACTTTTCAATGGTTCTAGAAGAGAAACAAATCACGTCGGATGATGACGTTTCAGTGGTCGTACAAGAATTACGAAAGAAAATAATTTTTTTTTGGACTCTAGATATGAACGTTTGCATTCAAATTTATGTATAGCTCCTGACCATTTTTGTTTAAAGATATATGTGGGACGTTTTAGGGTGAAAGGCTGAAATTTTAGACATCCACTCATTGGCGTATGCGGCACATTTTACTAATTCGAAATTTTTTTGTAAGGGGGACTATATACAAATTTAAAAAGTGCAACTGTTTAAAAATTAAAGATGGAAATTTTTTCTTAAAGTAATCCTTTTAGCTACTTTATTTTTAACATATTTTGAGCTTGCATTGCTTACTTATCTCTAATAGATAAAGAATGAAAGCCTGTTACCACCTTTTTGGGACACCCTGTATAATAAATACACAAGTCTCTGACTTACACCATACTGCTCCATGAAATTGCACAAGTTCCTCCGTCAAAATTCAAAGTGCTCCATAATGGAAAAAGTTTCAGAAACTCTACTTTAGAGACGCGTTTCGCTGTGTCAGAACCAAATATTTTGATAAAATAAGCAGAGAAAGTGTATCTGAGAACCGCTGTGATTGACTTGAAAATGAAAATTAAGTTGATCTGTTTGCTAATTTCTATGGAAGAAGTACTTTGTTGAATTGAACAAATATTTATTTGCTACAATTTTAGGCAAGTAATTTTGTTGAATCAAATTTAATTGGTTAAATTAATGTAAATAAAATTTTGTTCAATTCAGCAAAACGCATTTTTCGGTGCAGTATTTAAATTCCACCAGTCTTCTGCTTACTTAATTGCAGTGTACGAAACGTGAGAAAACACTTGTTACATGTCCATGTATATTGTAACTAACAAGTTTTGGAGGCGTAACGGGATGGGTAAATCTTTAAATATTGCTTAGCTCACAGACATCACAGACCTAAAGCTAGATGAAATTTGGTCCTGACAGGCGTTTAATCATGGCTGAGTGAAATCAATCACCTATTATGAAAGGGCAAGATATTTTGCATTTAACATGTATCTTTTATGATTTGGGAAATTGAATACAAGGAATTTCATCTGCTTTTTTATCACAGGATGTTTTTCGTTTCAACAATCACTCTTAAATCGCAACATCTTAACAATGAATAAAAGCTGTGCAATAAAGAGAAATTTTAATGGAGTTGTTTGGTTTTAGTGTAGTAAGTAGGCTACTATACTAAGTAAAGTATGTTTTTCATCAGTACTAACATAAAAAATATATTGAAAACTGTTTTTTTCTGGTGTTTCAAAAAAGTTATAATTTTTTTTTCTTTAAATGACCAATTTAAATATATCAAAAGTAATAAATAAACAAATAAATATTTTTATGAATTCAGCTATTTTCGATTTTTAAAATGTTATACAAATACAGGTGGTTAAACTTTTTATAAAAAAAAAGGTTCTACAGTTAAAGCGTTCTACAGTTGTAACTAAATTTGGTGTATAGACTTTACATGAGATGTGCTTAACCCTTTGAGGCGCAACCCTTTCCCAATGCTGAAAAAAGGGCAGCCGTTGCCATCGCTCGACTTAACTACCAGCAAGATGGCGGACGATCGAAACGTTCATCGCGTGCCACAGATCTAGAGACCCCCTTTTTTGACGCAGATGGCCATCGCTTGCCACAGATCTAGAGACCCCTTTTTTTGACGCAGATGGTTGTGGCACAGCCAGCTACGTCAAAAAAGGGGCCTCTAGATCTGTAGCACGCGATGAACGTTTCGATCGTCCGCCATCTTGCTGGTAGTTAAGTCAAGCGATGGCAACGTCTGCTCTTTTTTCAGCATTGGGCAATCTATCCAGCTGTTCTCGCATTCTTCCATTTTTGCAACAGATGTCAGTGCTGTTCAAAAGAATCGTGACCATTTTTTTACGGGAAATGAACGTGCTGAAAAGTAAAGGATTCTCGTCGAGCTATGTCACCCGCAACTATTTTTATAGAAATCCAATCTATTCTTCGTGACTGTCAACAGTCAAAACGTTAGATTTGGGTGTTCCCAGAGCGGGAACACTGCGCGTTAAAGGGTTAAGGAATTTCGAAAAAAAAACATTGGTTCTAAAAATGTCCACAAAGTAGCGTTTTGCATGAAAAAAAAGTCAAATTTATCAATAGGAAATCAATAGAAAATAGGTTAATTCTAAATCTACGAATACTTTCAACAGTTTTTGAGCATTTAGCAACTAATATGGGCAATCTTTTGAGCTGAAATCACCACACGAAGTGCCACCTAGTGGACATTTTCCTACTAAACTTTTCAAGACTTCCTAAAGCGCATCTCGTATACGACCCATGCGCCAAATTTGGTGGCATGCCTGCTTACCCGTTTCAGCTGCAGAATGCTGCTTATGTGGAAAGTTTAATTATAACCACTCTGTACTCAGAGCGTATGAGTTAGCTATATTTCGTACACAATTTTAATATCTAACATCATGTAACTAAACAAAAGTTTTATGTAGTATTATTGCTACAAGTAATTAAAAAAAGGCAAGTCCCGCAAAACACTTAAAAATTACTTCTGTTTCAGTGTTACAAATTTTTCTATGTGTCAAATTACAATAACACTTTCTTTGAAGGAGAATGGTATGGCAGAATTTAATGAAGTAGCCTTACGAACAACTCAGTTATGAAATCTTTGTTAAATGATCAACACTGTTAAAGATTTCTGTTAATAACAAATGAGAGAAACTGCAATTATTTGTAAATAATTTGACTGAAATTTATCATTTCAACATAATTTTCCGGTTTTATGAAAACGAAGGACTTTTAACGAGAGTTGATGATTTTATTGTGTGTCTCAATTTACACACTACAATCTATGAAATGAAAAAATATTCAGTAACTCTCTTCTGTTGAAACTACTGCGGGATATATTAACATAGAATTACTCATTGTTTAGGTAGTTTTAAGGTGTCCATTGCAAAATCAACGAACATATATATTTTTTCTAATGTTGCAGAGCTTGGCAAAATCAGGCATAAACCTACTATTGAGACTGGAAATATTAGTCACTTTGTTATGGAACAACTAATAAGTAGACCAACGTTGCCTTTTATAAATGGTTGGACGAAAGGACACCCAAGTCCATGTCAGGAATTGAACCCAGACCCGTGGTGTGGTTCAATGTTCTTTAACCACTATACAACCAGCGCTTCAAAGGGACAAAACAAACAAACAAACAAACAAAAAACTTATCATTTAACATACACGAACTATTTATTAACATGTTATATTTTGCTTTAATCCATATTATTGTAACAAATATTCTATTTTTAAAATTCATAATCGAATGTTGCCATTGCATAATTAAAACTATTAAAAGATTATGTCTAAAAATAAAGAAAAATGATGCTCAATTTAAACATATAAATCGCCCACGGTTCTTCGGATGAAAATAGTTCATTTATTTTAATCACGTGAAAAATGTCAAACTAGGTGATCTCGAGGAGCTATTTAGAATCATACAAATTTCGAATTTACTATCATATGACGTAAATATCTAAAGAGAGTTTATCAATCTTAAGGAATTTTTAATTTATGACTAAGGTTTTTGAGTGCCGTAAAAGAATTCCCATTTACTTCTCTTAGCTCATCTAGTTAGTTCACTTGGATAGTTTTCGAACGGAATAATATTAAAACACAGAACTACGTGGAATATATATATATATATTTCCATAGGACCTTTATGGAGGCACGCAATCCTACGTTAAAAATACAAGAATACACCTTTAAAAAAAACAGGAAGATCAAAAAAGTGAAAAGAAAAATTCTTGTAACCATGCCTATTTCTGTCCAGATTCGAATACTTTAATCATTAAAATGATTAAAGTGTTCAAAACTAAAATCGGATTAGCAGCTGAATCGCCAAGCATGGCAACCACGGTGCTTTTTGTTTATTTTTTTGTTAAATAATATTCTAAAATAATTTGAACTATATCGAATTTTGAAATCAGTTGAATAACATGCTTCAATTTTCCCCCACTTTTTAATACCTAACGCATGTTTGCAAGTGGTCTGTTTCCTGGGTAAATCACGAGAAAACATGTTTTGCAGTAACAAATGACGTTACTGACCGTCATGAATAAACTTAATCCTACTTTCAAAAGAATGTTTTGTTTAAACGTGGGGTAACAGTAATATTTTGTCCAAAAACATAGACATCTTCCGGGATTGCCCTAAATCCGAAAATGATTCGCAAAATTAAAAAAAAAATTCTCTCCAGATTTTTTGAAACTAAGAACAGTCAGTTTTGTTTTTCAGGTCATAGAATATACCTTCGACTTTTTTTTTTTCGTCGTTAACGTAAGAACGATGATCAGTATCATCCATTTTAAGTGGAAAATGTATTCATTTCTGTCATGCTAATGTTTTGGAGAACTCAAATGAAGTAATCGTTCATAACTTTGAGTTGAGGAAAAGAACTTCCCTTAAAGTTTTTCCAATAAACGGAAATGCGGTTTTCATGCAAATGTCTCTGGTTGCTTAGAAATACTTCATCTGGAGTTTTTGAGCTTTTTTTTCTTTTTATTTATTGCAGGAAGATACATTAAATCTCGAACCTTTAAAATTACATAGAAGATGATTTTTTAGTAAGTGGAAATTAATGCACAGAAATTTAAATTTTAAGTACAAAGTTACAAACAAGCCGAGCTTTCTTGTTTTTTAGATAGCAGCAATTTTATTAATTTTCAACATAGTTAAAATGTTCTTTTAGAAAATACTCAAAACTGTTAGTGTTAAGGGCAAACACACGCAAATACCTTTGTATGAAATGTACTGTAATAGAATCAGAATATTCGAGTAACAAAAGTTCTCTTCCCTGTATCAGCAACAAGGCATTGAACTACCCACAAAAAGCTGATATTTACTTTCCTACCTACGTGTTAGTTAGCGAACGCTATTCATCTGAAGGGGAAAGAACTTCTGCCCCTCATGAAACGTATGCTTGGTTTTTGTTGCTATAATGCATTATTTAAGGAGAGGCATTCATTTTTATTTTCGAAAAGCGTGACTGATTTTGATTATCTTAACAAAGACAGCGTAACTAGATGATAGATTTTAGATTTTTCTAAAAAATCGATACACTTTATGAATTTAAAAGTCATTCAAGCTTATAGAATCGACATCTGGCTGTGCCGGCATAGCCAACTGCCGTAAAAAAAAAGGATCTCTAGATCTGTGGCACGCGATGAACGTTTCGATCGTCCGTCATCTTGCTGGTAGTTAAGTCGAGCGATGGCAACGGCTGCCCCTTTTTCAGCATTGTGCAATCTATGCAGCTGTTCTCGCATTCTTCCATTTTTCAGCAGATGTCAGCGCTGTTAAAAAGAATCTTGACCATTTTTTGACCGGAAATGACGTGCTAAAAAGTAAAGGTTTCTCGTGGAGCTATGTCACCCGCAACTATTTTTATAGAAATCTAATCTATTCTTCGTGACTGACAACATTCAAAACATAAGGGTTTGGTGTTCCCAGAGCGGGAACACTGCGCGTTAAAGGGTTAAACACACTTTTTTGCTCTGCTTATTATTATTATAACTTTGTAAGTCCTCTCAAAAAAAGTATTCGAGTAAAACTTGAACTTCCTACGTAGGTTTAGTACATAATTATTATCCTTATTTTATCATAAAATATAAATTAGGTTAAGTACAATTATATTTTTTATATTCTTGTCATATTGTGCATTTTAATAACTAATTATTTATTCGCAAAACTAAACTAGAAAATTTTGCCTATACTCGAAGACTTTTTTAAGAGGGTGTACATCAAATAAAACCAAAAATGTTGCTTGTTTTCATATTCGAAAATGACACACTCAGCAATAAAACTTTGAATAAACTTATATTAAATATTTTATAAGGGATTTTATGTATCCTAGACACATAATTGCTCTTGTTCTAGTTATTTTGGATGAGAGTCATCTATTATTGCAATTCTACTTCCTTTCAGAAATTTGTAAATAAATGATCTTTTCAATATGGGCAATGTTAGCAGTAGGTGCAATTTGTTAGACTGTAAATTTTGTTACAAAAGAAATAAATAAGTACACTGGTATGCAAAAATTAAGGGCGAAATGAAAAAAATAGCGATTAGAATTCTTTTATTATTTTTACTTTTTTTCGTTCAATCTTTAACGCACTGCTGCTCTGCGTTACTTTGCACTAAATGATCACATCCGTAAATTTTGTTTTTTGCACACCAGTGTAAATAAGAGTCTGTAGTTAGCTTGCCTGCAAGAAATTTAAAAGACAACGTAAAAATACGAACTTACCTCCAATGTATCTGACTCCGTACTTTGTAAACAACAGATGAATGACGAAAGCAGAAAAGTAACAAAATTCCCTCTCAATTACTGTTCTTTTAGTAAATAGTACAGTGTAATAAAAAAAGTATTTCCTCTTTCTTCTTTTCATTTTATGTAGCTAAGACAATGCACAGTGGAATTCGTGACAGTACAAAATTTATGTATTATGAAATGATAGAAACAATATGGTACATTTTTGTATTTCTGCATAAATGTCCGGAATCACCAACATTTTAATCAAGTTCAATTGAGAATCATAACAAATTTGGATGCCTTGGTAAAGGTCAATGTAAAAGTTGTTCAGGCAGTGAAAACATAGTGTTTAATTACAGGTATTGAACTTATATTTAACCTGATACCTCTTATCGTTACAAAAAAAAGCAACTGGAAGACTACCCTTCCGTGTTCAGTTTTGTTTCTCTTCATTAATCTTTGAAATCCTCTGTGTGTGTGGGGATGGGGTTCTTTCCTGCTTATAAGTATAGAAGGCGCCTATGACTCAAACACAAATATAAAGAAGAAACTAAACGCTCGGCGCAGAAGGTAAATCTTCGCCATTGCATCTTTACAATGATGAGAGTTCACAGGCTTAATATTAGCACGCTTTTATTAGCTTCACCTGTACGTATGTTTGTATGCTTGTATGTTTGTAACCGACTCCTTTGAACTCGATTTTGACCCACTGTAAACGGTCAGATTTAATTTAAACTTTGTAGATATATCAAGGATCGATGACAATACAATAATTTGATAAGTTTATCCCATTATCCTGATTTTAACACGCTTTTATTTATTAGCTTCACGTGTATGTATGTTTGTAACCGACTCCTTTGAACTCAAATTTGACACACTTTAAGCGGTCAGATTTAATTTAAACTTTGTACATTTATGAAGACCCGGTGACAATACAATAATTTTATAAGTTTATCTCATTATCCTGATCAGGATCACCAGGATAAAATAATTTCCTCATTTCCAATCCTGATTGAAAGTAGAACACTTCCAAAGATTACAATCTTAAGAAAACTTTTTTTACTGCGACCGTGATCGTATAGTGGTTAGTACATTGCGTTGTGGCCGCAATAACCCAGGTTCGAATCCTGGGCACGGCAATATTTTTATTTTTACAAAATATCGTGATCCATCACATTATGGAAGAGTTGAGTACAAGAACATGTTAAGGCCATTCTTTTTAACACGCTCTTATTTGTTGATTAGAGACCTATTTTTCCTTTTTAGTGAGGAAGGTAGCATTTAACTGTAGGTTGATTAATACTTCGGTGCACAGCAGGGGCGTAGCAAGAGGGGGGGGGGCTCAGGGGGCTGCTTCCCCCCCCCCGAAATGGGACCCTTTACTTAGCTTACAATTTGATATTTGATGATTATACATTTGAACTTAGCTTTAAATTTGATACCCAGCCCACCCCGAAATAAAATCCTGGCTACGTCACTGGTGCACAGTGAAAATAAATTATCTCACAGTTTGTACTTTCCAACTTAGTGTCCCTTAGTGTCTTATGAGAGATATCGAAAATTAAAAATAAATTTTAAATACATACAGTTAAAAAAAAAACTAAAAAACACGCTTTTATAGCAAATCGAACTAAAAAGTGAAAAATAAAAATATAGTTTAAAGAACTAAAAAACACGCTTAAGTGATAAATTGAACAAACTAAAAAGCGAAAAATAATTCTTAATATAGAAATAAATTAATGAGCGAAAGATAGTATTGTGAAAAAAACGTGGGGTGCTCCATATATCAGTTGTTGAGAATATTCCATCAGTACGATTAGTACAAAAATGATACAAAAAATATAGCACAAAGCGCCCCACGCTTTTTTCACAATAATACTATTTTTCGTTCATTAACTTATTTCTATATTAAGAATTATTTTTCGCTTTTTAGTTAGTTCAATTTATCACTAAAGCCTTTTTTTTAGTTTTTTAAACTATATTTTTATTTTACACATTGAATTAGGAATTAAGAATGAAAGGAAGAGATAGCAAACCTTAAAAATTAATGTTAAAATTTTTGATACTTAAAAGTTTATAAATCAAAAAATAATGTTTTCAAATTAAAATACATATAGGTAAAGCATCAAGAAAAAAATTTTCATATAATCGAAAATTTAATTTAAAAATATTTTTTTAGTTACCGTAAAAAATGATCTACTTAATAAAAGGTCAGTGCAAAAATATTTTGTGAATTCCATTTATAAACTGTCCAGTTTTAGTTCTAAAAATGAATTATTTTGTGCACATTTACAGCTTAATATAAACATAATTTACTGATGCGTCCTCATACGCTAAACATCAATGCAAAATAATTTCATCTATTAAACTTTTTAAAATATTTTCTTGTGAATTAAAGCAGTTTAGAGCTAATTATTCAAAGAATCATTTCGGATAATTAAATATTTCATAGTGAATAATAATTCTTATGCGTAATGTTTTTACAGAAAATAAGTGATAAATGAAAAGATTTATTTATTATAGTGAAGAATTTCTTAAATTATTAAAATAATAATAATAAAGCGAAAGAACTTACCTGCAGTTTTCAGCCTCCACGATTCTACCTAAAATCTTAATAGAAATCACATCTGCATAATAGTTTCCGATTCAAATAATCTTCATATTATTCATCTAAATTCGGATCATAAATTAACCTTTTCAACAAGTGCTGTAACATAATTGTGAGTGAAATACTTGTATGCGAAACTTTTTTTTAAACTAAAGAAAGAATGCATTATTAATTTGAGAAAAATATTTTACTTGATTATTATTACCGAAAAAATCACATTTGATGATTGACACTAGATTAATACTTTCATGAACGATGGAACAGTCACGAGATTAATACTTTCAGGAACAATGTCAAAGACACTAGATTAATATTTTCATGAACGATGTAAAAGAGAAAGAGTACTAAAGTTAATGATGTTGAGCAGCATGATCTTGACGGGTTCCATTCCGATACAATCACAACAAATAGTACTCCAAACGCTCCTTCGCATAGGCGTCCAGGATATTGGCCTGTATGAAATGGCGCCTATATTTATGAATGGCCATTTTCGTAAATAGCGACACGTTCCTGCTTTGTTCCTCCTTGCCTTCGTAGTAAAACATCCAGTACAGTTCCGCAATGAAAGCGTAGTACCTGAGGTGGTCCATGGGATTATGAGACATCAACAGGTTGGCAATGTCAGTCACGGCGTCGTAGACGTGATTTTCTATCTCATCGTACGTACGGTCTCCGTTTTCCCCGTAAGACACGATGGAGTTGATCACGCTTTTGTACTGCCGGTTATGGTGACATTGGTACAGAACGTGCAGAATTAAATTCCCGATGCGTGGGGTGAACTCGTACTCGCCGTACTCTATGTAGGGATCCACCAGGGGCATCCTCTCGTCATCCCGGTAGTGCTGGTGAACGTACAGCAAGATATCGTCCACGATCTTGTAGTACTTTCTATGCCCCTGGATGGTGTGCTCCAGGTAATTACAGAATCTTCGAATCCTGGCACTCAGTCGGTTATTCATCACGAACGCGCGTACGCAGCAGCAGTATGACAAGCGAATCAAAAATCCTTGCTGAGGCAGGAGTTCCACCAACGCACAACCGACCACGGCGAAAGCAAAACGGGCAATAAGTGCGACTTCGAGGGTGGCGGGGCTGAATAGGGAAATATATAGAACGGCCGCTGCTAGGAGGGAATTCCAGAAACTGACAAACAATATTTACATGAACAGGTTTATAGTAGACTCAGAAAACGAGACCACTCTTACGCAATTTCCGAAAAGGGAAAACTTGATATCTCGGATCCCCTCATAGAGTAAGTTCGTTAACCCAGTCCGGCCTTTCGCAGCTTTCAGGGTCACACACTGTCTCGCAAAGAAGTACTCTATGCTATTGAATGGGCATAAAAAAAATGTTTGAAAAACATCAGAAAGAAAATTTTTAATGGGTTAGAGAGACAAACAATCTCTGAAAGCTTTTTTCTCCGCAATAGTATGGTAAAAATACTGTAAAAATCTTAAGTCTAGCTTGAAGTTTATTTGCTTTGAGAAAGAAAGGGGTGTCATATAATAGTTATAAAGTAATTAAAAAACTTTGTAAAAAACACACATAAGAAGTAAAAGGAAAGAGGATACGCGTTTCGTTCAAAAATTGTTTTGAAGTTCAAAACAATTTTTGAACGAAACGCGTATCCTCTTTCCTTTTACTTCTTATGTGTGTTTTTTACAAAGTTTTTTAATTACTTTATCGTTTAACACCAGTATTTTGAGTGTTTTTTCAATATAATAGTTATATTTAATTTTCAAAAAATCAAAAATGTACTAAGCAAATTATAATAAAGTCTAAACAATAAAGCAATACTTTCTTTTTGAATAAAGATGAAGAAAAGAACAGCAACATTTTCTTTTTGATTAAAGAAGAAGAAAAGAACAAACCAAAAAGGGGTTTTGAGTTCTAGTTACCACCCACACACACAAAAGAAATGTATCATTTTATTGCGGTAAATGTTTTTTAATATCGTATATAGCAATTTTTAGCCCAGTGGGCCCTCTAAATCTTAAAACAGCACACATTTTGAAAATTTATTTTCCAATCGTGTCTGTTCATTTAATGTTTGTAATCATCATATAAAAGAAAAAAAATCGAATTTTTATTTACTGTTCGTATGAGTCACTAAGTAAATGTCCTCTTTAGGAAAAGATTTAATCTTTGAGCCATAATTCTTGAAGCATTTAATACATCATACTTCATTATAACTTTTAAAGATTAAACCTAACGCGTGCGATACTTTTTGGATTTTAATTTTTTTAAACTTTCAGTGAATTATTAAATCACATATAGAAACAAATCATACGCCGGAACCTAGGTAAATTTTCTTTTCTAGCGAATCGGTATACTTAAACTCAAAAATAAATTTTTGTTTGTTTAGACAAATAGATTTGAAAATGTGAGTTTATAGAGTTAAAAACGGAATTTATGGACCGTACTTATGACAAAAGAGGGCAGCCTACATTATCAAATATTTCATTTAGAGCAATTTTAAGAGACCATATCTTAGTTTCAACCATTTTATGCATTGTCATACCTATTTTTCATGTGGTTAAACGAAATATTGTTATCGCCAACAGTTGACGACTTTCTCAATTTCCCCAGTAGAGAAACAAAATTTCATAACAAGGGCATCAAAATAATTGTTTTGTCGAAAAGTACCTTTAATATGTGTTAATTTATAAATTTTTACGCTATTTTTAATACAAATAATGTATCTGTATCGGAAGCTCCCCTGAGGGTTTTGAGCTTAGAAAAGAGAATAAATTTTAAGGCAGTCGCCTTAAGGCTCATTCTGACTCACGTCCGTTTCAGTACGCAAGAATGGGAGCTCAATCTATTTTTCAGTATCTGGAAGACGAATTGGGGAGAAAAGTACCCCCATTGTGTGCTGGGCGTGTTTTTGTGGCTTCACGGGCTATCCTTTGTCGGCGAATCCCGACTGGTCATTAGAAGCCAATAAATTCTTCGCCCCTGCACTGTTCTCCCTCCTTTTACAATGAGTCTGTTTCGGCCTTTACAAACGATAATATTCTGACTTGTCATTCCCAAATCTTCAATCACCCGTTTAACCCTTTGAGGAGCAACCCTTTAGCCAGCTGTCGTCAAAAAAGGGTCTCTCGATCTGTGGCACGCGATGAACGTTTCGATCGTCCGCCATCTTGCTGGTAGTTAAGTCGAGCGATGGCAACGGCTGCCCTTTTTTCAGCATTGGACAATCTATCCAGCTATTCTCGAATTCGTCCATTTTTAAGCAGATGCCAGTACTGCTAAAAATAATCGTGACCATTTTTTGACGGGAAATGACGTGCTAAAAAGTAAAGGATTCTCGTGGAACTGTGTCACCCGCCACTATTTTTATAGAAATCCAATCTATTCTTCGTGACTGTCAACAGTCAAAACGTCAGAGTTGGGTGTTCCCAGACCGGGATCACTGAGCTTTAAAGGGTTAGCATTTCTTCAGAAGGGGATCAATAGTATTCCTGGAAGGGATTCATTCATATTTCTCTAGCCACGGATATTACATTCTTCAGCCGGGGACTATCCTCGGCATCCCCCCCCCGTCAGTTCGCACCGTGACTGTATGTTTAATTTTTTTCTTCTTAAGAGCATCAAATACTTAATCTAAAAAAACTGCTTGCTTTATTTACCTGTACTAAAGCCAAGCCTCTTTTATACGCATATAAGTAATGCTTAAACTGCAGTCAGTTTTTAGGTGGTTAACTTTTAAAGTATAAATTTTACTTGCGTTCAACTTTTGAACGCAAGTTAAACGATTAAAGTTAGTTTTTCGAGTAGCGAATTAACGATTTATGAAGTTAACTTTTATATTTACATTTTTTTTACTGTCCATTTTATGTAACCTTACTACTTCACTCTCAGAAGTACAGAAATAGCTTCATTATCCTATCTCTGCGTAGTTATTTTTTTAATGGAGTGCACTGTCCGTTTATAGGCATTGACCACAACTGGATCGGAATCACTGGACGCTTCATTATTTGAGACACCTAATAGGTGGACTAGCTTTGAAGCTAGCTCCTATGAAGGGACGGATGAAATGACACCCGAACCTAGGGTGAACCCGGATCTAAGGTGTGGTACAGGCCCGGACTGGCCAGATCGGCTGGTCGGCGATTGCCGAGGATGCCTCCCAAAATATATATACTGCTTTATAATTAGAGAAATTTGATATATCTATATAAATAAAATTAGACTTTTGTCTGTACATTTCTTGGAATTCAAAAATTTTGCGATTTCTATCCGTTTCAAGCATTTGGGAATCCGGTGCGACCATCACAAAACAGTCTGTCTGTCTGTCGTTCTGTCTGTGACGCTTTTTTTGTTCAAGCATCACGTAAAAATGACAGAAGCGAATAATATAAAATTGGGTGCGATGATAGGTGGTCACTCAACTTAAAACATAGGCGTCGAATTTTTAAAAAATCTTGATTGGATTTTGAAATTTTGCGAAAATCGTTTCAAACTGCGTAAATTTGTGTTTGGCCGTCAAGTAAAAACGACCGAAGCGATTGAAATGAAATTTGGTATCATGATAGGTGGTAATTCAATTCGAAACATTGGCGTGGAATTTTTAGAAAAAATCTTGATTAGATTTTGTGAAAATCGTTTCAAACTGCGTAAATTTGTGTTCGCACATCACGTAATAACTGGAAAGGTGAAAAAATGATATTTGGTGAAATGATAAGTGGTCACTCACCTTAAACAATAAGCATCTAATTTTAAAAAATCGATCAGATTTCCAGATTTTGCGAAAATCGTTTAAAACTGAGCGAATCTTTGTTCAAGCATCACGTAAAAACGACTGAAGCGAATGATATGAAATTTGGTGTCATGATAGGTGGTCACTCAACTTAAAACATAGGCGTCGAATTTTTAAAAAACCTTGATTGGATTTTGCGATTTTGCGAAAATCGTTACACAAAGGCATAAAAAAAACTGCGTTAAATTTGTGTTCGAGCATCACGTAAAAACGACTAATACGAGTCAAATATACGGTGATATGATAGGTAGTTGCTAATCTTAATTTATAGGCGTTGAATTTTTAAAATATTTTGATTACATTTTGAGAATTTGTGAAAATCGTTTTAAAATGCTGAAATTTTTTTCCAGCATCACGAAATAAAGACTACAGGGAATGTAACGAAATTGATTGACATGATAGGTTGTCACTCAACTTAAATTCTAGGCTTCCAATTTTTCAAAAATATTGATTGGATTTTGAGATTTCGCGAAAATTATTTCGAATTGCGTCAATATTCGTTCGCGCAGCTCATAATTACGACTAAAGCGTGTAAAATGATATTACTTAGTTACTGTCTAACCTGTAATATTTTAACAATACATAAAAATTATAATTTCGCTTTCTTTACTTTTGCAACATACTACATCCATGCTGTGTACTCCTACAATGCTGACGAATGTTCTTGCTTTTTGGAAATTTGCATTCACTAACTCGTCCAGGACAGGTACTTCAGCTAGTTATAAATATTATAGTAATTGGATTATTTATTTCCTAGTAATCTTACGTCTTTACGCAGTGGTGCAGCGGAGGACCCACGACCCAGGAACCCCGGGGTCCAGCGGGCCCCTTGAAAAGTCAGGGGCCCAAAAAGCTCTAAAATAGTTAAATGTGGTCTTTAGACACGTACGACTATATATATATATATATATATATATAAATTCCAAATATTGCATATTCTAATATTATATTCCCTCTAAATTGATCAGTAGAGGGCCCCTTTCAGTATCTAACCGAGGTTTCCCAAAGGAGCCAGTCCGGGCCTGGTGTGGTGTAATGGTTCTAGTCACTATGCAATCCGGGATGCTCTCAATACTCATTGTTTTAAGTGCCTTTCAGAGACGTTCATCTAATTCAAAACATAATAAAACCAGTATATTTTATTAAAGTTATGTGTGACAACATGCTTTCTATTAGAAAGGGTGGCTGTAGCATTTGTAGATATTTTACAGTAGCAGTGGTTGAAAAAATAACTATACTAAATAAATAAATAAATAATTTTGTAATTTTGTTTTATTTGCCATTACGTTTAATTAATAATTATTCACATGTTTTTATAATTGATGCTTCTCATACAATTTATCTGTCTTATTTACGATTGTAGCACACAACATTGCAAATTTAACTATACAAATGAACCCTTTTTTCCCTTAAAAAAAGAAAGAAAAAGTAAAGGCGAAATTTTAAAGAGCATTAAAATAGTTCTTCAACTTTAAAACCTCCATTTTATGCGAAGAATTACATCTTATCGAAAATATCAATCATAAAAAACGGATGAAAAACACTTTTACATTAAATCGAATTTGTCATGGCGGCATGTTGTTGTCTTGGTACAACCAACAAAAGGATTTTAAATGGACCATAAAAGCTGTCAAACTCAGATGTTAGCTCCAAATATGCTTTTCTTGCTGCAGAATCTGACAAATGTTTTCCAAACTACGCATCGGAATTTATATCGCTCTTTTACCGCTTTTTTTATGTCTTCTGCATCATATTGTTGGGACGTGCGAAATGGTTACATAACTTATTTCTTTGGCCTGTCTTTTGAATGGACTTTGGATATTTTGAAGGTTAAACGCATTTAAATAACATTTATTAAATCGATTAATACAGAAAATTTGAACGCAATTTGAAGACAGCATAATTTAAAATTAGCTCATGCTTGAACTTAATTTAAGCACGGGTTTAGCTATAGCTTTCTCGTGGGAGGGGGTTCATTTTTACTATAAATTTTGATTGACAGTAAATTTTACTATAAATATCTGATAAAAATTTTCAATAGCACTAAAAAATTTTTAATTCTTTAAATTCGGTTTGTAACACACTGAATTATAAAAGTTACTAATTTAATGTTTTCTAATGCCGGGTACTTGCCGTTTATAGGCATTGGCCACTACAAAGGCCGGAGTAAGTGCTCTCTTCCCAGACAGCACATAAGCTTAAATCAAGCTTGACATTTCTTTGAATTTGACGAAATAATACAAGCTTGACAGTTCAATTCATTTTAAACTTGCAGCAAGCTTGGAGAAGTCATTTGAACTGTCAAGCTTGAATACAACTTGATTACTGCTTGATTTAGAAAGCCACATCCACATAACAAATAATTTATCATCAGTCATAAATGTAGTTGACCATAGAATTAAAAAAAAAGATTCTATATTTCCAAATATGGAAATTCTTCAAAATAAAATACAATTATACTACGAAATTGATTTCAAAATCAGTCGTTTGGCTCGATTTTGGCCAGTATTGCCCAACACGAGTGTCGCGATATTGAAAGTTTTAAAACGTGTGCTGCTTTTAAGTTTATATTATGCTTATTTCCCTATTAGTAGAGTCTATAAATCACACATAACATTATTTTAATTTTGATTCATCCCATGGAAAAATAAAAGAAACAGCGCCATCGGCCACTGATCGATCTCACCAGAAAACAGCGTGACAACCATAATAGTCACTTCAAACATTAGTTTTACCCGCGCGAAGCAGATTGGACGAATGGTTAGGTCACTGGCTTCCCAACCCTTAGGTCCCGAGTTCTATCCCAGCCGCGGACTCTTGATGGGAACAGATTAAAATAACTTGAAATTTCAGCATAGAGGGAAAAATGCGTGGAAAAATAATATACATGTATGTGTGTGTGGGGGGCGAGTTCCCCGACGGGCGCATCGTGTATTTAGGAAATTTTTTTAAGCTGGGCTAGTGTAAACTTGAACACTTGATTCAAGCTTGCATTAAGCTCATACGCTTTAAATTTTCAAGCTTAATTCAAGTTTATTGACTTGATAAATCAAACTTGCTGCAAGTTTGATCTGCTGTCTGGGTTTATTCTGGAGGCATCTAATTGGTGGACCAGCATTGCCTCCTATGAAGGTACGGACGAAATTACACCCAATCCCGTGACGAGAATACAAATTTAATGTAATTAAAAAAATTTAATATAAAGTTTTTAAAATTTGTATAAAATTTAAATCTTTTTAACCACACACAATTTTGAGCGATGGATTCAAAAGTGGAATATATGGCTATAATTAGCGTACGTGTAGCGTAGTATTTACATTTGAAATTAATAAGGAAGAATTTAACAACATAATTGAAACGTTAAATTATGTTGATCAGAATCTTTCAACTAGGTGAACAGGAATTTCAATACTCACAGGATTGCCGGGCTATGTAAAATAATTGCTATTATAATTTACATACAACATTCAGTCATATTTCTTATTAATGCATTCATTACCATAATTAGACACATATTAAACCATTACGTGCAAAAGTTCTCTCATGTACAATTTACAAAAAAAAGCTGAAAATTGTTCTTGAATGAATATTCACGTGAAACAACATTATTAATTTAGCCCATCCACAGTAAATTGTTTTATGAATCTTTTCCCTAAAATAAAAGATGTTTCCTGCCGATCATTTATCATTTCGTGTTGCGACAGGAATTAATAGTGCTTTTCTTTATATTCGATTTCCTTCATCACGGATTATAAAAGATGATAAATATCTTGACGGTCGAAAGGCAATAATTATCTAAATTATCTAAATTCAGAGCGATAGTTATTTGGAATAGTTTCTTTGAACATAATTAGTAAACATTGTTTAATTGTATTCACTGATCTATCTGATACAAACATTGATTGCTATAAGTATTGCTGCTATACATGCTATGCATTGCCTTACTGAAAACGGTGTATACATAACATGACCATTTATTTTTTTCTTCAAAACGGGACATTACTACTTTTTTAGCAATAGTGTATTTATTTTCTTCCTCAAAACGGGACATCTACAGTTTTTAAAGTAATAGTGTAGGGAGACTGAATTTGCAGGTCTGGGTGTCTTTTAGTTGTTAAGAAAACGTGCAAAAAAAGCTTGTGTTAATGTTAATATCAAAATAAAACGAAAAAAAAACAACTTTGCTAAAACACACATTTACTATAAAAAACAGTCAAAAGACGTACGTTTCGGGTGGTACAAGGGGTACGCCAGTGGCGGATCCAGAAATTTTTTTTGGGAGGGGCTAAATTTTTTAAAAAGCATGTACTATAAATCAAAATTTTAGTCTAAACCAATGTATTAGGCTTTTGGGAGGGGCTAAGTAATAAAATATGATCATTTTAGCTATTTAAAGTGTATAATAAAGCAGAATGTTACCCTTGAGCAATCTCTTTTGGGGGGCTGAAGCCCCCTAGCCCCTCCCCTGGATCCGCTACTGGGGTACGCCCTTCTTCGACTAGGGTTGCGACTTTACCCTTTCCCAATGCTGAAAAAAGGGCAGCCGTTGCCATCGCTCCACTTAACTACCAGCAAGATGGCGGACGATCGAAACGCAGCTGGCTGGCGTCAAAAAAGGGTCTCTAGGTCTGTGGCACGCGATGAACGTTTCGATCGTCCCGCAAAAGATTCTGGTGGAGCTATGCCACCCGCAACTATTTTTATAGAAATTAAATCTATTCTTCGTGACTGGCAACAGTCGAAACGTCAGTGTTTGGTGTTCCCAGAGCGGTAACACCGCGCGTTAAAGAGTTTAAAACGCCATCCGACACAAGGCAGGAAGGTGAGAAATGTAAACAAAAGGACACACAGAAAAAAAAGAAGTTGTCATTCGGAAGGAAAAAGTTCTTAGAAAACCAGAGTGAAAATAAAAAATAAAGTGGAGATCTAGGGAGGTGGAGAAATAAGCAAAAGAGGAACATGACTTTAAAAAGAGAAATTAGAATTAAATAAATTGAAATAGTTGACAAAAAAGAACGAACACAAAAACAATACACCCCCCTCCCGGCGTTTTCTTTGCGTCCCGAGAGGGGGGAAGGGAGGTCACGATTTTTTTTTTTTTTTTTTTTTTTTTACAAACACATCCGTTGGATGATCTTAGATTTTAGCGACCTTTATTGAAATCGTTACCGCGGGTTGCTCTCTTTCTAAAACGGGACATTACGGTGTCCCAAAGCTGTGCTTGGGGACAACGGGACTGTCCCGTTCACAACGGGACGTATGGTCACCTTATGTATACATAGCACGGTTAGTTATTTTACAAGGACACACAAAAGAATTCAAAAACATTACGCTTCATGGGCAAGTTCAAGATGAATTTTAGAGACATTAAATTATTTAAAACAAAACAGAATTAATGTAGGTTGTTGAGGTTTATAAAAGAACTGTCCGTTTTGAAAATACAGTGTATCAGTTATTTGAAAAAGCAAGGTCTTATAAAGTAAACTCTAAAGGCAATTACTAAAAAAAAAAAAAAAAAAATTTTTTTTTTTTTTTTGTCTCAGTTGTTTTAAATTGCATTTGTCTGTTTGCTTCCATCATTATAGAGGTACGGAAGCAGGTACGCTATATCCTTATGAGTCATTGCTTCTGAGCTTAGCTATTTTTCATATATATCTAAATAAAATGTCTTGCTCCATTCCAGGAAGCAACGATGGACACAAACTGCTGCTGCCGTTGCAATTTGCATTGACAGGAGCAAATGGGTTAATGATGTATTAAACAGTGGCATGAGCGTAAAGTTTTCAAAATTATTGGGGGGGCGGGCCCCACAACCACATATATTCACGTCAGTGGTGTAGCCAAGGGGGGGGGGTTAGAGGGGGTCATACCCCCATTAGGAATTTTTTGACATGCAAAATGTATATTCGTCACTCCCTTATCATACAACCGTATACATATAGTATTGTGAGTTGCAGAAGTCGTAACGCCCCCCCCCCCCCCCCAATAAAAAATTTTTGGCTACGCCACTGATTCACGTACATATAACTTACTCATAACTGCCAACTACTACGGAATATAATTAACCACTTTTTCTACATGATTTTTCGGCTTAAAATATAGGGAAATTTTTGTGCTGCGCGCGTGAGCTGCTTACTATCTTGAAAAAAATAATTTAAAAATATACTGTTTACAAAAAGTGGTTAATTATATTTCGTAGTAGTTGGCAGCTATGATTTACTATATATAAGTGTAAATTATTGGAGGCGTTCGAGCTCTATGGGTCCAGAATTCTACACCTATGTGAAGTAAGTATCCATGTTAGTATCCTTCTACTTAGTTAAAAATAAAAGCAAAGTAAAAATTCCGAAGGAGGAAAAAAAAAATATTTTCGATGAGATAGTGCATTTCAGACACGTCTGACCATTTCTTCATTTCATACTTTACATTGCATAATCTGATTTCAATTAACCAGAGCCTGGCGAGGGCAGCTTATGGTAACATTGTGTGTTACGTGGCGTCACTATGAATACTAAATCATGATTGAAATCAAAAGAAGTAAATTTTTAAAAGTACAAGTAAAGGTTTTTTTAAAAGTTTGTAAATGGCGTGAAATACTTTTCTTTATGTTAGCGTAAATTAGTTTTCTGTATTTAGTGGTAAATTATTGAGTGGGCTCAGCCCCTATTCACAATTTATTGGGGGGGGGGGCTCGAGCCCCTAGGGTCCATATAACTCTACGCCTATGCTAAGAACATTAGTGGATAAATGTCAAACACATATCAGAGCTCTCAAAACAATAGGCTTAGATCCTAATCAATTTTCAGAAATCATGCTAATAAATATCGTGCTTACAAATCTATTTAAAGAAACGAAAAAGCAATTTGAGTTATCGCTGAAAACCACAGAATTGTGAAATTGGCCAGGATTTATTGATTTTCTGGAAAAGCGTTGTTTAGTTTTGGAAAATTGGCAAAGTAACTGTAATTTGAATTTTAAGTCCAAACATTTATCTTCCGATAAAAATACAAGGGTGAAAAGTGTCCTCGTAAAAAATAATTCAAGTAGTTTTAAGAAATGCGTAATTTGTCCATCAAATCATTCCATATTACAGTGTGATAAATTCTTAAAACGAATATGATAGATACTTAACAGCCAAGAGGTTTAATTTATGTTTGAATTGCCAGACAACTGATAAACAAGGAGTAGCATCCTGTTCAAAATCGCCCTGTCGCCAGTGCAATAAAAAACACCACACCCTCTTACATAGAGAAGAGAAAATTTCCCAGACGCACTGTCTCTCCAACACAGAAGCATGAAATAGCACCATGCCAACAAATCGAGAATAAACATATTAACGCATCAGCTAGTGAGCAGGCGACAAGCTTTGAAAATTCATTATGCAGTGAGATTTGTTTATAAAAAAAAAAAAAAAAAAAAAGGAGTTCTTTTAGCGACTTGTATAGTATATTTAGATAACGCTAGTGGGATGAGAATTCTTGCATGGGCAATATTGGATTTGGGGTCTGAATCGAGTTTAATAGATAAACGGCTAGCAGATTCATTACAATTAAAGAAAAGAAAAACAAGTGTTTATATTTTAGGGATTACTGGTAATATCACAAATTTGAAATCGAAAGTCCAAACATTTATATCCAACAAAGATGATTCTTTTCGAAGACCTATAGAGTTGCCCATGGCGTCACAATGAATACTAAATCATGATTGAAATCAAAAGAAGAAAATTTTTTAAAGTAAAGGTTTTTTTAAACTTTTGTAAATGGCGTTTTTTTTATATTAGTATAAATTAGTTTTCTGTATTTAGTGGTAAATTATTGGGTGGGCTCAGCCCCTATTCACAATTGATTGGGGAGGGGGGGAGGGCTCGAGCCCCTCGGGCCCATATAACTCTACGCCTATGAACAGTGGTGCACAAGCAAACAGCATCGTGTTGGAAATGTTTCATAATCAATACGTTTGTCATGATTCATCTTTATTTTTATCTTCTAAAAAAATAATGAGAGTGTATTGCATACATGTTATCAAATCGTGCATTCTAATTTCGCACAGCTACTTGTAGGTTATTCCCAAGGAAAAAAATCGAAAGCTTTTTTTTTATGATGGTGGGATAGGGGGTGTAATAATAAATCCTGAAATACTAGGAATCATGCAGGCAGATGGTTTAGTATTCATGCACACTGGTTTTCGAATTTGAACTCTGTGAGAATTTCTTTTTTTCCAACACTCTGGTGGCTAAGTTTAAAAAAAAAAAAAAAGAAGAAGAAGAATTTTACAGTTATGAGATCTGAGATCAGTAAAAGGCCTTAAGGTTGTTAGAAAATATAATAAATGAAAGGCCACCTCTGCATCTGTAAATTTTTAGGTATTTGAAAGCGGTATTTCAATATCAGCACTTTATACTGCTGTTAACTTAAACTTTTAGTGCGACACCAACTTATTATTTGTTGGAAAATGCTTGATCGGCCCCCTTTTCCCCCCTCGCTGCTATATGCTTTGGTGTAAGGCGCCGGTGATCTGTGGCGCTCACATGCTTGTTATGTAATTATTTTTTTTTTGTTTCGTAGTGCAGAAGGGAACTGCGTTTTTAATTTTTGATTTAGTTGTGTTGTGCCGTGTGAAATAAAAGGATGCTCTCCCGGCGTCATTTGTCTTGTCCTCTTGAAAAACATATTCTTTACATTATTTTTTTTAAATACACTATTGGTTTTTCAGCTAATCGAGTGAGCACATCTATAAACTTTTGTACCAATGAAGCCGCACTGTTAAAAAATGTTTTACCTTAGTTTGGTTCAGTGGCGAATTAATGCAAGTTTGTCGGTGGGGGCGGTTAGTTAGAAGATTGACGTATACATTCATTTTATGGAAGTAAAATAGGATCTTTTACATTAATTTCTTTTTTCCCGGGGGGGGGGTCGCCCCACTCCGCCACTCCCTTTAATCCGCCCTTGTTTTGGTTTCAGACAACTCCTATACCTAAAAAAATCGACAAATACACAAACTTCGATATATATATATATATATATATATATTGTCATGAGGCCCGGGCTGGCCAGGGTGTCCGACTGTCTGTAGACGGGTGGGCCCCCGCCCTCGGCGGACCCTGCCTGTTGAGGGCGGACCCCCAAACAGAAAAAAAGAAAGAACATAAAAAAGTGCTATACTGATAGCACTTCAATGAAGTTCGATATATTAAAAAATTTTGTGAGCTTCAATTGCGTCCCAGAAGGATTCAAAACACTTCATTTTAAATGTAGTTCTCAAAATTTTTTGAGTGAGGGCTCCCGAATGAACAAGGGATTAATTAATATGAATGACGCATATTAATTAATATTTTATTAATGCATTAATTATCAATCATAATTAATTAATAATAACACCATACCTTCACCCAGGCGCGTAGCCAGGAAAATTTTTCGGCGGGGGATATGCGCCTGGAAAATTTTTCGGGGGGGATATGAACTTATGTGTGTATAAATAGACGGAATTTCATCACTAATTCAAACATTTCGGGGGGGGGGGATGTATCCCGATATCCCTCCCCCATACCCCGAAAGTTAACACATCCTATTATTTATCGGTTGCACATTAATCCGGGACCCCCTTCTCTTGAGAAGGGCGGGCCCCTACCTCCCAATCCGGGCCTGATTGTCACTGATTGTCATCTTAAAAATTGCAATATTCTGAAGTTGAGCTTCTAAATTTGAAACTGATGCTTTGTTATCAATTTTCACTAAAACTGCAAAGCAGAAATTATGTACAGATTTTTTAATTACCAAAAATTTCAGGTTATGTCCAGGATTTGAAAAACTCAAATCAGTGTGGTCTTCTATCAGAAGTGAACGTATTTCATGTTGGGGCACAACTCGTTGTACAATCTAATTTAACCCTTTGAGGCGCAACCCTTTCCCAATGCTGAGGAAAGGGCAGCCGTTGCCATCGCTCGACTTAACTACCAGCAAGATGGCGGACGAACGAAACGTTCATCGCGTGCCACAGATCTAGAGACCCTTTTTTGACGCAGCTGGCTGTGCCCATTTTTTCAGCATTGGGCAATCTATCCAGCTGTTCTCGCATTCTTCCATTTTTCGGCAGATGTCAGTGCTGTTAAAAAGAATCGTGACAATTTTTTTTACGGGAAATGACGTGCTTAAGAGTAAAGGATTCTCGTGGAGCTATGTCACCCGCAACTATTTTTATATAAATCCAATCTATTCTTCGTGACTGGCAACAGTCAAAACGCCAGAGTTGGGTGTTCCCAGAGCGAGATCACTGCGCCTCAAAGGGTTAAAGCTGATTTTATGTTAGCATAGTTTTCTAAGAACTCAGAAAACTGCGTAAACTATATGTGGTCACTTGTTTCTTCTACAGATAAGTGACACTGCTATCCATCATACTTATTACATTCTTAGGATTCATCCCCCTCCCAACACACGGAAATAAAAGACTTATCATAAATCATTTCTGAATGTACTTTTTGGATTTGTTCTGCCTTTTAGGCAAGTAAAATATTTAAAAAAATGAGTCTATAAGGTTATAGAAAAAAAAAGAATAAGAAATCTTGCTGAACGTATCCACTATATAACACTTTCCAGCACAGTCTTATTTTCATTTAGCACTCCTTTTTTTCTACACTTTCCAGCAAGGTTGAAAATAGTTTATTATTTCCATTTGTTTGCCTGTCAGTTAGTGACCTAACTGTTGTAAATGCTTATCGATTACTACGAAATTTAAATATGTTATTTTAATGTGCAGTAGCATGTACCTTATTGAAAAGGGTCTATGTAACAGTTATCGTTCTTTTACAGGCGCACACAGGAGAATTCCAATATATCACGCTCTATGTACAGCCATTTTTTAAAGCTCGTTTTACAGATATTCGGCCATTTCAAATAAAGCAGAATTTACATAATTTATTAAGGATTACAAAGTAAAGTTCTCCAATCGAGCATATTGTACATAGTATTTAAAGTCATTTTACTGGAACACTCAAAAGAATTCTAATACATTAACACTCTACGGCATTATCATTTTTAAAGGATATTTTAAACATATTCGCCTATTTCAAACCAAACAAAATTGATATGTTAATAAGGATTACAAAATAAAGCTCTCCACCGAATACAGTATCTGTATCACTTACAGTTCTACAGGAGTAGTCAAAAGAGTGCCAGTGCATTACAGTCTGTAGCTGTTTAGCTACATTAATCCATTTAGCACAGTTAAGTAGACAACCGATCATAGTCGCTTCATTAAAAGGACGTAAATAACATTTACAGCTTTTTAACAGGGTCCGTCAAAATTACGTTATTAGGGACATACGGCTGGTTTGATGTTATCTCCAATGCATTGCCAAGTTTGACAAAACGTCGCCACATTTTACGGAAGAAAGGTTATTGTGTTAGGAAGTATTTTATAATCGATGCGTTCGGCATGATTCATCGTACTTTCTTTCTTCATTTCATATATATATAAACTCGGCTGTTCGAGCCTCGTCAGGGGAGAGCCCCCTGAACGCCCCTAATTTTTTAGTTCCATTATTGCCATATTACAACGATATTAATTGACTATGTCATTTTATCTCTCATCTTTCGTGTATTTCGCCTGGTAACCCTATGTTGAAATTTTTAGGATTGTAACCTATTTATCAAAAATACAAAGGATGCATATTCTACAGCTTACGAAATATTGTAACAATGGATTAAAGCTGTTGTGAACTAATAGTATTTAAATATATGTAAAATTATGTCTCTTTTTTTATGTCGCTTTTTTGGGACACATTTTTGGGACAATTTTCAATAAAAGGGGTGAGAGATAAAATAACATAGTCATTAATATGTTCTCTGCTGCCGACTATAGGTTTGAAAGCTACATAGTCAGGATACATCCCTTATTTCGTTATGGACATACAGTCATGCACGCAAGCCAACGCCGGCGCGACATGGTATTCATGTGCACCCTCCTAAGCACTGGCAAAGCCAATGTTCTGATCAGGGTGCGAATTGAAGGGGGGGGGGATGCCGGGGATCGTCCCCGGCTGAAGAAAGTAATATCCCTGGCTAGAGAAAAATTAATGGATCCCTGCCAGGGATACTATTTATCCCCTGCTGGAGCAATGTTAAATTAATCTGTGTCCCACCCTACAAGTTCAACAGTACCTAACAATTTTAACGATTGAGAATAGCAATTTTTCGTTTGTTTACTAGACAAAGGAGCAAGTTACAAGCATGCCTTTGAAATAGATCTACAGATCTTTTTCAGTAGATCTACAAATGCCTGATGTCACTTCTCACTCTGTAACTGGGCTCGGGTTTCAAAGGAAGACTGCGAAATGAACGAACAAGGACTGCTCTGCCACCCGCCGAATTTCATGGTAGACGGAGAATCCACATAGGCAGGAATATGTGCATAGGGGAAGAAAATAGGTTGTGGACTTTTGTTTGAATTTAAGTCACATTTTAGACATGTTGGTGACTACATTTGTCCTGTAATACCTAATATATTGTGTAAGTGGAGCATTTACACCTTCCTGCTTTTTCTTTCTTTCTGTTTTTTTCCCTCAAATGTCCCCCCCCCCTGGAGAAAATGTTCAATTTGCACTCTGGTTCTGATGTCATTGGAGTATAACCAGCTGGGCCGCAGCTTATAAATGTATAATTAATCTGGTAGTTCGTGGTATTTTGCAGGCACACCACAAGAGCGATTCCCCTTCTGACCCCATCTTTGCTTTGTTAGCATAAATACACATGGAGAATCACAGCCACTGGGTTTGTTTGCATCTACGTTAGCCAGCAGCTTAAAGCAGATAAGACACCAAAGCATTTGTTTTTATTGTGTTTCTCATAGACTGTGGTATATTTATGAAAAATAGTTTAGCTTGCCTGTATTTACAGTGTATGTTAACGAAGTTACTTTGACATTGTGAGAATGTTCCAAGGACTCGTTCTAACAGGCATTAGTTTGACACATAAAATGAGTTGCTATGTCCCTAACAACTTTGAAAAAAGTCCATGGTTTTGTACTTTAGTTACGAAAAATAATTTATAAAAAACGCTCATCCGATGGGATAAATGATTTTTTGAAATAATTGTACATAACTTCATTATTTTCAGTTAAAATATATAATAATTACAGAACATAATATATAGAACATAAAACAAGGTCAGCCAGTCAATGTTTGGCTACATTTCCTTCCTACCTTTAGATTTCTATACACCTTGACAAAGTTCGTAGTTCTATACTTTTTTAAGTAGACAAATTGTGTTTAACCCCAGGTTTCGATAAATATTAGAGTAAAATATTTAAATGTACTTAACCCTTTGAGGCGCAACCCTTTCCCAATGCTGAAAAATGGGCAGCCGTTGCCATCGATCGACTTAAACACCAGCAAGATGGCGGACGATCGAAACGTTCATCGCGGGCCACAGATCTAGAGACCCTTTTTTGACGACAGCTGGCTGTGCGATCGTCCGCCATCTTGCTGGTAGCTCAGTCGAGCGATGGCAACGGCTGCCCTTTTTTCAGCATTGGGCAATCTGTCCAGCTGTCCTTGCATTCTTCCATTTTCCAGCAGATGTCAGTGCTGTTAAAAATAATCGTGACAATTTTTTACGGGAAATGGCGTGCCAAAAAGTAAAGGATTCTCGCGGAGCTATGTCACCCGCAACTATTTGTATAGAAATCAAATTTGTTCTTCGTGACACTGGCAACAGTCAAAACGTCAGAGTTTGGTGTTCCCAGAGCGGGAACACTGCGCGTTAAAGGGTTAATAGCTGTTGTTTCGTACCTGAGGTCACGGTAATATAGCAACACTTTTCTTTATCATTCTGCTGCTCTTTTGTAGTTACAATATTTTAAAACATAAAAACAACCTTCCGCCGACCACTTAATATTTGAATTGTAGACATATGGATAATATTTTTAATTCATGCCTGCAGTGTTATACCTCTTAAACTGCAATAAAGTGTATCCAACCTAACTGCAAAAATATGTGAGTTTTAGTAATCAATTGGCAAGTTAGTGTAGTTTTCACGATATAGTTACGAATTTTACTGTAATCAGCTCTTCTGGGTATTAAACTAGCTTAAAATTCAAATTCGTTTTCTACGCGTCAAATCATTAAAATTTGCCTTTTGTTGCATGAAAGTCGGTTAACTAGAACGCAAGATACGATGTTTTGAGTATCAACTTTGTTTATTAAACGGTTTTCTCGAATTTTCGAGAAATGTTGGCGCTATGGCTTAGCTGACTTCATCTTTGGAGACTTATTTTTGGCTCTAAGTTTGGAGATGTTTGACACGAATTTACCAATGGGACCTGTAATGTTTGCTTTCCTGCACTGTCATTACATAAAATCATTAGTATTACGTCGAAGTTCAGCTGAGTTGCTGTAGTCAGCTATTGCGAGCAGACTTCTGCTGAGATCATAAGGCTCTGTATTGTGTGCTTTCATAAGCGACCTATCATTTGTTTTGAGAAGCTTATTTTTGAAAGTTGTTTGCGAATTTTTCATTCCTGAATCTTGAGAAACTGCTGATAATTTTCCACCAGAATTTCCACTGAGTTTTAGCCTGTGGAAGAGTTTTATGGTGTGTTAAATACAGCATCCGAGAAAGCTTCTGTGGTAAGCAAACTGTTGTAAATCAAGTTACTGACTGTTACCTCCTCTGAAATTGTGCATAGCAGACTGTTCATCGACTTTCTAAGAATCAATAAAATTTGTGTTTCGTCCTGTCAGCTAAACCATTTACTGGAATTTTAATCTACGAATCCGAAAACTAAGCAGTTTTCTGCAACACTAACTTTGCTTAGTTTTCTGCAATAATCAGGGCCGACCCATTAAAAGTTGGCCCCCCCTTGACATAAAAAAAAGTCGTGCTATATACCAATCGTTAGATCATCGTTAGATCAGGATTGATCAACAACTCCCGTCGTTAGAACAACTCCCCGGACGAAGTTATTAAGTAAAAATTTCAGGGGGGGCTAACTTTTAAAAAAATTAAAAATTGAAAATACTGTTCAAAAATAAAACCATTAACTCAAAAACCCTCGACTGAGGTTAGATCAATCATTTTTAGCGTTAGATCAACCTCCAAAGTACCCGAAAAACGGGTACAAAGTATACCCGAAAATTAGAAGTTAGCCCCCCCCCCCTTGTCGGAAATTCAAAATGATTTCGATGTCATCAGACGCAGAATCGTTAGATCAGACAGAAAAACCATTTTCAGCGTTAGATCAAACTCCGAACTGCCCGAAAAACGGGTATAATTATGCCCGAAAATTAAAAGTTAGCCCCCCCTTGGCGGAAATTCAAACTGATTTCGATGTCATCAGAAGCAGAATCGTTAGATCAGACAGAAAAACCATTTTCAGCGTTAGATCAAACTCCGAACTGCCCGAAAAACGGGTATAATTATGCCCGAAAATTAAAAGTTAGCCCCCACTTGTCGGAAGTTCAAACTGATTTCGATGCAGGGCAGGCCCTAACAGGTTTGCCGCCCCGGACAAAAATATAAAATGCCGCCCCCCCCCCACAGTAAAATGACTATTAAAAGAAATAAATTGTTCACAGATACTGTTTTCATGCCTATAAAACTGGAATAGCTCTTTAAACATAACACAGCATAAGAAAAACCATATTTATTAAAAATCACACATTAAGCTAAAAACCAAAAGAAAGAAAAATAAATCAAGAGTTTTTTCTGACTTTTAATTCCGCAAAATTCCTGACTTTTTCTCTTAAATAAATTTTGCAACTAATTCATGTTCGATAGCGGATAGCCAATGTAGTTAAATTATTTAACCTGTCTAGAAGAGTTGTGGAACACAAGAAATTTTTAACTTTCATTTTGAGAAACTCTTCTCTGCACTTTCCACAATTATCGGCAAAGAAAGCGGAATTCTCGAAGCAAGAGCAAGATGTGGTGTAAAATCTAGAGTTGAAATTAGCTTTAAAATTTCAATTGGACTTTCCTTTTTGCCTAATAAGGCCGTAACTGACACTATTTCATTTACTAGATCAAGCGCGTTTATATTCCCTGGTTCCCCATCGGTCAGCATTAACTCCAATTGTTTACTCTATAAACAGTGTTAATACTGTTACACTGTGTTACAATGTTTAATTAGCACTTTTTAGGAGTGTCTTTTAACTCATATATGTCGTGCAAAAATTTAAAACAATTACATTGGATGCATATTAAATTAAATTGCACTCTAAGGTATTAATCGCTTTGTTTTTCTCTATTCTAAAAAAAGTAACGGCCGCTGTCAAAAGCTTCTTCGGCTTCACCTAACCATGGGGATTTGAATTTCTAGCAACATGTCCATGGATTCGGAAAATTCCGAGGAACCTGATAAGCTCACTTAAATTTTGCAAATCGAATTATTCTAGAAGATATTAATAAAAAAACTGAAAAAATAAAACATAATGGCTGACAGATTTGGCATAAAATCATTCATTCCTTTGCAAAAAAGCAATTCAAAGTATGTATAGAATCGTGAAATTGACAAACATGAAGTAGAATGACACCCATTTTACGCCAAATTAAAAAGTATATGAAATAAATAACTCAAAGTGTGTTAGACAAAGTTGACAATTTTCAAATAGTAAATTCGCATAGACAACAGGAGTTTAGAATGAGCGATTATTCGTTTTTTCAAAACAGAATAACTAATTGTAACCGATTTTATGACTGCTCCATTTTGGCATTTGGTGCTATCTGGTAAAATGGTTTCCAAACAAGTTCAATCTAAACCGCGAATTCAAAAAATGTTAGAACCCGCCAATATCTTGAAAATGAAAAATAATTAAAATGTAGATTATTTTAAAGCCGGTTCGGTCGAGCTGGAGTATTTGCTACCAGTAGAAATATTTGGTGGCGTTAACTATGCCATTATAGCAGTTATACTGCATTTTGGATATTTGCCAGAGCGGCGAGATGATATAATTCGAGGTGCTAAATACGCCAATCTGCAAAGGATTATGTATATGAAAATAGGGATAACGGTTTTCCGGGAACCTTACATAAGTAGTAATTATAGGTTGTGAGCATGTGTAAATCGCCAAATAATGAAAACTTGCCGTTGATGGCAAGCTCTTACGTAGTTTTTAACAAAGAAAACATATAAAGTACTGTTTTCTTAAAGCTAATTATTAACTATACGTATACGCAAGTCGCCAAATTATGAAAATTCGCCATGATTGGCTAATACGCAAGGTGTTTCATGGGTTTCACGTAATTAAAAATAGTGCGAAGTTTAAATTTTTATGTTCCAAGCAACATGCAAGAAACAAGCAATGTGTAGCTCGATAACATTCTATCTGATCCAACCATTGGGTTTTGTTTGTTGAAATTATGCCTTTTTTACGAATAAGCCCTATTAGGGGCCCGAATGCCTCATACGAAAAGCGAGCTTAATGAGTCTAGGGGCCGTGGCCCCTAGTACTGTAAAAAAATAAACTATCTTAAATTTTAATTTAGGATCTTTTACCAGATCATCTCGTGCTTCGCAATCAAAATTAATATGTTACATGGCTGCTTAAACTCAGTGTTAGGCAGAATACTATCTCCATCTCGTCGGTCAGTTCTCTGGCATAACAGAACATTTCATTTAAAATCACATCCAATCGAAGATCCTTTCAAAAAATCTTAACAGTTTCTTAAGAGTTCGAGAGCAGGTGGCAAATCGTTGTCTTTTGACTGAAATAGCTTTCTTAACGGATTCAAGCAATTGAAGATTTTGTACCAAATAATAATAGAGCATAGAAACATGAACTGTTTGAGAGAGTTAAGTAATCCTGAAGCCAAATCACTGGAATAAAAACTTAAAATCCTTTCATCAATTTTAACGGTAGCTTCAAGGTGTTTCATTATCATTGGAATTCGATTTGTCAATACCTTTATACCTTACCAAGAATGCGATCTGTTCGATATTTTTGGCATCAGGAATGCAATCTAGAAATTTGGAATGGTATTTGCTTGTTGAATTTTATTAACAAAGTGTAATTTGAAACCAACTGGAAACCTTGTGAAAAATCTATAAAAATGTGTAAATATTTGTTTGCACATCACATATAAACAACTGAAGCGAATGAAATGAAATTTTTAGCAGCACCAAAAGTGGCAGCTTAATTTAAACTGCAGGTTCTAAAATATTTCTAATTCGTTTAAAAGTTTTGAGATTTAAAACTGTTGTTTGAAAACTGTGTGTAAATGTATGTCCACCCTTTGTTAAAAAATGGCTCAATGGAATAGAATGAAATTTGGAATTATATTGAATAGTACGTTAATTGAAACGATAAGTACCAAAATTGTTTTAAATAATTCATAGACTTTGAAATTTTGTAAAAATCGCTTAAAAAGTTCTGGCATCCATCAAAAACGGATTAAGAGAACAGACTGAAATTAGGTCATATGATGGGTAACAAAGCATCATCGAAATTTTTAAAAGATTTGAATAAATTGAAAAAGTTTGTAAAATTTGCATTGTATTTTTTCTTTTCTTTTTTAGGGGACGGGGACAGAGGAGGAGGGCGTCACTTTAAGGCGTCTGGAGGTACTACAATAGGTGGCTGTCCGACTTAAACAAATTACGTCAATTTCTTTTATTATTATTATTTTTTTTCAATTTTGAGAAAATTGTGCAAAATTTTTACAGGCACAATATTAAAATTTCAGTTACTATCGAGGGTTACTATCGACTTTATCGAGGGTTACTATCTACTATATAGAGGGTTACTATCGATCGAGAGTTACTATCGACAAAATTCAGTTACTATCGAGGAGATTGAGTTAAATAACGTTGTTTGAATTTAAATATATAATATAATATCTGGAGGTTGGGTGGGGTTTTGGTTTTAAGGTTGTAATTGGATGGTTGGGTTGGGCGGAGGAAGTTTTTCTCTTATATAAAAAAAAAAAAAGTAATATGTTTAAAAACAATTTGGATGTGTTTATGCATGCATATATATATCTGGAGGAATTAAAAAAAAAAAGGGGGTTCCTATATTGTGATTATTCTGTTCTAAACATTATTTTTTTTCTTATTTACTAGATTAATCTTCTGTCATACAATAACTTATTATACATACTTAGTCAATAATAATAATCATTATATTTTTTAAACAATATGTTATATTTAATTTTGCTATAATATTTATTTTATTAAATCTTTTAAATTTATTATTATTCAATATATATTTATTATATTAATATACCTGGATATTCTTAAAATTTAATAATATTACCTATTAGTATTTGGCAACTCCTAAACTTTCTTCTTTCCACTTTTACACATTTATTTAGTGGCAACACCATTTTTCACCTTTTACAATTCTTAGCATTGGCAACACATATCAACTGTTCAAAATAAATTTCCATGTGCTCAAGGTATGGTATGTAAAATTATCTTTCTAATTTTTGTTATCTTTTTGATTTCTTCTTTCCTTTATATAGTAGGGTAGGGCCCAGATGTGTGGAGTTAATATCTCTTCTGATATGCCACACAACCGAAACCCTACTATTTGGTTTACTGTAAATTATAATCCACTGTTTGTGGTCCCTGAAGATGGTGACAGTGGTTATAATTTCCGTTCCATTATACTATCACAATAATTCTTGCACTTTATTTGGTTTCAAAATCTGGTTTCTAATTCTTGATAATAGCTGTTACTTTTCTGCGAGATATGTCTTATTTGTAGTATGTTTTGTGTTTTACTTGTTAGTTAATATAATATATATATATATTATTTTGAGAAAATTTTGTGCGACCGCTTCGTGAAAACAACTAGTGGTCAGACAAAAGGGAATGAAATGAAATGAAATTTTGTTAAATAGTAGGCGGTTGGTAAATTAAAATTTCAGGTTTTTAATTTTCTACAAATTTGAATTATTTTTTAGGTATGACGTAAACTTTGATAAAGTTTTTCGCGCATCATGCAAAATGATCAAAATATAATTCAATCGGACGTTGTAGTGTTAAATATAGGCTACTTGCTATTACAAAGAATTTTCCAGATATTCTCTTTTCAGTTTAATATTCATTACTAGCATCTTCTTTTGCAACAATACAATTTAAATGACTTCTTGATGTAGGAAGCTCATCCACTAAAGGAAAACGTTAATTTTGAATCTCGATTGACAGTTTGTTTCAGTAATTTGTTACTCTCTAACCTGTAATCATGGAACAATACACAAGAATTGTAACTTTGCTTTCTATATTTCTGTCAGTATGCTAATTCCATTGTTTGTACTCGTAGAATGCAAACGAAATTTCGCGCGGTTAGTAAAAACCCATCAATGACGGATGGGTACATCAGCTAGTAAAGTTATACTGAATGATATTCTTCGGAATATTTTTTAACAACTATTTTACTAATACAAAATGTATTTTTCAAATTCGAGCCAAAATGCCGCCCCGGACAGGGGTCCGGTTTGTCCGGCCCTAGGGCCGCCCCTGTTTCGATGTCATCAGACGCAGAATCGTTAGATGAGACAGAAAAACCATTCTCAGCGTTAGATCAACCTCCAAAGTGCCCGAAAAACGGGTACAATTATGCCCGAAAATTAAAAGTTAGCCCCCGCCCTTGTCGGAAGTTCAAACTGATTTTGATGTCATCAGACGCAGAATCGTTAGATCAGACAGAAAAACCATTTTCAGCGTTAGATCAACCTCCAAAGTGCCCGAAAAACGGGTACAATTATGCCCGAAAATTAAAAGTTAGCCCCCCCTTGTCGGAAGTTCAAACTGATTTTGATGTCATCAGACGCAGAATCGTTAGATCAGACAGAAAAACCATTTTCAGCGTTAGATCAATCTCCACAGTGCCGAAAAAAGGTGAAATTCAAAATTATTTTCAATTCATTTAATGATAGTGCTCTTTTCAGTTAATCAACAATTTTTAGCTCACCTCATTTTTAGTTTAGTATTTTCAGTTCGGTTTTCAAAATGCATTTAAAACCACACTCAAGCACATCCGAGCCCAGATCACTGTAATATTATGTATCGTACTTAATAGTAATATATTATATTATGTATTATATATCAATATTTACGGTACTCGCACATACGAACATACCTTTGATTATATGTATGTACCATCCTTAAAGATAGTTTCTCTCGTAAGATTGAACGTTAGTTCTAAATTAATATTTATTACATCATTTAAGATGTTCTTTCAATAAATACAAAGACTTTAGAACAAACATTCATTTTAATAATAGGCAATATTTTTATGCAAACATCTAGTAAAAATACTTATATCATCTATACCAATGACTACCAAATCCCCGTAATATTATATGCAGGATTGAAAACTTCAGGGGTAAATAAAAAATTATGCAAATCATACAACAATATTTACAATACTCCCATACACAAACATACGTTATAATACATATATTTATCATACTTAAAGAGAACTTTTTTCCAAATGTCGAACGTTTGTTCTTGGTTAACATTTATTATATCATTCAACATGTTCTTTCATTGTGTGCAAAGATTTTACAACTAACTTTCATTTTAATAATGTACACATTTTTCTAATTCAAATATGAGGTCAAAATAACCATCTCTACTCAGAGCCTGATTATGACCAACAGGGGCCCCGGGCATTGATGAATTTGGGGCCCCCGTCTATGAAATTTGTTTTACTTTTCTTAAAATTTTGATATAAAAAAGAACATTTCAAAACAAGATTTGATATTGGGGGCCCTTTCGAGCCGGGGGCCCGGGGCAAAGTCCCGATTTTCCCATGCGATGATAAAGCTCTGTCTCTACTAATGACTACTAGATCAATCATCCCGTAATATTATATGCAGGATTCAAAACTTCTGACGTTAAAAAAAATATGCAAATTATATAACAATATTTACAATACTGGCAAATACAAAATAAGTTTGGATACATTTATGTATCATACATAAAGAGAGCTTCTTTCGGAAAATGGAACTTTAGTTCTTGATTAATATTTTCTATATCATTCAACATTTTCTTTCAATAAATGCAAATAATTAAAAACAAACTTTTACTTTAATAATAGGTAATTTTATAATGCAAACACAAGTTAAAGATACGCACCCTTTTCCAATGACTGCTTGTTCCCAGTAATATTTTAAGCAGGATACAAAGCTTCAGAGGTAAATAAAAAATTATGCAAAATAAAAAATGCAGGATTCAAAACTTCAGAGGTAAATAAAAGGTTATGCAAATTAGATAACAATATTTACAGGCATGTACAAAGATACACATGTATATATCATACTGAAAGGAAGCTTCCTTGAAAAGTTGAACGTTTGTTCTTGATTAATATTGTCTGTATCATTCAGCATTTTCTTTCAATATATGCTTGGAATTTTGAAGTAACGCTCTTTTTAAAACTAGGCAAATTTTTAATGCAAGCAGTAGGTAAAAATAGTCATCTCTATCATAATGAATAACATATAATTAAAAATTTGGAATACCGTGCTTTTTACTTTTGTGGATAATTTCTTGAATCCAGTAGCATGAAAATTAAAAAAAAATTCTGTGCATATTAAGAGTAATTATGCGTGACAAAAATCTTTCTTTTCCCTTATGAATATATTTATTTTTAATTTTTCACTAGCATAAAATTTTGCTTTTTATTTAGTTTATCCTTATTTAGAAAGCTTCAGATCATAAAAGGTATAAACATTGTATTTTTAGTAAGAATTTTTTAAAAAATTTCAGAGAGCGTCAGTTTAAATCTGAGATACATCTATCTGTACACCCGTAGAGAGGAAAAAATGTGAAATATAGTTTTTACTTTTGCAGATTGAGTGCAATGAAATTTATTCAAAAGTACTGATTAAAGTTTGATTGTTTTAAAGAGCTTTGCAAAAAGTTTGTCTGTTTTTAAAATCTAAATTGAACTTGAAATAGATTTTTAAACTCTTTACCTAAAGCTTTTTATTAAATAAATCTTATATAGATTCAAAGTTTGAGCATTTTTTTTTCAGATGTCATTACTTTTTAAAATGTAATCTAAATTATAGAAGAAAATATCTATATTAACTAACAAAAATTTCAGCATTATGAGCTTTTATGTAATGTATTCGAAGTCATTTTGCTGTGTTATATAAATTAAACTTACCTGCTGTGCTCTCTTTTACTTAATTATTGTTTAAAACAAGAAAATGTTCTCAGAAAAAAATTAAACAAGTGGGCGTGAAAGAAAAGAAACAAAATTAAAATTGATATCTCTAAAATCCTTTTTCTGGATGTAATACATAAGAAATAGGTGGGGAAAAAGCTGCGCAGAAAAATGCTCAATTCGAACTGAATGAAAAATTCAAAAACATATTCAGGTGTATTCATAATCCAAGTAGCAGACGATAAAATGACGATAAATTGCGCCAAGCGCTAGAATCATCTCCTCAAAATCGCATATCAACCATTTTATTTTTCGCCAAATTAAAAAGTTGTACATTTTAGTCTCGGAAAATTTCCAAATCCTATTTTTCTTTTGAGTATAAAACATTTCATTTCTGCTCTGATTTCACATACACACGATATTTTAATTAAAAAATAATCTTACAAATAATCTAAACAACAACAAAAAAATCGTTATTCTTTTATTTTTACTTCAAGAGTTTGAATCATTTAATAAACTTGCCAAACATGGCAACCTAGATATGCTTAATCCTAACTTTTTCCACTGCGGGGGTTACAATTGCGAAAAGCAGAGACAAAAATTAGCCTTTTGCGACACGTTTTTTATCGATATCTTCTAAAATAATTCGAACTTCGAAAAAATCGCTTAGAGGTATGTCGGGACCCGTGCTGGAGAATTTCCATAAAAATTTGGTAGGTCTACGATGATCCGTCTGGAAGCTAGGCGAGTCATAGACAAGCTAACTTACTAACTAACCAACTAACTGATATTTTACAGTTCGTTTTATGTATATAAATATACAGTCCCCAAAAAAAGCTTGCCATATCTGAAATCAACTCTTTATTTGACAAACTTTTCCAATAGAAAGCATGTTTCTATCACTTACAGTTTAAAAAGATGATCGCTTTAACATCTATTTTCAAGCACCCTGTTTACAGAACAAGAAAAAGACAGAAGGAATTTTTTCTGAACTTTTAGTTTTTTTCTTTTTCTTTGTATTGGCTTCATTTTAAGCACAGAAACCTTTTAATGTTTTTTTTTCCAAGTATATTATTTATGCAATGAATACTTAAAGTATTAGCAAAAATTTTCTCATTTAAATATGAATTTGAAGCTAACATTTGTACAAACTTTTCCAACAAAACTAATTAAAAAATAATTTTAATTACAGTTATATATAGCCGATATTTTACATTTTAAGAAATGAGTTTTAAATAATTTTTAGCCAGTTTCCTTTAAAAAGGGTTTTTCTTTTAGAATTTAGAAATGAAAATTTGTTTAAAAACATTGCACGTATAATAACATTTGATTTAAAAAGTGTTTTTTAAGGAAGTCTTTTTAAAATTGATTTATTAATACCATAATTTAATTCTGAAAAAAAAGTATGTCTAAAAAAAAGTAGTAATATTTAAATTAAATACTTTCAAAATAAAAATATTTATATACATATAAATCATTCATTCTAAGAATTATTATTTAAAACCAAAGAGTTAACAAGATAAATTAGCATGAATCAGAATAAACTCTTGCATTTATAAAAAGAAAACCAGTAATAATAAGCCATAACTGATTACAAATCAGACTGAATGTGATAACATATTTCCGAGAACGTGCATGTTAAATCTGTGAGAGTTTTAGATTCTATTTTTAGGGTTGCCTGTTGGGTGAGAGATGGTATTTACATTTTTTGAAACTGCTGTAATTTTTTACTGAATCACTAGTTCTGGACTTTGTATTAAGAATACAAACAAATTGAACGATCAGTTTATTGAAAAAACGCTGAAATTAGTATTAATGTTATTATTACTCCTTTGTTTATTTTCTATTTATTCTTTAATCTGGAACAAAGAGTTTCTGTAGACATGGGCGCCGGCAGAATATTTCCCAGGAGGGGGGGGCAAAGACTACTTCCATGTTGGGTTACCATGTTGGAAAGAGCAAAAATGCAAGGGAAAACACTGCATACAAAAATCCAGGGGGGCATTCCCCCCCACTTGCCCTATGCTGCCGGCGCCCATGTCTGTAGAATCTGTAGGGTCTTCTGTAGAGTGTAGGAGAGTAACACTATATACTTACAAATCAGGCCACTGTTCTTGGAAATGTTGTCTGAATGACAATTTTCAATAGAGATAAATACAAAATACACTAATGTACCATTTTGGTTACATGTGTCAATACATGTGTTTACGCACTTTTGGACGCCCACTTGTTCCTCACATTTTTTTTTAATTCATGCCCCACCTCTTCTCTCCACAAAATACAAACCCATTCAATATTGTGCGCTTTTTTCCGTGATTCCTTCTATACACTGTAAGAATCTATAAGCTATCAAATTTCATTTACAATCACTGCACTCGTTGCAGTGAGTCATTTACAGTCACTGTGTAATTTCTAGCGTAATGACATTTTAAAGCATTTCGCAAACAAAAGAGTCACGGATAGACTGAGTGACAAAAAAGGTCGTATATGGAATAATTAAAACACTTAACGAAAAAAACTCCGTAAAATTTTCGCAGTAAATAAATATACTGAGGTAACACACTCCGAAATAAATAGAACCAAAGTAATAATAAAAAAAAGACTTATTTTCTCTCTACCATCCATCTATGACCCCGGACCCCCCGGGAGGAGAGAAAGCTTCCCCTGTCGCGGGGCGACTCCTTGCAGGTGTCAAAATACTCCTCCTTCACGTCGGCTTTCAGATAAAGGAATTCCGCTACGTTTTTCACCCACACCGAAATTGACAATCGGAAACATACATTTTCGGTTTCGAGTCAGAAATGGTGGTAATAGATTTTGCCGCGATTGAATAAAGAACAAAGATTCCTGAGTGTATGTTTCAGGTAAACCATCATCTGTATATAAACGTTAGAAATAGTATATGCATCAAAGTTCTAGAAAAATAGATTCATTATCCAGAGAGGTGCACTCTTAAGCAAAGTTTGAAACTCATTTAAAAAATAAAAGTTGCACCTAAATGATTGTAATTCATTAAATATAATTTTTACTACAGTAAAAATCCAAATCATTCTTTAATTAATTTTACCGTTTCATTAATATAATTAATAGTAAGCAAAAATTAATTTTTATTGTAAAAAAAAAGTTTTTATTCAACAATGTTTAAAGCAGAAAATAAATTTTACAATCTACTATCATAAACAGTAAAAATTAAAATACAAGGCATGAAATTTTCTTTGGGTATTTTGTGTAGTGGGATTACCACAAATTCCCTTCACGTAAGATAGGACGAGGAGTAAGGTGCCTTTCGTGGGGGTCTTTCTAAGAGGTAATAAACCTCGTTTACGCTAACATTCGGAGGAAATGAATTCGGAAAGGCATATTTCCGTCTCTCAGTTCAGAGAGCTATACGCTCGGCACTGGTGGGGCCAGTAGTTTCGTTAGGATTTGTACTTCAAACCTCGCGCACCGTGTATTCCAACTTAAGAATTGAGTTTAAATTTCCTACAATGGGCGGCTAACTTCTAATTTTCAGGCGTATTTTATCGAATAATTCTGCGTCTGACTGCACAGAAATCAGTTAGATTTTCCGACATAAGGAGCTAACATTTTAATTTCAGGCACTTTGGAGGTTTTTCTAAACCGGATATTTTTTTTTTCTGTTTGATCTAACGATTCTGCGTCTGACTTCGTCGAAATCAGTTTGCATGTCCGACAAGGAGGGCTAACTATTAACTTTCAACCATACTTTGTACCCGTTATTCGGGCACTTTGGAGGTTGATCTAACACTCAAAATTGTTCTCCTGTCTGATCTAACGATTCTACGTCTGATGACATCGAAATCAGTTTGAATTTCCGCCAAGGGGGGCTAACTTTTAATTTTCGGGCATAATTGTACCCGTTTTTCGGGCACTTTGGAGGTTGATCTAACGCTGAAAATGGTTTTTCTGTCTGATCTAACGATTCTGCGTCTGATGACATCAAAATCAGTTTGAACTTCCGACAAGGGGGGGGTAACTTTTAATTTTCGGGCATAATTGTACCCGCTTTTCGGGCAGTTCGGAGTTTGATCTAACGCTGAAAATGGTTTTTCTGTCTGATCTAACGATTCTGCGTCTGATGACATCAATATCAGTTTGAACTTACGACAAGGGGGGGGCTAACTTTTAATTTTCGGGCATAATTGTACCCGTTTTTCGGGCAGTTCGGAGTTTGATCTAACGCTGAAAATGGTTTTTCTGTCTGATCTAACGATTCTGCGTCTGATGACATCGAAATCAGTTTGAATTTCCGACAAGGGGGGGGCTAACTTTTAATTTTCGGGCATAATTAAACCCGTTTTTCGGGCAGTTCGGAGTTTGATCTAACGCTGAAAATGGTTTTTCTGTCTGATCTAACGATTCTGCGTCTGATAACATCGAAATCAGTTTGAATTTCCGGCAAGGGGGGGCTAACTTTTAATTTTCGGGCATAATTGTACCCGTTTTTCGGGCACTTTGGAGGTTGATCTAATGCTGAAAATGGTTTTTCTGTCTGATCTAACGATTCTGCGCCTGATGACATCAAAATCAGTTTGAACTTCCGACAAGGGGGGGCTAACTTTTAATTTTCGGGCATAATTGTACCCGTTTTTCGGGCAGTTCGGAGTTTGATCTAACGCTGAAAATGGTTTTTCTGTCTGATCTAACGATTCTGCGTCTGATGACATCGAAATCAGTTTGAATTTCCGACAAGGGGGGGGGGGGCTAACTTCTAATTTTCGGGTATACTTTGTACCCGTTTTTCGGGTACTTTGGAGGTTGATCTAACGCTAAAAATGATTGATCTAACCTCAGTCGAGGGTTTTTGAGTTAATGGTTTTATTTTTGAACAGTATTTTCAATTTTTAATTCTTTTAAAAGTTAGCCCCCCTTGAAATTTTTACTTAATAACTTCGTCCGGGGAGTTGATCTAACGACGGGAGTTGTTGATCAATCCTGATCTCGATCTAACGATTGGTATATAGCACGACTTTTTTTATGTCAAGGGGGGGCCAACTTTTAATGGGTTCAGGGCCGGCCTAAGGCGCGTGCGACACCATTTTGAGAGGGGCGGCAAAATGTAAAATATAGAAAAAATAATATGGTTAAAACTAAAAATTTTATGGATTTAGTCGTTTGAATGTATTAATAGCCTTTGTTACTTGAAAATACATTTACCCTTTAACGCGCAGTGTTCCCGCTCTGGGAACACCTAACTCTGACGTTTTGACTGTTGCCAGTCACGAAGAATAGATTTGATTTCTATAAAAATAGTTGCGGGTGACAGAGCTCCACGAGAATCCTTTACTTTTTAGCACGTCATTTCTGGTAAAAAAAATTGTCACGATTATTTTTAATAGCACTGATATCTGCTAAAAAATGGAAGAATGTGAGAATAGCTGGACAGATTGCCCAATGTTGAAAAAAGGGCAGCCGCTGCCATGGCTCGACTTAACTACCAGCAAGATGGGGGATGATCGAAACGTTCATCGCGTGCCACAGATCTACAGACCCTTTTTTAACGACTGCTGGCTGTGCGGCACAGCCAACCGGAAATGACGTGCCAAAAAAGTAAAGCATTCTCGTGGAAGCTATGTGGCCCGCAACTATTTTTATAAAAATCAAATCTATTCTTTGTGACTGGCAACAGTCGAAACGTCAGAGTTTGGTGTTCCCAGAGCGGGAACACTGCGCGTTAAAGGGTTAATCTGCATTCGTAGGCTGAAAGGCACGCATGAGTGTGAATGCTTGGAAATTTAGAGCGTCCAGGAAATTTCAGGAACTAGTCGAATTGTCAAGAAGCATCGCAATCTTTATTACTTTGGAGTAATCAATAAAAACAGAAAAATCGACATTATACAGATATCTTTGCAGCGCTTTCAATATGCAAAATTGCTTAGTAAAACGAGGATATGTAAGATAATCCAGAAACTACCCCTCCCCTGAAAACTTGTCAAAAAGCTTTCGGCTAACAAGATGTTACACAACTTTATTCCTCAAAGATTTTAATATGCTTTTTTCCCTTCTTTCTTTTCTTTTTATTTGACATCATTCTGATATGAGAACGTGCCAATAGATGGAAATTGAAGGTGCTAGAAATAAAGGGGACGCGTCGAAAATTGAAAAAAAGAAAGTTGCGGGATGAGGCTTATTTTATTTTTTTTCAGACTGGAAACGCAAATTAAAAACAGAAGGAAATAGTCTTTCAATTCTAATTCCTTTGACGGAATAAAAAGTCTGAGACAAAAAAAAAAAAAAAAAAAAAAAAACAGTGACAATAGTAACTACACAAAGAGTTCAAAGTGCCGATGGGCGTTTATTTTTATTAATTTACTTTATTAGCCCCTACACCCCTTCCCAAGGTAAATCTATATTCAAAATTTAAGAAGAGAGATTTTAAAAAATTCCTCGGTTCTTATTCGTTTTTAATTTGCTGACTTCCTTTTGGCGCAAATAAGTGGTGGCAGAAATTCTCTGACAATGCAAAATGACTTGCAAAGACCTATGCCGGGAACCAAACGTAAACGCTAAAAAGGATCGCTGCCTTTGTCTCTTAGCTAATGCTTACCGAAGGGTTTTTTTTTTTTTTTTTTTTTTAATATCAGTACGTCAATTACAACCGGTTACCGGAGATGCCAATTTCGAAGAAGTTAAGATTTTTCTAAGTACTTCGCATACACTTTACACCGCCCATTTTTACAAATACATAAGTTGTACCATTTTGGAAAAAAAAAAAAGCTACTTAATGAGTTTTCCTCGGTTTAGTTTACTCCTCTAACACAGTCACACACACACCAATGAAAGCATTAAATATACTATTTCCCTTTGCTAACGTGATAACTAAGCTTAAGGAAACGTTAAAATAAGGTAAATGACTTACCTGCACTTTCATTTTACATTCTTGGTATATTTTGTTTTATTTTAAACCTAATATCTAAGCTAACCAATGTGTATAGTTTAAACTTTCATTCTCCCAGACTACAGTACATTGGGAAAAAAATTATGGCCTCAAACAATTTCCGACAGAAGTCTTCAAACATATAGCAGTTAAATTATTTATTTTAACTATACGCAAAACTAAAGATGAAACATCTAGTTCGAGAACGAAATAATGAATAAAAATTCAATTTTAAATATATGCTTTCAGTGCCGTAACAGTTTACATCACCCTGGCCAAACCTTAAGTTTGGAGCCCTCTTCTTTGAAACCATAACGGGTTTTGGCGCCTCGTCAACATTACGCCTGAGGCACATGCCCAGCTCACCCCTCCCCCTTTTGTTGCCGGTCTTCGTGGTTTACATTCTTATATTTTACAAATACTATCATAGTATTATCAATAGACAATGGATAAAAAATTATTCTAGACGTTTCAAATATCCAATTCGATCTGCCAGATTAGAAAGGGTAAAAGGAATAGAAAATGCATAGACCCGTCCTGCCTAAAAGCTTTTCAACTAACGCCCTGTCACAAATCGATCGATCTTACACTTTTTTACTATCGGAAGGTTCTAATCGAAAATTTTGCAATCTCTTTACTTGACATCGCACCGATTCGAAAATGTTGCATTAGGAAGTGGAAGATCGAGGCGAAACGGTAAGTGTCAGAAAAGAGAAGAAAAGCTTAATTTTATTACGTGGGAGAATGGAATGAAAAAAAAAAAGAAAAGAAAAGGGTGAGAACGTCTTTTCAACATTATTATCGTTAATGTATCTATCCTCTTGTATGGGAGAATGCAAAGAGTGTTTCATTCAGCTTAACATTAAATATTTAACATAAGGAGAAGCTAAATATTTATCAGGCTTCACTCTCGCTGTTGCTTCAGAAATGAATACGCATGAAAACGTGAAAAGCTTGTATCAATATTTTAGAGATGGATCCTTTTAAAGTATTTTTTTAAGTAACTTGTTTGTTTTGAGAGTCAAACAAAGTCAACCATCTACACAACTATGTAAAAACCGTCCTAAACATAATTCAAACGGAAAATGTATGCATTGTGGATCCACATCCATGCAACGTAGCGCAGAGACTGGTGTTTACTTCCTATAAACCTTTTATTTAGTTCAAATCACCAGGGAATGAATGAATATAGGCACAAAATCCACGACAGGAAAAACTTTGCTTTGATACTTTAAGTAATGTGGTAGGTAAGGTACTCCTTATCTATTGGGAATCGATTGCTTTTCAAAAACCGTAGTCTTGGAAAAATGTAAACATACAAATAAATAAAGTATTTTAGAAAGAAGTCTTTACTTTTCCCTTGTGTTCAAGAGGAAAGATTGATTCTGTATGCAATTTCTAAGTTTCTGGTTCTATTTGGGGTAAATGTTCTGAAAGTGGCTTTAGAAAATCTTTTCTTTTATTAATAATTGTTTATGCTAAACCGATAATAATAATAAATATAAGTAATTTTATTAGTGTTGAGTTTGTATATTTTAATTAGTTTAACCCTTTGAGGCGCAACCCTTTCCCAATGCTGAAAAAAGGGCAACCGTTGCCATCGTTCGACTTAACTACCAGCAAGATGGCGGACGATCGAAACGTTCATCGCGTGCCACAGATCTATAGACTGTTTTTTGACGACAGCTGGCTGTGCCGATGAACGTTTCGATCGTCCGCCATCTTGCTGGTAGTTAAGTCGAGTGATGGCAACGGCTGCCCTTTTTTCAGCATTGGGCAAACTATACAGCTGTTGTCGCATTCTTCCATTTTTCAGCAAATGTCAGAGCTGTTAAATAATCGTGACCATTTTTTTTACTGGAAATGACGTGCTAAAAAGTAAAGGATTCTGATGGAGCTATGTCACCCGCAGCCATTTTTATAGAAATCAAATCTATTCTTAGAGACTGGCAACCGTCAAAACGTCAGAGTTTGGTGTTCCCAGAGCGGGAACACTGTGCTTTAAAGGGTTAACATGCTATAGCTATCTTCACTCATCTAAATAAACGATTTTGCTAAAATATTCTCTTTGCCTGAATGGTTAATCGAAAATGATTTCTTTCAAAACTTTTCGACAGAAAATGCTTGATACCGAGTGGTGTAGATTCAAAATGTCCTTTGTGTTTTTGGCATGATTCTTAGTGTTTGCCATCTCCCTCAAATTTGTACATTTGTATCGAACATTAGAGGTTGTCAATATGCAAACAGCTTATACTTATTATACTGTGGCGTGTTTTTCAATCCATCAGTGTTTTAATTTGAGGTAATTAGTTTTCTATCTAGTACAGATTGATCAAAGCTAATTTCTACAAAAAAATAGCTATCAGAAAACAGCAAAGATTATAAAAGAGTTCAAATTCTGTGATGAATGCCGTACAGATTTATGTAAAATGAATGTTTGTTAATGTTTATGGAATCTTTTAGAGTATGTAAACCGAAATGATTTATTGCCATTATTTCACGATAAAATCATGCTGATTAATTAATTTTTTGTCAGCAATTTTTTAAAATAAATTTAAAATCCAATTTTGTACGTTTTACATGTAATTGCAGCTTTTAGATTACAACGTTCGACTAACTGATAGATGCTTCGCATTAGTCACTCCTTAAAAATAATTTATTTAAAAAAGATGTAATGTGTAAAAGTTAAAAAATAATAATATAATAAATAGAAGTTGCTAATAAACACATACATTTTGTTCTAAAAATAAATAAATTATAACCTCTCGATTATTCAAAACTCCCTGTTAGCTCGGTAAAAGTGTTAGTGGAAATAAAGTTTTAAGCAATTTTTTAAAATTAATTTCTTGTTTCTGAAAACTCTTTGTTAATCAAAATTCATTTTTAAGCAGTTTTTAAACAACCAGTTTAAGAAACTGTTAAACTAATGCTATTAAAGAAACTCCGTGCAATCTCCAAAACAAAGACAACTGGGATTGTCCCAAACCACACTTAACTTTACAACTTTGTGAAATTATTACTGGCATGTAAAAGGACATTTAAAAATTCGATAACTTCTGTACTATTGTACCGTAAAACAACGACTACCATAGGAGATCAGGACCGAGCATACCTCGGATAATACTGAAAATCATTAGTCACAATATTCTGGTATACTATACTATGCATTTTTTGACAAATTAACTCATAATATATGTTTAATAATACGCATTTTAATAATAAATGTATTGCGCTTGCAATTTTACATTTTTAAACTTTTCTACAGGATAGTAATGATTTGTTAAAACCCAACAGGTTTTCACTGGCTTGATCTAGTTTAGTTTGTATTTAGTTAATTTTGCTATAATGAAGGTCCTCGGTGAAAGTGGACAGCTCCGTTGAGTTTGTACCTTGGTTAATATGAAATAACGGTTACGCAGGTCTCGGATAATCGAAGTCCTACTGTACTAAATTATTGCTAATTCTGTTTTGTAATAGTTTTAATTTTTAAAAAGCATTTTTGATCTTTATGAGAAATAGCAAAAAGAGGTATAGCAGGCATGCAACAAGCTTCTTACTTAGATTTTTCATGAATTCTGTGAGTCCATACAAAGCGGAGTTTCAATGGTTATTGTTTTAACAGGGCTTCGTGAGAGAGGGCTATTCGTAAAAATACCTGCTGTTTAAGTTCCGTTCACTTTTGTGAACAAGAGAATCTATTTACCCCGGTGCAAAGGTCCTAAATATGTGAGTACGGATCAATGGGAGGCCGTTCGGTTCAACCTAAACAAGGCTTCTCGACATACTTTCTTATGGAGACAACCAAGTACTTTCTAACTTTTCTCCTAAGTCCCAGAATGATTGCAGTAGACGCTTGGAGGTCTGGGCAGGAATCATGTTAAATGGCCGCACACTCCATCATGTCAATGAAAGAGGCACTCTGACTGGCGTGAGGTACAGGGACGGGGACTTACAGTCCTATGTTTGCATTCAGGATTTTATTTGCCGCTAAATTCAATTTAACACACGGCAACTCGAGACCACGTAGAGCTCATATAGTCGAAAATTTAATGGTAAGTGAAAACGTTCGCAGGATAGATTGGCCAGCCAGATCTTCTAAACTCAACCCTATAGATATATATTTGGTGCTACCTTACGTTTATCAGAGGGGCAATTACAACGTCAGACCCCTCTACCGCGCGCTGTTTTTAAATTTTTTATTTTCTAGGATTTCTACAGACCCGGGAAGTCAGGAAAATGATTTTTGGTTAGGGAAAGTCAGGGATTTGAGGAAAAAGTCAGGAAAATTAGCAGAAATTGAAGAAAGGTCAAAGAAATGCAAGGAAAATTGAATTTTGCGGTAAAATCAATAAAATATTTGCTGTTTGAACTTAAGTATAGAAATTGCTTTATTTTCATTTTCTCGTTTAACCTTATAAATAATTTTAAAATGTGTTCTTTATGAGCATATCTTGTGCAGTTGAAATATGCTTAATTTTATCCTAAATTACTATCAAACATGGTTTTCATTATTGAATCCAGTGATGTCAAATAAGATTCTTGTATAAATTAATTTTATTATTATTTTTTTAAAAGGGGCAAAATATATAAAATGTTATTAATTAAAGGATGTAATGTTAAAAATAGGAATGCAAAATTCGACAAAGCACGCTAGATAAAGTCAGGGAAGAGTGCGATAGATGTCAGGGACGCAAAAGGTGTGAAATCTGTAGAAATCCTGGACTATCTCTGAGAACTATTCAAGACTTAAAAATAGCGTTACTGAACCAGTAAGGTTAATCGACATGGGGCTCATAAACCTCCATGCTTCCAAATTAAAATCACAGCATGAAACCTTTATGCTTGTAAGAGGGGATAATACTCTCTCTAAGCGCATTTTTTGTGTTCAATTCTGTAACCACTCTTTCATATCTTCATTGGACTTCGATGAGTGTTAGTTATAATTACGTGCGAATGTCACTGACGGATTAAAGGGGCTGACTGACCCCACTCCCTCAGAAAAAAAATTAAATAGAAAAGGTAAGAGATCCTGTTTTACTTCCTTAAAGTGGACATAAATTTCAATTAGAGGTCCCCCACCACAAAACTGCATTAATCCATCTCTGGCGTGTATATAATCAACTTTTTAACCCCCCCCCTCTTTGTATTATATACACCTACGTTCAAACCAAATTTCATCAAACTCTGTAAAGTAATTCTGAAGATAATCGACCAAATCAGAAAATTTTATTAATTTCGAACACCAGTGTATATTAAATTTACTGACTGGAAAAATATGGTGAAATGGAAGAATAAAAGTGGAGTGATTTTGTACTGGAAATTGAAGAGATAAACTTCTTCAACGTAATTACAAAACAAAAACATCTTTTTCTACTTTATCAGAGTTTTGAAAATATATGTTACAAAGCTTATCAGTTCCAGATGTTTTATCTGAAGCTTTCCATGCCCCTTATTCCACTTGACAAAATATTGCTCCTACTTTCGCTGTTTTTAAATTTTTTATTTTCCCAGTTGCTTGTTGGATCTAAAAGTATATTTCTTCGTGTATAATCGATTAGCGTTTGATAATATGTGATTGCACTCTTAAGCCCTTTAAGTATTGAAACTTTATGTCATCAGGTAAACAAAGCTCGTGATCTAATTTCTCCTTCAAGAAAGATTTATCCTTTTCAGATGACTTCATAAATGCTGGTTGTGGAACTCTGGACTCACTTGTATCTATTTTACATCAATGGGTTATTTTTGAGAGAAATAAAAACAAAAGAAATGCGGAAGTAGGTAATCAGACCAGATAAATTGGACTGTTGCAACAATCCTTTTTTAAAAAATATATTATAATTCTTTTGACAATCAAAAAGCAAAAACGATCTGTTCTAATTTTACTATATTTTATTAAACTAAAAAGAAAAAAAAGTATTATATCAGAATTGATACGAAAAAGAGAAAAGTCCCCCTTTTAATGAGTCATTTTCTGAAGTAATTAAATAAACAAAGTTTTAAAATCTAAAGATATTCCTTTACTTTTTTGCTTTACAGGGTACGTTTTTCACTTCTTTGTACGGGGTATAAGGAAGTAATGTGATCGCGAAAACTTTCGGGAGCCAGATTTCGACGGGAAAAACAATTTTGACTACCTCTAAACTTACTTTTAATAATTTTTCGAAGCATCTCATTGTACGCTAACATGCATGTTCATATTAAATGCATGAACAACCCATTTTGACCGACCGCGAGTCTGTTTTCACCAGTTTTTCCATGCTATCTGTACGTATGTATGTAACTCGCATATCTCAAAAACTACTGGTCGTAGAATGTTGAAATTTTACATTTAGGATTGGTTTTACATCTAGTTGCGCACCTCCCCTTTTGGTCCTAAAAGACCGGGTGATTTATCTACTGGGCCGCTCAAAATATTTTAAATATATTTATTTCGCTCCTTGGGCAGAAATTCATTAAACTCGCACATCTCAAAAACTATTGGGCGTAGAATGTTGAAACTTTATATGTAGGATTGTTGTAACATCCAGTTATGCACCTCCTCTTTCTGTCTCATTTGACTGGATAGTTTATCTGCAGCGCCGCCCGAAAGATTTTAAATACATTACCAGCTATGGGCAGAAATTCATTAAAACGTTTTTTAGAGGTAGGCTATTTCAAACGATTCAGAAGTTATATATGTTATTCAGGTTTACAAAATGAATTTCTCCATCGAAAATAGTGTCTTTATCATTTATAGTTCTGCTACAGGAACACTCAAAAGATTTCCAACACATTTCGGTCAATGGCAATTTTTGGGACATTCATTCCTTTCAAGCAGCATACCGTCCTACCATATAGTTAGGTAATAGTCCGACCACGGTCACGTGCCTCCCTCAAAAATTACTCCAAAAGTCGATAAGCTTGGCGACTTTTGACGTAATTCAATCTACTGGAGAGTTTATTTACAGGGCCACCCAAAAGAATTTCAACATATTAATGTCTACGGACATCTTCAATATATTACTTCTGTAGTCAGTCATTGTTTGTCCTTGCCGAAAATCTCGCGAGAAATATTTGGCTAGAAATCGCTAAACCTTAGTATTGCTGCAGTATTGTTTCTCTTTCAATCAATATAAGTGTAGATGAAGTGCGCCGAAACTATTTTTGATTTAATAGACGTGCAAGGAAGCCATGTGTTATCTACATCAGATTTTTTTGTATATACATAACATGGTGTTTAGTTGTTTCATACCGTCAAAGTAGAAGGTGTCCATAAAGTCTTTGCACAATTTCTGGCATTTATTAAATAAAGTACTGAACATATCACTTCCCTCGACAGCAAATCAACAGGAACACGGAGAAAATGAAGACCCGCTGCGAGACGAAAGCTTTTCATCTTCTTCATCTCTCATTTCTTCCCCTCCTTGTTTCTCCTTCAGTCCTTTATCCTCTGTGCTTACGCCATATACGCATTTGTAATATATATATTTAATATTACTAAACTGTATTTGTTTATTATTTACTTATTAATGAGTATTTGCTATTTATGCTTATTGTTTATTTGTTAAAATTACCTTTCGGAGATCTATTGTTAAAATTTAGCTGTCAATGTTTATGTGAACTTCAAACAAAGGAATGCACTACCCGGAACGTAAAGTCCTTGGGAAGGCAAAGTGTTAGTAATTTTTGTGATGATCTACATTTCAGGAGATAAATTTAGCCTAAAATTCATATTCCGCTCGTCAAATATATATAATTTGTATTTTGTTGCTTGTTAATTGGTTAACTAGAACCTAGAAATAGGAAGTTTTGGTTTTCCTCATTGTTTAACATAGTGTTTGGCAATTTCTTGTCAAATATTGGCGATATCGAAAAATCACTCAAAATACTGGTGTTAAACGATAAAGTAATTAAAAAAACTTTGTAAAAAACACACATAAGAAGTAATAGGTAAGAGGATACGCACGTTTCGTTCAAAAATTGTTTTGAACTTCATCAGTCCAAGCCCTTCGTCGTAAAGAACACAGGGAACCCTGTGTGAGTTCCCTGTGTTCTTTACGACGAAGGGCTTGGACTGATGAAGTTCAAAACATTTTTTGAACGAAACGTGCGTATCCTGTTACCTATTACTTCTTATGTGTGTTTTTTACAAAGTTTTTTAACTACTTTGGCGATATCGGTTAGCTGACTTCCGGTTGCGGGTACATATTTTTGCCGCCAATTTAGCGATATTTCGACCAAAAATAGCCGAACTTTGTCATTTGGAGCGAATTTATTAATAGGCCCTGTATTATTTGCTAGTTTATTATAAATACTAGCTGAAGTACCCGTCGTTGACGGGTTAATACTGAATGCAAATTTCCAAAAAGCAAGAACTTTCGTCAGCATTGTAGGAGTACACAGAATGGATGTAGTATGTTGCCAAAATAAAGAAAGCGAAGTTATAATTTTTATGTATTGTTAAAATATTACAGGTTAGAGAGTAACTAAGTAATATCATTTCATTCGCTTTCGTCGTAATTATATGATGCGCGAATGAATATTTCCGCATATTGAAATAATTTTCGCAAAATCTCAAAATCTAATCAACATTTTTGAAAAATTGGAAGCCTAGAATTTAAGTTGAGTGGGAACCTGTCATGGCACCAAATTTCGTTTAATTCCCTGCAGTCTTTATTTCGTGATGCTGGAACAAAAAATTTCAGCATTTTAAAACGATTTTCACAAAATCTCAAAATATAATCAAAGTACTTTAAAAATTCAACACCTATGAATTAACATTCGCAACGACCTATCATATCACCAAATTTCATAAACCATAGTCGTTATTGCTCGATGCTTGAAGAAATATATCGCATTTTGAGAGAATTTTCACAAAATCTCAAAATCTAATAAAAATGTTTAAAAAATTGGACATCTATAGTTTTATATTGAATAACAACCTATCGTGACAAAATTTCATATCATTCGCTAGTCGTTATTACGTAAAGCGTGAACAAAAATTCACTCAGTTTGAAACGATTTTCGCAAAATCCCAAAATTTGATCGATTTTTTTTTTTAGATGCTTATAGTTTAAGGTGAGTGACCACCTATCATTTCACCAAGTACCATTTTTTCACCTTTGCAGTTATTACGTGATGTGCGAACACAAATTTATGCAGTTTGAAAAAATTTTCGCAAAATCTCAAAATCTAATCAAGATTTTTAAAAAATTCGACGACAGTGTTTGAAGTTGAGTGACCACCTATCATGATACCAAATTTCCTTTCATTCACTTCAGTCGTTTTTACGTGATGCTGATGAACACAATTTTAAGGAGTTTGGAACGATTTTCGCAAAATCTGAAAATCTAATCAAAATTTTTAAAAAATTTGACGCCTATGTTTTAAATTGAGTGACCACCAGTCATGATACCAAATTTCATTTCAATCGCTTCAGTCGTTTTTACGTGATGCTCGAACACAAATTTACGCAGTTTTAAAGGATTTTCACAAAATCTCAAAATCTAATCAAGATTTTTTAAAAATTCGACGCCTATGTTTTAAGTTGAGTGACCACCAATCATGATAGCAAAATTCATTTCAATCCCTTCAGTCTTTTTTACGTGATGCTCGAACACGAATTTACGCAGTTTGAAACGATTTTCGAAAAATCTGAAAATCTAATCAAGATATTTTTTTAAATTCGACGCCTATGTTTAAAGTTGAGTGACCACCTATCATGTCACCAAATATCATATCATTCGCTTCAGTTGTTTTTACGTTATGCTTAAACAAAAAAAGCGTCACGGACAGAAGGACAGAATGACAGACAGACAAACTTTATTTTGAGGGTCGCACTGGATTCCCAAATGCTTGAAACGGATAGAAATTGCAAAATTTTTGAATTCCAAGAAAGGTACAGACAAAAGTCTAAATTTATTTTTATAGATATTTCGAGTATAGTTAGAAATTGATTGGTAAAGATTGTGAAACAGTTTAGGTAGGCGATTTTAATATAAATTTCATTTCCGAAGAAGTGTTTTATGGAACAGGAGCTCTAGCACGATCTTACCGGAAAGCATCCGTCACGGATAGTTCTCACTCACGGATACTGAAAATCTTCGGATAAATATCCGATACCCTCATTTTGACTCTACCACCATGGTTTCGACTAATGGAAGTGAGAATTTTTATGCCTCTTCCGAAAGTATCGGAAGGCGACGCTATCAACCAATCAAAACAAGGCACTCTTTGCTGCATTCCAGCACGTAATTTCATTTTTGAAAGTAATATTATTACTTCATTTATTCATTATTATCTTTTTTTTCTTCCTGTTTATTGATTTTATATTATTATTTAAATTTTATTTCTTTTTGTAAAATCTTTACTTTGTGGAATCAGAATTTTACACTTTCAAAATAAATCACTTTTAACACCCACAAAACTCAATATTTCTTTAAGGTACATTAATTTTTGTCAGACAGACTATTTTTCCCCTAATTTTCACCCGTTCGTGATGCAACAGCAAGAGTATTAATTTTTTAAGCATCATCAATTGTAAAAATATATTCTTTGAATAGCAGAAATAAAATTTTAAAAATATATAAATAAATATACAGTCAACTCACAATTTTACGACCCTTCCGATTTAACGACCCTCTGATGAAGTGCTGACAGTTTTTCAATACCTTTTATAAACTTTATTTTACACTCAGTATATTCACATGGCCATTATGACCATTATGCCAAAGTTCATTGAAATCCGCATTTTCCTGAAGCCGTGCCTCCTCCTTATAAAATAAAAACGGTAATATTCGAGTAAAAACAAATCAGATTGAAATTATCGTCCAAGCAATGGAAGAAAATCATTACTTAAATGAAAACAACTTTTCCAGTTTTTATAGAGCGCAGCAAACGAAATGAGGATTTGAAATCTCTAGCACAAAAATTAAACAGCAGTGGAGGTTTTATTAAAAATGTGAAAGCTTGGCAAAAGATAAGCAGACTGTTATTTTATAAATTTTAAATATCATTAAAAATTAGCATTATTATATTCTAATTGTTCTAGGCTCTAAATATTTTTTAAACTCTTGAATCAGTTGGAATGCTAATGATTTATTCAACCGAAAATTGTTGATAAATTCGTCGTCGCTTAATTCAAAGGATTTACACCTAGGAATCGAATTTCGATTCCTATGAACCCTTCTACCATCTTATTGTTGTGCAACAGTTGCTACAATTAAAACCGAGCCATTATTTTGATGTAAACAACTACCATCAGAACAAATAACCACGCACGCTGACTTGTATCCGAAGCGGAAAGAGCTTCTCACTCGCGTTTACCGTGCCGGGAAAAAAAAGTGGAATTTCCGACAGGGTTTCCGATATCGGAACGTTTCCGAAAGCATCGTGGTAGACCAAATTGACGCCCTTTCGGAATGTGACGTCATGAGTGAGAAAAGGGTTGTTTTTCCGCTTCGGAAAGGTTTCCGAGAAGATCGTGCTAGGGCCCCAGAGAAGACAAATACGGTACACTATGTTACACTTTCCAAAAGGCATTTATAAAGGTGAAGTATAGTTTTGACTATGCCTCGCGGAGATTGTAAAACAGCTTCAGTAGGCGATTTTAAGATTTCCAAAGATGTGTTTTATGGTACAAGAAAGAGTTTATTCCTATTTTAACGCCCCCGCTCTCGCCAGCCTAAAAGATCGCCGCACTCTGGCGAGCTTTGCAGCCATGGGTCTCTAGGAGTTATGTACAAGTTTTAACGCTCCGAAACAACTACATGAAAATTAAAGTGAACAAATGAACGATAATCGCACCAAGGAATTTGAAGACACTTAATTATTAAAACTACATTAATTGCCAACCCAAAATAAATAACTAAATATTGAAATGCTGTACTTAATATGTTGTTCCGAGTCGCCATTTTAATTCTAAATTAAGGTGGGCACATAAATACAAGAAATTGACATGGTAACTGCATATGTTTAACTATCGCTACTGTGATGAAGATCACATATTTAATATTAGGAGCTATCGTGTTCACTCACACACACACACACATACATACATACATACATACATCTCGTAAAAATAGCATAAATGAATTCAGAAGACCTCAAAACGTGTAAATACATCAAAATCTCGAAGTCGAATTTTTTCATGATTACAATACTTTCCTTACATGATACATGTTCGGAAAGTAAAAATGTGGTAACGCATTTTGTTCCCCCTTACACTACATTTTACATTTTATGTTCATGATATAGTCTCTATTAGGAACACAATAGCACACATTGTTTTTGCTTTCTTTACTTTTTTTTTTTTTGCATTTTAATGACGATAACTGAGCCTCCATGTGCTACATTTTTTTCTTTCCACACTCTTCTTAATTTAAAGTCCATGGCAATTCCTGTCTGAGGTACACACCAATTTTTGTCTTACACACTGCATTTTTGTATATTTTAAGTCCATGGCATGACATACAAGATGATCAGATCAGATCATTCAGGTTTTTTATATTTTTACCTTATAGCAATGTATTTAAATACATTGCTATAATGTATTTAAATTTAATTAGTTTTAGTAAGCAATTTTAAGATAAATTTCGATTCCAAAGTTGGGTTTTATGGTACAAGGAAGAAAAATACGGCACACTCATGAATAATGATAAACTTTCCAACTTAATGGAATAAGGAAGAAAAATAGGGACGACGCTTAAACTATGATACGCTTTTAATATATAGCATTTTAGTGCGTATTTAAAATCTAAAGGTGTTTCCGATTTTCTTACTTTTTTTTGTTTGTTTGTCCTTCAACTCCTCTCACACCGTTCGACCAACTGGCTTGAAATTTTACACATGTATAAGGATACAGGAGAGGTCGCAGGTTGCTTTGAAATTCTGGAAATCCGTCTGTTCCCAAATTTTTAGCGATTTTTCGCAACTTTCAGCGTAGAAAGCTACATAATTGTCCGATTTGAGCACATTTTAAAAAAGTTAGAATTATTTATTTATTACCTTCAAAAATTCAAGTGAGATTGACATATTTTGATGCCACGAGTGTAAAAATACATAGGAATAGGTTAACAAGCCTTTACAAAAAATTACACCACGAGCGAAATAATAAACTTCAAACTTATCAGGTGCAGTAGAAAAGCAAAATAACGTGGATTTTTTTTTCCTTCTTCATTCACTAATTCACGTTAGATATCGCAACTGAGAATGATGCTGTTTTGATGTCAGGAATTTAAAAATGAGTTAGAAATCTAATTAGGGCTGGGATGCAGACCTCTATTGACCGTCTTTATAAGCCAGTTTTATTGACGATTATAAAAACCCAGAGTATTTTGTTTAATGCGCCAGCTACCATTGGCAATTTTTGAGCACAACGATTTTTCAGCAACCATAATAACGAAAGGAAGCGTTGACTTTTTTTTTTTTTTTAATCGTGGGAAATTCGAATGTCGCCTCAAGGTGGAAAATACTAATTAACAATAATTAGTATTCGCTATCAGTTTGACGACGATCGTCGTATATATTCCCAAAAATCGTGCAAAATGTTGCCGAGTTTGGACGACTTTTGGCGTTATATATATGTAATGTATAAAAAGGTAATTTGGGTTTTATTAGTTTGGGTATTGTTCAAGCGGGTACTTTCACTGTAAGTTTTGCTTTCCTGTCATACTTGCCACGTGCGCTCTGGAGCTATGTTTTATTTCTTTATTTAGTTGTCAGACACCAAATCCTTGATTCTGTGTTATTTTTAGTGTACACGTGTCCCCACGCCTTTGTAGCACCGGATGCGGGTCATGTTGGTAAATATGTGCGGTTCGATTAGAGATAAGAGAGAGGCGGAGTTATCTCTTACCAATCCACGTGGTATGATGAGCGTAAATACACCCGCACCTCGAAAATCGAGAGACTTCTGCCACTAGAACTCCTAAAGTAATCCACGCAGATTTTCGTACCCGTCTCCCCTCCCCTCTTCTCACTCTATATTGTAACTTAAAGATAATGATCAATAAATCGCTTTACCTGCCTTAACTCTGGAACTTTACTGGAATATCTGACGTCTCATATATATATATATATATATATATATATATATATATTGTTGCAGAATTACTCTTTTTGTTTCCGGGGTTCGTCGTTCTAAAGTCCAGTTGGTGTGAAAGTTCTAGTAAAAAGTCCACTGGTCAGGATGGAACACAATTTATTACTTCTAGAACTTCGTAGAACAATCAGCTGTACAAAATTCACAAACACAATTAAACAGGAATATGCTTTTGACAGTCCGCTTAGATCTGAAGCTCTCACAAATGCTGTATTTCTCACACAAAATAAGTCACTTTCACAGGCAAAAGTCAGTAAAAATATTCAAGGGATATCGTACACAATCCCTTAAGACACAGCAATGAAGAATTTGCACACAGCACTTTAAAAACAGCTTCGGAAAGCAAGCCAAAACACAGCTTCTATAGCACTATCAATTCACAAAGCAAGCGTACTCTCTCAGAGAGCTCTGTTCACAATACGATGCACTGAACTGGGGCTTTTGAAGCGCTTCTATTTATAGCCGACGCAGAAGGTACAAGAAGCTTCCAGAAAAGTCTATTTCACGAAGATTCCACATAAAGCGAGGATATTGATTACGTCATAGAAGACAAATGTTAGGTTATTAAGTGTTTTTAATGCAGCAAAAGCAGCTTTACACTCAGACAGCACATAAGCTTAAATCAAGCTTGACATTTCTTTGAATTTTACGTATTAATACAAGCTTGACAGTTCAACTCATTCAAAGCTGGCAGCAAGCTTGCAGGAGTCAAGTTGAATTGTCAAGCTTAAATACAGCTTGATTTAAGCTTGACAATTGATACTCGCTTGATTGTTCCTTTTTAAAGGAGCGTTGATGGCGCCATCTGTGAAAGAGAATAGACATTAATTGTCTAGCGTCCTCAAATTTGCTGAAAGTTCGTAAAAGATGTGTTTAATTTTATTACCAGTGCCATATATTACCGGCAGGGCAAACGGGGCAACTGCCCAGGGCCTACAGATTTTAGGGCCCAAAAATCTTACATCTACACTTTTGTAGTTTTAAAATAAAATTACAAAGGATAAAAAAGATTCCGAAGTTAAATAATTTTTTTAATTATAAAGTATGAACAATGAAAATAATTCAAATTTACATTTGTATAAATTAACTTAAACTAATTTTTAATTCTTCGAAATACCCTATATCGATATAGCATACCAATATGTAGGAAAATAACTAACCACATTTGTAAAGAGAATTTTTAGCGTTAAAAAATAGCAAAATTTTTCAATTATTTGTTATTTTAAGAAATATTTACAAAAATGACTAAAGTGTTTGTATTCCATACATGTTAGTAAGTGATATAGCATTTCGAAGTAACGTTTAACTATCTGTTTCTTTGATTTCAGATTACTTAACACAAAATTTGTGTTAAGTAAGTAAACCCATTCTATATTTCCAAATATGAAAATTCTTCAAAATAAAATACAATTATACTACGAAATTGACTTCAAAATCAGTCGTTTGTCACGATTTTGGCCAGCAGTATTGCTCAAGAGTGTTGCGGTACTGAGAGTTTTAAAACGTGTGCTGCTCTTAAGATATTATGTTTATTTCCCTATTAGTAGAGTCTCTAAATCACACATAACATTATTTTAATTTTGATGCACCCCATCTATCTATATAAATAAAACAGTGTGTAAACTGTCCGTTTGTCTGTCTGTGTCTCGCGTAGCTCCGAATCGGGTGATCGTAGACCTACCAAATTTTGTACGGAAATTCTCCAAGACGGGTCTCGACACACCTCGAAGCGATTTTTTCGAAATTCGAATTAGAAAATGTTTTATTTTATGTTTTGTCCGATTTTTAGCGATTTTTCTTGCGTAATACATAACAACGCCGGTAATTGCACTCGCAAGAAAACGATAATTACATCATCGAATAGAGGAGAAAATGTTCTTTTAAAAACTGTTTGTTCGGACTGTGTAACATAATTTGCAGATTTTTGGGAATTTTTCAAATAAAATTAAATTTGACGCTGACTTTCGTAAAATATTTTTTAAACTGCTGCATCTTGAATTCTATCTGTCATAACTTTTTTATATTTGGGCAAAAGACGGAGCACACAATTCGCCCACTTTTAAAAGAAGGACGGAGGAAAAATATAAATTAGGAGAATTTTTACGAATTTTTAAGTAAAGAAGGATTTTCATTTCAGTAGCACCTTTTATAATTTTCGGTTTGATATCTTGCGGTTTGGTTGTCATGGATACAGTAACAATGATTAAAATTGCCAGTTGAAAAAAATAAATAAAAACAGGTCCCGCGAGCAGACGATTTCTTTGCTTGGCTCGATTTCCTTTTGTAAAGACTGGATTCATTTGTGAGAAGAAAAATTAAACTGCATAATCTAGAAAAACAATTTTAAAGCCTTTATAAATAGCGCAGTATTATCTCTTATCTCTTTTCTTTTTGTAAAGGGTTGCAAGAGAGGGTAACGTACTTTTAAAATAAAAAAAATGTCCATTTCATGTAGTGTCTGAGGTATTTAACTCTAAAACGTGAACCTAAAAGACAGCATGTCTGAGGAAATAAGACATTTTGAAAGTGAGAAGTTCACTGCAAACGGTTCATTTTTACTTTTTTGATACCGAATGACGTTGACATAGTTTTTTTTTTTTTTTTTTTTGTGTGTGTGTGTGTCATTATATTGCAATGATCTCAGGTTATTACATATATGACGCAAATTTTAAGTCAAGAAATAATTTTGCTTTTTCTAGAATCCACATCACTGGAATTAATTCGAATTACACATGCGAGGAAATTTTTCGTTTCCTACCGTGCGAAGAACGGGCACGCAGCTAGTGTAAAAATAAAAGAAACAAATAACACATCGCCCACTTATCAATCTGACGAGAAAACGGCGTGATAAGTCACTTCAAACTTTAGTCATATCTGCTTGAAGCTTAGTAGCTGAGCGGATAGCGAGCTCGACTCCCAACCGAAAGGTCCCGGGTTCTATTCCAGCCACGAACGCTCGATGGAAACAGATTAATTGAAATTTGAGGGGGGAAATGCGTGGTAAAGTATATGTGGGGTGAGTTCGGCGCCCCGAGTATTTAGGAAATTTTTTTAGAAAATTTTTTTAGCTTGAAATTAAGCTTGAAATGTCAAGCTTAAAGCAAGCTACTCTCTTAAAAATTTAGAGTGACATTGTCACTCTTACAAAAAGTCACCGGCAAATGATCCCAGATAGAGTGAGATAAGAGTGAGAAAACTGCATTATGACTCTTCATCGATAGGATTCTGTCACCCTAACTGCAAGAGTGAGACAATGTCACTCTTAGAGTAAGGGTGAAGGCGCTATCTGCTCACTCTAGCGAGAGAGTCACCACCTTTCCCATGATGCTCTCACTTCAGCAGGAGTGAGTGCGTTGCTTCCATACCCAAACGACGCCATATTGGAATTGGACTGCAGTTGCGAAGTACCAACTGCATACAAGTAATGGAATACTTTTAGCTAACACAAGTAAGTAAAACCTTATAACTTTTCAGTTATTGTAAATGTTATTTAAAATTTGATAATTCACAACATATAAGATACATTGATTCAGTGTCGGATCCATTAGGACTCCAGCTCTTCCGACAGACATTGCTTTGGTTAGGGTTAACATTTTGCTTTACTATACATTTTGTTTTTAAGACTTAAACAAGCCTGCTTCTTTTAATTTTATACCCTTCCGAGAAATTGATCTTTAAATCCGTCTCTATACTTGATCGTAGTATGTTATTTATGCTTATATAGCTGAAATCTTGCATTCGTTTTTTGTTTCTGTATATAATATTTGAGCATGTTTTGATGCGTGTTTGTAAATCGGTGGTGCAGTCAGGATTTTATTTCGGGGGTGGAGAGGGCTCTAACCTGTGTATCAAATTGTAAGCAAGCTGTTTCAACTGTAGCCTCAGTATCAAATTTTAAACTAAGTAAAGGGTCAGATTTTTAGGAAGGATACGCGCCTGTTGCAAATAGTATAAACAAAATTTTAAATCAAAAGCAGAAAATAATGATCAATTATATATTGTATGCAATTTATATTGAAATAAATTATAAACGTGGGAAAAAAATATTTTGTGATTAAATTTCAATATGTCTATGTGCATCATTTTATCTTATTGCACATTCTAGCACAGATTCACGCTTAGAATATACATATATACGTTGTTAGATCAAAATAACCGCTCTGTTGTTGTGGTGTAATATTTCCCTCTCCACTTTTTACACATACACAAACCTCTCTCTCATATGGTAAAGTGGATAATTTACGATCGAACACCCCAGATGGCCTCAGGAAAGTCCACTTTTAAATCAGGGAAACCAGCTGAAAGTAGCAGGTGATTCAGAATGTGTGAGCTTTCATTAGTAGTACGAAAAACACAAGGGATACTTGTGCGGGTAAACTGATTCAACGCGGAAAAAAAGTTATTGTTTTTGGTGTTAAATGCGAGATTTTTGGAATTGAAAAGTTTGTATACTGTTTAAGGATAATTCAATAGTATAGTAACGGATAAGTTTAATATTACTGGTAATAAAGGTAAGTGTTACAATATTAAATTTAGTAATACAGTATTAATTTTAGAGCCTTGCAGATTTTGGTATGGTAGATTTTATGTCTTCTGTTGTGTATCAATATTGGTAAATAAAATTCTCAAATTGGTAAAACTTACCTTTTAGCCTAGATACCAATTCAAAATAATGCTAATTTTTTTCTATTGAATTTAATTAACATATGAAATATATCCACAATATTGGCTATATACTGGAAATGTTTCTGAAGTAATTCCATTACTGATAAAGTTTTTAATAGTAGCAAGTTAGTAGTTAGCCCAAATATCTTGTGTTCACAATATTAAGTAAAAATTCGAAATATTTATAATGTATTCTTAATATTGACAAGTAATTTTTAAAAATATTTTTATACCATTTTATTATTTTTCTAATGCTAATATACTCAATCCTTCACATTGTTATTATATTGGAAATAAAAACTAATATTGGTAAAAATTAGCAACATTTATCCATTATATTGTCCATGTTAATGAATTAAATTAAATATATTTAAAATGTATCCACACAGTATTGTGTGTATATTATAAATTTCCCTCATATTGTACTAACAAATATTTTTAATGTGTCAGCATCTTAATATCACAGTAATGGTGAATTAAGACTGTTTATCTACTGTACATTATTTCAAAATTTAAAATCTGATAAATAATTTTAGGTGCATTTATGTACAAATTGCTGAAAAATATATTTTAATAATTAAGTCAAATACTACTGAAAATCCTGTGATGATAAGACCATGATTATCACAGGAGCAAGGAGGGCACATGCCCCAGACACCCCATTTTAAGGGGTCCTTAAATTTTTTCAGAATATGAATTTAGTTTATTAAATCTTCATTCTAAGATACTAAATGCCTGTTTTTTTTTTCTAAAAGTTGGATGTGTGTGTGGCAAAATAGATCCCAAATGGATGAGCCGATTTTAATGTAGTTTGTTTTATTTTAAAGATGGTATAATCAGAACGGTTCTTCATTGTATTTGATAATATTCACTTCATCTATTCCCCTTAAATAAAGCTTACTTTACACTTGTTCAGTCTAAGACAATTCAAATAATATTGTTGACATTCAATTAATTTTGATTGCTGAATTATTTCTGTAATGTTATGGAAAAAGCCATGCTTTGAGTTGCATTTTTTTAAGACTTCATTTTTAATAAAGGTTATTTCACATATTGCATAGGAAATGTTCATAAACTTAAAATTTATCTAGCATATTTCATTTTAAATTCATTTAATCAGAACATATCTTTGCAGATTGAAAAAACATACTTAAGTGGGGGGGGGGGGAGGGGTGGAGTGAGTTTGGCTTAGGGACGTATCTAAACCTTAAAAATTTCAAGCTGAACTTTCAAAATTACCCACGAATATGTAATTTTCTCCATTTCTTATGTTTACTTATTTCGAGGGTGGCTGAAGCCCCACCAGTCACCCTCTGGCCAAGGACGTACCCAGGAAGGGGGGTGGGGGTCTGTAACACCTTCGAAATTTCAGTTTTTATGAACAAAGCAATAATGGTGAAGTCTTTTTGTGAAAATTTCTGCCTTTTTCATCGTTTGGACCCCCTCCGAAATTTTTGGACCCTCCCAGAATTTTTTTTGGGGTATGTCCCTGCCCCTGCTCTCCTCTCCTAGGGGGGGAGCAAGTTCCCTACCTTGAGCCCCCCCTTATGGGTGCCCATATCATTAATGTTATATTTTTCAAGTATTTAATATTATTCTGTGGTTTTCTGAACTTGCAGGTAGCAGAACAGATTTCATTATTTATTGACATTGTTGAGAAAGCAGACAGCATGGATTTCAGAGTTTGGGTCTTCTACTGGGTATCATTAAGGGTAAATAAATTTATGATATTGGTAAAATTTACTTAAAAATTCAAAATAATTTTAATCCTTTTTCTACTGAATTTAAATGAAATGTATCTGCAATATTGCCTATATTTTGGAAGTAGTTCTGAAGTAGTTCCATTACCAATAAACTTTCAAATAGCACCTCACTGGATTGTAAAACATTGAAAACCCAAACCAGTATTTTTACATAGCAGCAAGTTAATATTTAGCCCAAATGTATTTAAAATGTATCCACAATATTAGGTAAACATTGGTAATATTTCTAATGTATTCTTAATATTGACAAGTAATTAATTTTATAGTATTTTTATTTTTTCATGTTCATATACTTAATTATTCAATATTATCATTAAATTGGAAATAAATACTAATGTAAATTGTAGCAAATTAATATTTACCCATTATATTGTCAATCTTAATGAATTTAAATTAAATTTATTTAAAATGTATCCACAATATTGGGTGTATATTTCAAATATTCCTCATATATATTGCACAAGTATATATTTTTGATATGTTAGCATCTTAATATATTATTACTTGCGAATTATCACTGTTTATCTGTTACACATTATTTTTGCATTTAAAATCTGAAATAATTTTAAATGCATTCATATACAAATTTCTAAAAAATATATCTTAATAAATAAGTCAAATATTACTGAAAAATATATATTAATAAATAAGTCAAATATTACTGAAAAATTTAATGTAATATGATTGTTCCCTGATTATCATGGGCAAGCGGGTAAATACTGTGGAAAATACAGAAAGCCAATTGTCAGAGTCGGTGAAGAAACAAAATGTAAGGGGGCCCCCATTTAGACCCATACTTCTGACTCAAGCGACTTTATGTGGTAATTGCTGCCTGGATTTGAGATTGGGGGGGGGGGGGGACTGAAGCCCTATAGCCACTCATCCCATTACCCCTCGATCTACCACCGAATCATTTGTTCTTGTGATAATGTTTAAATGTAAATTTTAACTGAAGACTCCTACCTTGGGTGGTCATTAGTTAAATATATATAAATTGATAATAAATGAATATTCATATAAATTGGTTGCTTTAGAAAACGAAACTTTTAGAATGTTTTTTATGTACTGAATACTCATTTTCTTGAAATATAGGAGAGTTAATAACAGCGATGACTGGGTGATTTTTCAAGAACCTTTGATAAGGGTGAATACTACTTTGGATGTCTTTAGATATAAGTATGTATTTATTTTTAATTATTTACTGTTTCAGTGTATTTTTAAATTTGGGAGTTAATTTTATATTCATATCATATGTTATAAATGTTCCTTATACACATGTCTGTGTGAATTTTATATTATTATTATTATTTGCATTGCAAAGCATCCCATTTTAGAAGAATGTATATCTTAAGCACTGAATCAGATGGGTAGTAGATTTCTCACAAAAATTGTGTTTCATTAAGTGTCTCACTGAGTAGAAACAAAATGTTTCAATCAAGTTATTATTATTTTTTTTTTACAAGAAATAATGCAATTTCTGAACAGGTTTTAAAAGAATTCAACTATGTCAGAAATTTGAAAATTCAGAATTTCTCTTCACAAGCTGTATTTATGGCAATACAAATGGTTAATTTATAGAAGTGAAATACTCAGAGAAAAATTTATAACATATTGTATTGTCCAAAATAGAGGGAGAATTAGCCATCAGATACAGTTTCCACTTTCGTGAATTTCTCCCTAAAAATGGGATAAGACCTGCAGTTTTGTTGTTCTATAAAAGTTCATCATGCTGTCTATGAAGGAGCAATCTGAATTATACCGAGTTTTTGAGAAGCCTGTCTTTAAAGCTTGCAGAGCCAAGTGATGAATAAAATATGTTACAAGAAAAACTGATTGATTTTGGCTGTTTATCACTTTATTAACTTTTTATTTTCTAGTACTCTGAACTGGTCCTGTGGAAAACCATTGAATTTTTGTCAGTGGCATGCTGTAAAAGAGAAGAAACTATTGGCATTATAAGTGGTATTCATATTTTTGTTTTATTTGTTTATTTATTCTTTAAATGTTCTTAATTACTAGTTCAAAGTCTGCATACTTTTGATCTCTGCGGTCTAATTTTTTCAAAGCTTGTATCGCATAATTTCATAATTGTCAATAACTTTTTTTTTTTTTTTTTTTTGAGATGTTTACTTTTTTGTTTAGTTTATTTTTTTCTTATTTTCCAAATTGATTTATATGTTTTTTTTTTTTTTTTTAGTTTTTTTTCCCTAAAGTGATGTTACTTTGGGGCAGTTAGTGACTATGTATTAAATTTTATAAATTTCATGTAAATTGAGAAAGTTATTAGGGCTGTTCTTAAAAGAAAAAAAGTATAACTTTTGGTAAAGTTACATCAATGAGTAAAACAATAAATATTTATACAGTAAAATTCAATGTGGTATTCTTTATTAAAGCATTTGACCCAGGCAACTCTTTAGTATATCATTTTATGTTATGCTATATTCTGTCATTTATTTAATCTCTATTATATGTAAATTTTTTATGTCAAGTTGCATATTTGACACCAAGTTAATAAATTGCTTGCAAAATCAAGTCTTATTTGCAACATTTTATGAAGTAACAATGAAATAAAGTATAAAAATCAATTTTTAGTCCCTTCAGATTAATTTTTTTACTCTGCACCCTCACTACCTCTTAAAAATATGTTGTAAGTAAAACCTTGAAACTCCTGTAACTTTTATTATTATTATTATTATTATTATTATTATTATTAATGTTGTCACTGCTGTTGTTGTTTAAAATGTAAACTGTAAAATGCTACTTTCAGAGATGAGATTTAAGAATTTAGTTTAATATTCAGACCTTTTTCAATGTTTATAAAGAATTCAGTTTTTTCATTTTTTTCAAAAATTTTCTGATTTTTCAGTAAGGCAAAATTGTATATAAGTAAGATAGATTTAGTATCAATAAAAATTAAAATATTTATTGCTCTTGAAATTCATAAGTATAATTGCTCAAAAGTTGTTTGGACATTCTTTCAGACTTTTTTTCCTTTTTTGTTAATCTCATATCTGTACTTTGGTACAAACCAAATCGAAAACTAGCCTACCAGTTTTGACACCATATTACATGTACCACCATTAGTGGTAAAAACAGATGAAATATGTTATTTTTTAATTTTACTAATACAATATGTAAATGTAAACTTTACTTCCTTAGTAAATTCAGATTTTTTAAGCCTGCAGTATTAACAAAGTGCAATAACCTTGTCAGTGTTCACATGTTGTCATATGTATATTTGAATATTACTCAAAAATATCTTTAGTCTAGTTTTTAACTGACTTCAAGAAGATCTAGGTTATTAATTGGGGTCAGTACTCAGAGGTGTAGCAAGAATTTTCAGTGCCCGAGAACAAATTTGCATCACTTCCTGTTTACCAAAATGCGCTGGAAAAAGTTTTATATACAAATTGGTGCCTTTTGGATCCTATGCCCTGGGACAAATGTCCCCCTCTAGCTAAACTTCTGACCATTGAATCCTTGTAATTTACCAGACTGGATATGAAAAGTATTTTCAAACTTCCGTTTAATTATTTATTTCTTTTGTTTATCTTCCACATATAGATGTGATCTTTGCTAAGAATGTTGTTATTTGATGATATTTTACTTGCTGTGCATGAAAAGTTTTTATTGCAAAGTTATCACTTTATTTTTTACTCAATTTTTGATGTACCTAAAATATATTACAAGTCCTGAATATTTTCTATTTTTTAATTGATTGTAATAATTTGCAAATTTAACTCACCGATAGTAAGTAATGTGTTTAATATTTATTTTGTCACTATTAGTTTGATGTTTGTTATTACGCACAGGTTACTGTGATTCAGGGATAATTTTATTCCAAATTGCTTTGATATGGGATTTTCGCTTCAATACTGTCCCCAATTATTCTTTTTTGTGTTACCTCAGAGGATTTACCTCACAAAATAAAATTTTGTGAAGTAAATCCTACAATGTGTTCCTTACTTTTAATAAAGTATTTTGTGCTCTCAATCACTTTGCATATCAGTATATTCTAATATTAATAGAACATAGAGAACAGAGTATTTTATAAAACAGTACAAGCATTTCTTATCTGTAAAATTAAGTTTTTTTTCTTTTATTTTTTGCAGGTAAAAAAATAGATTTTTTTTTTTTTGAGCTGCTATATTTAGGTTTTATTGCAGTTTTTTTCAATTTGCTTTTATGTTCAGTGGCAAAATTAAAATGTAAAAGGCAGCTTAAATTCTACATCTATATTTTATTCATTTATTCATAATTTGTACAATTTTAACAGTAGGAACCCTGTTTCCCTTCCCTCTCTTACTCAGAAGGTTACAGTATATGTAAATGTTACTTGAAAGTATTTATTATTACCATACATAAATATGGTAATATGAAAAATGGTAATAAGAAAGTATTTATTATTACCATTTTTCGGTATGCTTTTGTGCTGTTCCAAAATTGTATTTAACCTGCTCCTAAAGGTATTCCAAAATGTATGTAGATTTGCAGACTTTTTATTATAAAGTTATCCTCCGATTTTAGTGAAACTATAAACAAAATGTTTTCTGAATCAAATGAAAAGATCTGCTGACTTATTCCTCTGTAAATTCATCACCTAGTTGAAAGTGTTAAGCTGTGCTTTAGTTGGAGATTTAAATTTGACACTAATCCATGTACACACAAAACTAATTTTAACTAATTTTATTTTGTATGTATTTAACATAGATCTAGTTTATGCTCTAGTATATTCTAGCTGCCAACTCTTTCTGATTTTGAGCCTTTCTTCAGTCTTATTCAAATTATGGGGAGGGGGGAGGGTACCCTTTTTTTATTAGGATAGAATAGCAGTTATGTTTTAACTTTTAATTCTGTAATTACTTGTTGAAGTCATAATTTTTATCTTCCAGATGCTGTTAGAAGAATCTCTGAATGTGAAATAGTATTGAAGTACTCATATTGAATCCAGTGATTGTATTTTATATAAATGTAACAATGTAATACAATTAAACCAAATTTGTAATAATTTGTTGTGTGTTCACTGCCATTGCTTTTATAATTCATTCAAACCTGCATGTCTCAATAAGAGATATCTTCCACTTTTTTTCAATTCGTAGGCTATTTTTTACTTCTGCAGTTCTGTAATAGTTTAAATTTTTTTTTTAATTTAGAACGCATCGTAAACTAAAATTTGCTAGGCTGAAGACTACTCTGGACTTGGAAGTTCCATTACTCATGTTTTTATTAAGACTTTGCTTATATATTTTTATTAAGTTTTTTCTTTCTTTTTTTTTGGCCCTCGTATTAATTGAACTTTGTTCTAACATACTAATGAGTTTTTCTGGCTTTACTTTCATTTATTGTTCTAAATCTGTTTTCAATAGTATAATAATTCTTGCATAAAATCTATATTAAAAGAATTTTTTTTTCAATTTGAAGTTTTTAAAAGATTAAGTAATTTGTAGCTATTTTGCTGTAAAAGTGAAATTGAAATAAATAAAATCACACTTAAAAATAAATAAAGAAAGGAATGTGTATATATATTAAAAAATTAAGAAATGGCTTTTATTTAAGTATGTATAAATTATGTTCAGAAGAGGAATTTGGTTTTTTAAGAGTTGAAAAAAAAATCTTTTTCTTTGAATCACCACCCTCCCCCCTCACCCAGACATTATCTATGGAGGTTAATATGGTTCACCCTCATGCTCTAAACTTCAATTATTTCTTTGCGTTATGGCAAGTCTAGAAGAGGGGTGTCTTCTTGGGGGGGCTGACTTGGGTGATGAACTTTTTAAGGATTCTAATCTGTATTCTTGCTCATGCCTCTAAACCTTAAATAATGGTTTTTGGACAAGACAAAAATGTTGGGTGTATTCAACAAAATGGGCATTGTTGGGGAATTATGAAATAATTGGTTTTGATTTATATTATTTATGTATTGGCCTGCACAAAAATATTTCTTTACCCCTTTTCACAAAAAAAGAAATCAATCAATATAAAGTAGTTTCCATTTTAGAAATATTTTATTCCTTTTTCTGGGGGGAGGGTAAAGAATAGAAAAATAGGTATTCTCTTAAATTTCCAAACATGATATGTACATTAACAGAGGTTATCAGCAGATATATTTATATTTTTGATTTACCCAACAATTAGTTTATTTATTTAATTTTTTTTTTTTTTTTTTTTTTGGTTTTCAATTAAAGGATAGCTATTGCTCTTTTAACTTATTTTCGTGTTTCATAATTCTTGTATTTGTTCGTATAAATGACTGAAATTTAATTTCAAATAATTTCTTTTCGATAACAATTCAATCCTGTTCATTTCTTATTTATTTAAAATTTAAAAAAAAGACTTGTTAATTGTAATAAAGTTGAAAAGAAAGTTTGAATAAATTATGCTTAAAATAAAACCTATTTAAAAATCAAAATTATTAGTATTCTTTTGATTTTATATAAATATCTTATCATGAACTATTTTTATTGTTTTGTTAATACTGTTGTAAGTGAAAGTTGTTCTGAAATGTACCATAGGTAAAAAATAAGCTTTCAGGGATTTTTTATTTCAGCAGGAGAAAAGGTAACATTGAACATATCAAATATTTCTGCACACTGTTGAGTAATGTGGATGTCCGAAACTCTTATTTCTATTCTTGTTTGATCACAGATTACCTCAAATGAAGTTATAGTACTGCAGACAAAGAAAATTCTTATAAATCTCCTGCTGATGGATTTTACGTAGCTCAATGGCTATACAGATCACCTCCAAGCATTTTGAAACTTTCACTTCTATTCCTGTTACGTTTTGACTAACCAAACAAAACATAAACTGTTAACGAATTCTGTAACTAAATAGATCTAGAGGTTATGGAGGTTTGTTTTAGTAACCATGTGGAACTCTTGGGGGTACCTTTTAGTGATGCCATCATCTGATTATTAAAATGAAACTCTGTACTCCTTCTTAATCTGTTTAATTTCAGAATAGGCTGTTATTTTAAATACTGTATGTTTTGTGTCAACAGTCCACATTTCACTCACTGGAATGAAAGCAAGAATCTAAAAATGCATGGGGTCAGATATTACTTGTACCATTGAGCTACGTAAAATTTATTTTCCAGCTGTTATGGATCATTCTGAACATGACAATAATCCAAGATAGCCCAGAAATAGATATCTAAGAAGTTCTGGATATAAAATAAGTATCAATTTCTGATCTTTGGATATTTTGAATATGAAATAGATAGCCATTTTTGGGATATTCTGGATCTTTAAGATCTTCTGGAAGTTTAATTATTATAACTATGCTACATATATACAGATACCTGTATATTATAGATGTTATTTACTCATTAGAGAGATCACACCTCAAATTTCTAATAGAGAAATCTATTTTATGTTGGACTTCTAATAGATATACCCAATATCCAGCTATGATGTATTAAAGATTGCCTATGGACAAACTTGGGGGGGGGGGGGGGGAGGTAAATGCGGCAAAAATATTTACTTGTACGATATGAAGAATATTTTCAAGGCGCTCGATATTGCAGATACATTTTAAATATATTTAATTTAAATTCAATAGCAGCAAAGTTTTATAATTTTTACAAGGTTAAATATCATAATATAAAGGTTAAATATCAACTTTCTACTTTTTACCAATACTAGCTTTATTCCCAGTGTAATATTGAGTAAATATTAACCAAAAAAATTAAAAATGGTATAAAGTTATGTTAAAGTAATTACTTATCCATATTGAATATATTTCCAATGTATATCAAATACTATAAATGCATTTTAAATATATCTGAGGCAAATATTAACTTTGCTACTTTGTACGAAGTTACATTTGATACATTTGACGAAGTTACAGTTGATCTTTGTTTTCAATTTTTTTTAACAATATTGAGTTAACATTAAAAAATTTATCAATTGAGGACTACTTCAAAAATATTTCCAATACAACCCTATATTAAGAATATATTTTTTTGTATGTTAAATTCAGTGGAAAAGGTATATTAGTATAGTCATACTGAAAGTATAATGTTATTTTGAGAATTTATCAGACCTAAATGCTAATTTTTACCATTATTGGAAACTGTTTATTCTCAATGTGTTCACTTACTACTTTGTAATATTATTGGTTTTTGATATCAATGTTTTCACAATATTGAGTTAATATTTAAAAGTTCATTGGTAGTGAGACTGCTCCAGAAATATTCTCAATATATAATTAATATATCAATACACACTTCATATGTTAATTAAAATTTTACAAATAATAATAACATTTTGAGCATATATCAGGGCTAAACTCTAGTTTTTACCAATGGAAGTGGTCTTTACTCTCAAAGTATTCACATATATGTAAATTTTAATAATTAAAAGTAATTAGTACTTAATAATATTGGAAATATTTCTAATATACACTCAATATTATTGATAAATTTCAAATACTTTAAGATTCAATAGTATTAAAATTTGACTTCAAATGGGCAAAATATAAAATTTATAATATTGGATTTTATTTTCAATGAATTCACAAGATTGGATAAATATTGATGCTATATAGAAAATATCTTTTAATGTTTGCCAAATATTTAAAAAATAATAATAATCAATGCTGTTACCAGATACATTCATATATATATATATATATATATATATATATATATATAAGGAATTATTTTAATTTTCCCAAAATAGTGATAGCCAGAAGCAAGGCATATGCAAGGAATAAATCCAGGGCCGTACCCAGACAAAAATTTCAGGCAGGGTCCAAACCGTGGAAAAGGCAGAATTTTTCACAAAAAGACGTCATTATTATTATTTTATTAACAAAAATCAATTTTTTTGTGAGGGGGGAGGGTCCGGACCCCTGGATACGGTCTCGAATAATCACCCTATAAAAAGTGGCAGTCACTCTTAAAAAGGGTCATAGCTCACTCTTGATCAGAGCGCTCCACTCTTTAAGGGATGGCGTGCTGTCACCCTTTCCTTAGAGTGAGGCACTCTTTCCCGGAGTGGGTTTTTGAATTCTCACTCCTAGTCCAGAGTCAGAAATGTCACTCTTCAGAATAGTGATTTCTCACTCTATGGAGGTTGGCTGATTTTTGTCACGAAGGTAGGGTGATATATCACTCCTCAGCACTGGTTTTTCACTCTTGATTATTAAGAGAGTAGGCAAGTGTAAACTAGAACACTTGATTCAAGCTTGCATTAAGCTTACACGCTTGAAATTTTCAAGCTTAATTCAAGCATATTGACTTGATAAATCAAGCTTGCTGCAAGTTTGATGCAAGTTTGCTGTGCTGTCTGGGCAGGCCCCATAGGGATAAACGCACCAAATGACCAAAAAGTCGCCAAGCTTGGCGACTTTTGGCGAAATATCGCCAAATTTGGCGCCAAAAATAAGTCCCCAAAAGTGAAGAGATCAACCTCTAGGACCAAAATTTCTCGAGTTTTCTAGAAACCCCATATATTTGAATGGGAAACAGAAACCTCCATATCTCCGGTTTTAATTGACCGATTTTGATGCAACAAGAAGCAAAATTTATCTATTTGAAGCGTGTAGAATACGATTTTTAAACTATTTTCAGCCCCAGAGCAGTGGGTTGCCCCGAAAATTCGTAACAATACATATATATATATATATATATATATATATATATATATATATATATATTATACCCCAGACAGCACAGCAAACTTGCAGCAAGCTTGATTTATCAAGTCAATAAACTTGAATTAAGCTTGAAAATTTCAAGCGTGTAAGCTTAATGCAAGCTTGAATCAAGTGTTCTAGTTTACACTTGCCCAGCTTGCATTAAGCTTGGCATAGCAAGTTTGAATCAAGCTTGACATAGCAAGCTTAATTTCAAACTTAAAAATTTCATTTTCCCACGCGCTTTCCCCTCTATGCTTAAATTTCAAGTTAATTTAATTTGTTTCCATCAAGCGTCCGCTGCTGGAATAGATCTCGGGTCCTAAGGGTTGCGAGGCCAGCGCGCTATCCGTTCCGCCAACCTGCAAACGACTAAAGTTTGAAGTGACTTTCATGGTTGTCACGCCGTTTTCTGGCGAGATCGATGTGGCCGATGGGTTGATCTGTTTCTTTTATTTTTCCATGGGATGCATCAAAATTAAAATAATGTTATGTGTGATTTAGAGATTCTACTAATAGGGAAATAAGCATAATATAAACTTAACAGCAGCACACGTTTTAAAACTTTCAATATCGCGACACTCATGTTGGGCAATACTGGCCAAAATCGAGACAAACAACTGATTTTGAAATCAATTTCGTAGTATAATTGTATTTTATTTTGAAGAATTTCCATATTTGGAAATATAGAATCATTTTTTTAAAAATTCTATTGTCAAGTGTATTTATGACTGATGATAAATTATTTTGTGGCGGCCGGATTGCGACTCATTCTATCACCCATAAAGTGAAGTATATTAACTGACTAAGTTAATTATATTAAAATTTATTTTTAGGGCTAATTAATTAGTTAATGGAATTACTAATGTTAATTAGATGTAAATAAAACTAAAACTCCCCTTGTGTTACACTTCAGAGGGGCTTATCCCATTCATTCCTTCCCCTTGCGTGTTCTAATGTCCAGGGTTTGTGCGATAATAAAATAAAACACAACTTTTGCGAACTTTATTTTATATGAGCAAATTTGAGAAAACGCTAGAAAAATTAATATCCATTCTACTTCTCACTTACATTCTACATCTGACGTCACATTCTACTTCTCGCTACAGATGGCGCCATCTTCACACGCTCTCCCTTTCAAGCAGTAATCAAGCTGTATTCAAGCTTGACAGTTCAAATGACTTCAAGTTTGCTGCAAGCTTAAAATGAATCTATATATTTATATATATTCTTTATTGAATTCTAGCAATTTGATAAGTTCTTGCATAAAAGTTACATCATTATCAAAATACCGCCGGAAAATATTCGAAAAATCGATTAGATAGCAATAACCCCAACATCTCTCAAACTAACTTAATCAATTCTGTTGCAAGTGAGAGTTTTTCATATGTTTCAATATTACTCCGTTTGAAAACTACTGCGCTAAATAAGTAGACTTAACTACTGGGAGTCAGAACGTGACATCATAAATTAATAGCAGTGCAGAGTTAGCTGTGTAGCAGAGTTTACAATTACAAGTTGCTTTAAATTTGTGAACTTTGCTACACTGTTTAACGTCCTATTCGCAATTTGAGGGGTTCTAAATAGTTCCTCGAGATACACAGTGTGATGTTTTTCACGAGCCTGAACCATGGAGGATTTAAATATTTAAATCGGTACAGTTCGGATATTTCGAGATGAAATATTTTGTGGTGCTAAATACGCCAATCTTGCAAAAATTATGCGTAAAAATGTATGGAGAGCTGTTTTAATGGCAGTGAATAAATTCCAAAAATCACCAAAGAGTAGAAAGGCACCAATGATTTAAAATATCTAATCTGTTACTTTAAATTGAACATTAAAGAGGGAGAAACGAAGATAATTAATACAACTAAATAAGTAATAGCTAGTATAATTAATAGGTAGTAATAGTAGAATTGCTTTGTTAACATTGATTAAAGCACAGCATATAATGTTAATAAATATTTCGTGAAATTAAAAGTGTTCTATTCATCATTTTTTACCGATCGTCTTAGAACTAATTAAACTATAATCCTACGTTGCGTTAATATATTTCGCAGTAGTTTCAAAAAATGACTAATAACGTTTTTTTTTTAGATTTTGTTTTCGCACAGGTAGTTAAGATTATATAGGAAAATACTCGTTCTCTACCGTGCGAAGAAAGGGCACGCAGCTAGTCTGTATATAAAAAAGTATTATTTCATACATTTTTTCATAAACGGGTCATTTTCAAAATTGGGTGCCATTTGGAAATATTTAAGAAGCAAAACTACAGTTTCAAAAAATAAATAGTTTTTTTTTTCCTATAATGTAAAACATGCCTTTTTTCTGAACATTATTTGAGTATTATTCTTGCATTTTTTAATTAATTTTTCTAGATTTTTCCACTATCAGGCTTGATGATAATTGTCATGTCTGGTACCGGACATTTTCTTTGAAATTTGTACACGTATGTTCAACACAAAATACTGCAAAGTGATGTATTACATAAGTAGTATATAGTCTTTTTCGTCCATATAATGTTGTATTTTCAGGTTACAAATATTTTTTATATTTTTGTAATTTTTTGTTTGTCATGTCTATTACTTTTATAGTAACAGACATGAAATTTCAAAGAAAAAATTAATAAGTCTAAATAATTCCATAAGAATACGGAAAGAGACATTATTTTAGACTAAAAAACTAATTATCTGAATTAATAAATTGAATTAACAAATCAATAAATATATTTTATACCACTAATTTCGGTAACAGACATGATATACTATGAAAATATTTATCACACATAGGCTTTTGTTTTTTCTGTGAAACACCAAAAACTCAAGATGTCTGCTTATATTTCTTTTTTTTCTTTTACCGCATTGATAATCACGTGTTGCTATTCCCTAATTTTAATTTTGTTGTTTAAAAAGTTGAAAATAATGTATGGTAACAGATATGACATCAATGTCCGGACAGCTATATTTAATTATCAAAACTTTTGTATTTTTATTAAAAACCTTATGAAAACCTTTTTATAGTGTAATTTAAGCTGTACTGCACAATGTCAAAGCATGTCAGGATAGGAATTTTGCAGTAATTCTGCGTAACAAGTTTTATGTTCTCTGATTCGGACAGCTATATTTCGGTATATTCTCTACTTATTTCTTTTAAATAAAGACAATTATGAAATAGTATTTTTTAATACATTGTTTCCGTACTAGAAATTAAAGACATGATAAAAAGAAAAACCATTTTAATTTTCTTATACCTTCTAAAAGAAAAAAAAAATACACGCGGACAGCAAAATGGCACCGAATTTTGAAAATGATCCAAATGTATTAATAAATTAGTTTCATCTTTCTACACATATATGTATCAATATGTGATACTGGATTACTGTAAGAAAAAATAAATAACTTATTATTAGATAAGTTTAACATGTTGCATTTTTTAACTTCTATTCCACATTATTTCGTTTTACAAAATAGTATTAATTAAAAAAAGTCATTTAACTTATAAAAACAAGTCGGTGAAATGTGATGGGAAAAGATTTCAAAATTTTCTGCTAGCAATATCAAACATGAACGCCCTAAACGAAATTAGAAATAATCTTTTTGAGATCTTGTCATCTTTTTGAGATTTCCTAACTGTATCTCAAAGATATCACCTCCAGATGTTTCATTTTAATCCTTTTATATCCACCATTTCACATGACAAATATTGTTTTTATCTGCAATTGTTTTATGTACTTTGAAAATGATGTGACGTAAGAGATTTTTAGAGCCCTCGGAGTAGTTTCTTATCTCCTGTAAAGTAACTGGAATTTTAGTGGAAAAATAAATTCAAAATGCCGCCCAGAGGGGAGATAAAGAAAGAAAGAAAAATACAGCTCTGGGAGTGTTTAAAAACTAAAAATAGTAATAAAATTTTAGAAATTTTGATGAAAATGAAACAGTAGACCTATGTTCAAACAAACGCCATCTAGAGAACGAAAACCAAAGAAATGTATCTTTAACGTTACCATAAGACCTACGTTTAAAAGTTTTACTGTCACAAAGTAAAACTATTTAAAATTTCAGGAGAATTTACATGCGAATAAATACTCATAGAAGCATTTTAATGATTTGAGATAAAAATTAATTTCACCAAATAACTCATTTTTTACCGTCACTAATCTTAACTAATACTGTAAATGGGAAAATGAGATTGTTTGTTTGTTTGTGACGTTTTCATGCCTAAACCGCTGAATCGATTATGATTAATTTTGGTATAGAGATAGATGGGACCCTGGAGACGGCTATAGGCTACTTTTAGATTTTTAATTACTTTTTCAATTATTAATTAAAAACCGTTTTTACGTTGCCATGCTTGGCGAGTTTCGCCCGTCTAAAAAGATTCATGTTTTGAGCTAATAGAAATGCTATTACTTCAGTGAAGAATCGCGTGCATTTGAAAAACATGAAATACTACGGAAATTATGCGATTAATCCCAAATCTATCTACAGTAGAGCGCCGAAAATCCGGACACCTAAAAACCGGAAAGACCAAAAAACGGGACATTTTTTGAATTTCAGTTTTTTCCCTTCCCTCAAAAAATAAAAATAAATAAATAAATAAAAAACAGGATGCTCAAGCATTAGACTAGTTTATCATAACAATAGCGTCAATATATATATATATCTATATATATACACACGCACACACACACACACACACACATATATATATATATATATATATAGTATAGTATATATATATATCCAAAACCTCAGGGTAAAATCTGACTCGTGACCTAACTTTCCTTCTTTGCATTCCAAAGATTTAACTGTTATTTCCAAACAGAAACGCAAAAAGGGGGGTGGAGACACTTTCCTGTTAGTGTAAAGCATTTAAGCTTTAATAATCGGTAGAGATATTATTTTTAATTTAATGTTATTCTTTCTAAGGAGGCAAAGAAATTAATTAAACTCTTTATAACATCATTCAAGTCTGCAGTAAAAACATACATTAGCGTAAATACCATTGGAAGCCTTGTTTAAAAAAACGCATAAATAAAAATATCAGTAAGCACGTGCAACGAAGACAAGAATGTAACAACTTGTTTGGAAAGCGAAAGCTCCAGTCACAGACAAACCGGCTCCAGTCACTCCGGTGAAGGGGGGAACGTCTGCGCACCCACAATCAGTGTTTTAGTGCATGGGATGGCCATAAAAATTGCTGTTATATCTTTTTATCCTTTGATACTGGAAGATTTTTTTTAATTTTAAGTTGTGACTACGTTCACGTTATTGGGCAAGCAATATATACGCGGCATTTAGTAGGGCGCCTTTTTTTTTCTTTTCTTTTCTTTTCTTTTTTTTTCTTTTCTTTTTTTTTTTTTAAGTGAATTCAATTGAACAATTTCTACAGTACAACCTACGGATCGCGGCGATTTCGAAAAACGTTATAAAAATACATAGTTCACGGCGAGACCCCGTAATCCATGACGTAGCCGCTACTTTTTTTTTTTTTTTTTAATGACCAATATTCCGGAAAATCCGAGAATCCGGAATCGCCGTAGTCCCGTCCATTCCGGATTTTCGGCTTTGTACTGTACCTATAACAATAAAACAGTGGCGGCTCGTGGGATACAGCAAGCAAGTACAGCCGGGGTGCGCTTGAAATTATCAGCACATACTTTAAAGTTATTTATTCTACTAATTTTGCTAAATTCAGATTAGAATTACGGAATTCCTACGATAAATTAAAAAAAAATCTCAAACAAACAAAAAATCGTATTGTGGCCGGATCGCTCATTCAGAAAAAAGGCGCTTTAATCTTCCCGCAATTCAATTGGGAAAATCTTTAGTGCCATCTCAGCCATGAAGTCTGATAAGGAAATTGGCAGCACCGTTGCCATGCCAACGACTACGTAAGCAGCCTCTCCAGCATAGGCTAGTAATAGGGGGTACGCAGCTAAGACTCAGCTGATGAAAGTTTTTTTAGCTCTGGCTGCACTTGTGAATTCGACTACTGATTGGCTCGGACGAAAAGTGAGGGAGGGAGTAAGACACAGAGAATATATGTTCTAGGAAGTTCTAACAGAAGGAAAAGTTTTTTTTTTTTTTGTGTGTGGGAAGGTTGAAAGTTTTTACCTTTATTTGTTACTGTATTATTGAAATTTATGATTTCACCGTTTTGAAACATGCAGCCCCGTTATGATCCAGTTTGTGTCTTGCTTGAAACTCCATTTAACATATGGAAAGAAGATGACAAACAACAACTACTAAAAGAAAATAGACCGACACCAAAATTGTCCATTCATAAGAAAACAGCAGGTTCGTCTCAGCATGGTCGTAGCTTCCAGTCATGATGGTATGCATTATTCTCGTGGCTATGTGGCATTTTTTATTTACAAAAAATGTTTTATTGGCCGTGTTTAATCGTTGGGATAAAAAAGAGCGTTTGGAATGGTACTGGATATGATGGGTTAACCACCATCACAAGAGCATGTAAAACACATGAAGGCTCAATCGAACATTTAAAAAATCTTTAAAATTTAAGGTGATGTGAAGAAGTGGGACCCAAATTGCTGACGCATTAAAAGAAAACTCTCGACTTTATATTGCTGAATTTAACAAGAAGGTAAGCCTGGAGTCCATTTTATGGAAGTAAAATAGGATCTCATATTTTTAATGTAATTTCTTTTTTTTTTCCCTCGGTGAGGGCTTAATCCGCCAGCTTTCGAATTCAGTAACAAACATTTTCCATTTCTGCCCGGAAGAGGGGGGCAGGGGCTCCTATGCTTCGGGCTGCATTAACTTTTTTAACCACGGGCCGCCACTGCAATAAAAAGGATTGTTATCCAGATAAATGAACAGCACACAGAGTTTTGAAAATTTTTACATACGATTTCGATACTGCGCACCTGAGGCTCTGATTTTTGAAATTTTAATTACTTTTTAAACTATTAATTAAAAACCGGTTTTAGGTGATCATGCTTGGCGACCCATACAGCACATAAGCTTAAATAAAGTTTGACATTTCTTTGAATTTGACGTATTAATACAAGCTTGACAGTTCAATTCATTTTAAGCTTGCAGCAAGCTTGAAGATTACAAAAAATTGAGTCAGCGAATATTTCCCATCCGAATTTAAGTCATTTGAACTGTCAAGCTTGAATACAACTTGATTACTGCTTGATTTGGAAAGCCACATCCACATAACAAATAATTTATTATCAGTCATAAAATGTACTTGACCATAGAATTAAAGAAAAGATTCTATATTTCCATATATTGAAATTCTTAAAAATAAAATACAAATATACTACAAAACTGATATCAAAATCAGTCGTTTGTCTCGATTTAGGCCAATATTGCCCAACATGAGTGTTGCGAATTGAAAGTTTTAAAACGGTTGCTGCTTTTAAGTTTACATTATGCTTATTTCCCTATTAGTAGAGTCTAAAAATCACACATAGCATTATTTTAATGTTGATTCATCCCTTGGAAAATTGAAAGAAGCAGATCGGCATTGGCCAATACTGATCAATCTCGCAAAAAAAAAAAGGGCGTGACAACCATAACAGTCACTTCAAACTTTAGTCATGCCACCGCGAGTGAGATTGGCATGGTGTTTAGGACGCTGGCTCCCCACATCTTAGGTCCCGAGATCGATCCCAGCCGCGGACGCTAGACGGAAACAGATTAAAATAACTTGATGTTTCAGCGTAGAGGGGGAAAATGCGTGGAAACAAAAGTATATGGGGCGAGTTCGCCGACCGGCGCCCCATGTATTAAGAATTTTTTTTTTGGAAAACTTTTTTAAGTTTGAATTAAGCTTGCTATGTCAAGCTTAATGCAAGTTGTGCAAGTTTTAAACTTGAACACTTGATTCAAGCTTGCATCAAGCTTACACGCTTGAAATTTTGAAGCTTAATTCAAGTTTACTGACTTGATAAATCAAGCTTATTGCAAGTTTCATGCAAATTTGCAGTGCTCTCTGGGGCGTTTCGCCCGCGCAAAATGATTTATGCTTTTGAAATGAAGCAGAAATTCTATTTGCAGATTCGCGTGCATTTGAAAAACATGAAATGACATGGAAAATACGTTAGTTTTCGCCAAATCAGAAAGCATAAGAAAGAGAAGTGCAAATGTTTTTCTTAAAGTTCATAAATTTCCAATGATAAATCAGAGGTTTTCAAACTGTGTACCGCAGCACCCTGGGGTTCCGCGAGCGTACGCTAGGGGTGCCGTGGAGATAATCGAGAAAAGTCTAAGGTCTGTGTCGGGGGGATTATAATAAAAAAATTTCATCTAAACCGGTATCCCACAAAAAAGGTTCGCCAAGCCTATTAGCAAGTGGGCGAAAGCAGAAAGCATTTTATACAAGTTCGAGAGAATTCAGTGTCCAGTCTCCTCTTTTACAGGAACTCCCTGAGATTAGGGGAGTGGAGGCAAAATCCTATAATCCTTTTCCAAGAGAATAATTTCCTCATAGCTAGCCATTATAAACATAAAAGAAATAATGAAAAATGCATCTCAATTGTTTTATTCTAAACCTTCCTATTCATAGGTAACCCACCGCAAATTTTTTTTAGCCCGAGAAGGCTTCCCTAAAATGCTTTTAGCCTCGCAAGGCTGCCGTGGCGAAAAAAGAGTGGGAACCCCTGATATAAATGTTTACGTTTGTGCGTTTGGATATTTGCGACTGAATCACACAAAATTGGCTGAACGGATTTGGATAGAAGAAATTTGAAGGATTTAAAAATTTGGAATGAAGATAGCTTATTCTCTGGATTAACATAAAGGAAACCTTTCATGCATATAGCATAAATATTTTTTTTACGAAGACGCTCAAAATAATTCTAATACATTTCACTCTATGGGCATTTTGTAGTTACTAAACCGATTCTCGAACTTTTTTCACTGATTGAAAGTTACACTATTCCTGAGTATTACTGTTTGTTTGTTTGTGGATTAAGACCGATTGAATACACTAGGGTCTTAGGCCTATATGAGGAATGCCTTCTGTGGGGGACTTTCTAAGGGATCCCAGCTAGTATTTACGCGAGGTTTCGGAGAAAACCACGGAAAACCCCCAAAGGGTAGGACAGATGTCCTAGCCTTGTCCTTACCCTAGTAGCACAACTAGTTCAAAAAACGTTTAAATTACGTTGGAAACACGTTTTTTGACGTTAAAAAACGTGTTTGGAACGTTTTTTGGACTAATTGTGCTACTAGGGTAGCCGTCTACACCGGTCGACAGGCGCGACCGGTGTTTCAACCTGGCACCTCCCGCCTTCCAGTTCCGAGAGCAGAACCTCTCAGCCACGGGTGGGGCCCTGAGTATTATAGGCTACCTTTTATGCATGTATCACAAATAGCTCTTTTACAGGGATACTCATAAGAATTACATTACGCTCTAATTGTATCTCTGTAATTACTGAACGATTCCAAAATTTTTTTCACTGATAGGATGCTACCTATTCCTGAGTATTATAGGCCAAAATTCATGTACGTACCATAAATAGTTCTTTTACAGGAACTCTCAAAATAATTCTAATACATTATGCTCTACCAGTATCTCTGTAACTACGGAAATACGGTGCGTGACATTTCGGCTAAACTCGCCGAGGTCGACGACATATGGCGAGATCTTAAGCATGGACCAAACTATGACGGACCATCGCCAAATTTTGAAATATCTCGCCAAGGACGATGACAAATGGCGATAATTTGGATATGGACCAAATGACTGATTATCGTCAAATTCGGCGATATTCGGTAAAACTCGACAATGACGATAAAAAATGGCAATATTTTGAGCATGGACCAAATACAAATTCGCTAAGGTCGACGACAGACGGCGAGATTTTGGGCATGGACAAAACAATGACGGAATCAGCTGTAATATATTCAAGATGTCCATAGGCGTTAACCTATTGAAATTGTTTTGGGTGATCTTGTAAATAAACTCTCCAGTAGATTGGAACCAAAAATCGAGATGCACAACTAGTTGTTATAAGTCTTATACAGTGAAACCTTTTTTTAAAGACCACTACTGGGACCAAGAAAATGTGGTCTTTAAGGAGGGTCGGTCTTTGAATTCAGGTAATGCGATATATTTTGACAAAATTTTAAGCGTACTTAATTTTATCAATAGAATTGGAATTTATTTGATAATTACCTGATTATCACTGAAAAGGCTTTTCTATAGATATAATATGATAAAAAGCATGAGAACAAATCACGTTGTAAACATAAACACAGGCTCTGTGTTGAATTTTGCATGCTTAGCTCTCGCCGCAGATTTTGTGATGGAATTATTTTTCGAAGAAATGTTTTAAAAGAAGAAATTGTGTTGATCGATTCACTGTAATGTCTAACTGCATAAAATTCTATTTTTAAGAAATATCCTCCAAGAAGCAGTAACACAAGTAACTGCGTGCATGCCTCTATTGCGTTTTGTGACTCCATGGATTATTAGTGACTGGAAGCTGTGTTACAACTCAACTAAACAGTGTCAACTTTCGTTTTTATCATACCACGTGATTGCTGAGCATCCGAACAACGAACTTACTGCAATTGGGGAAAATAAGAATTTTTTTAAGAATTCGCGGTCGTTAAAATAGGATTTTAAAATAAATTTGTTTCTTATACATAGCGGTCGTTGGTCGCGTCAGGCAGGTGGTCGTTCAATAAGGAAAACCATTATTTATTATTATATGGTACTCGGGACCGTATAAGGAAAACCATTATTTATTATTATATGGTACTCGGGACCGCTAAGACATGGTCGACAAGACCAGGTGGTCGTTAAATACGGGGATCGTTCAACACAGGTTTTATATATGAAATTTCATAATAGTTTTTGAGATTTGAGAGTTAAATACGCACACACGTACACCAAAAGTCGCCAAGCTTGGCGACTTTTGGTGTACGTGTGGTACGTGGTATACGTGGAAATCTTTTGAGTGTTCCTGTAGCAGAACTATAAATGATAAAGACACTTTTTTGGATGGAGAAATTCATTTTGTTACTCTTAGCAGCATATATCACTTGTTTGAGATGTTTGAAGTAGCCTAATATCTCTAAAATATGCTTTAATGAATTTCTGCCTATAGAGCGATATGCATTTCGAATCTTTTGGGGGGGTCCTGTAGATAAACTATCCAATCGAATGGATCCGAAAGGGGAGGTGCACAACTAGATGTTACAATAATCCAAAAACATTCTGCGCCTAATAGTTTTTGAGATAGGCGAGTTCAATGAATTTCGGCCCATAGAGCTTAATGTATTTCGAATCTTTTGGGCGGTCCTGTAGATAAAGTATCCATTCGATTGAGACCAAAAGGGGATATGCACAACTAGATGTTAGAGTTATCGTAAATATAAAGTTTCGACATTCTACGACCAATAGTTTTTGAGATATGCGAGTTACGTACGTATGTATAGACGACATGGAAAAACTGGCCAAAATAGACTGGCCGCTGGTCAAAATGAGTTGTAGACGCGTTTATAGGATCGTGCATGCTAGCTTACGATGAGCTGCATCGAAAAAATTCTTAAAAGTAAATTTAGAGGAAATCAAAATTGTTTTTTTTTTTTTTTCGTCGAAATTCGGCCCCCGAAATTTTTTGGGATAACATTACTTCCTTATACTCCGTTACAAGGAAGTAATAATAAATAATATTTAAATACAGTCACTTTTGTCTGTAGTGTAAACATATTTGTTATTCACACATGCCTCATTTCTCTCTGGACCTAATTCTAAAGCTGACGCAGACGAAGTCGCGGGTAACAGCTAGTTATATAATACAAGGAAATGAATTATTTTATATCCGAATTGTATTTTAATTTTTATCTTTAACTTGAGGGTTTTTTCTTTTAGCACACAAAAGAAATTTTAAATAGTTTTACTTGTGAAAATAAAACCTTCTATGTAGGCCTAGTGATGACGTCAATGCTTCATTTCTTTGGCCTGCTTTCTCTTGAAGGCGTTGTTCAAACTCGCAAGCGGTGGATGAGGAGCAAATTTCTTACTATTATAACATTATAATAAACACTTTTAAAGCACAACAAATACGCCTTATTCTTCCCAATAGTAATACTTTGCTTCAGAACGGAAAAAAAATCATAAAAGCATGAGCAAAACAACCTGAATACTCTGGATTTGAACAGCAACCGGCTATTCCGCCAGGCTAACAACATTGCCACACCAAAGAAGCTAGCCCACCTTCAGAACAGTTATACAGGGTGTCCCAAATATACTGACCTAGGCTTTTATTCCTTAAATATTGATAATCGAGGTACAGAATAAATTACAAAGTTGCGTAAAAAGGTACAGAATTCTATGGTTTCGATAAAAGTTCTTAGAATATTGACTAAAAAAAAAAAAAAAATAATAATAATAATAAATTTTTATACGGCCCAAGTACGACAAAATTCCCAGTTATGTGTCCCATGCCTTAATCAGTCGATGCCCAAAGTTTGAGCCTTTTATTATTAAAAGGCTCAGATATATATTAAACAAAGTTGATGAGGGACTATATAGTTCTTGTTTGTGTGATTATGGCAACGCTACTCTAGGGCGATCTGCCAAGGATGAGGGGTGCTTTGATAGAAGGACTTTCTAAGGGGTTCTAACGCGTATTCACGTTACATCTGGAGAAAACCTCCCAAAACGCCCGACCGTTAGATTGACAGAAGCGCGATGGGACCCGAACGCGGGATCTACACCCTTCGGCAGTCTACCATTTTCAGTGACATAACTGCTGAAAAATGGTGAGGCGACTATACAGTTCTAATAATAGCATAAGTATCATGCATTTATATGCAATCATCATTTTCTTTCATAATTTTTTTACAGCCCCTGAAACGCGATCTTCCGATGTGATTTTTATCCCTTCGAAAGGCCATGGAAAAGTGGTATAAGTCAGCATACATTTATTTTCATTTCTCAGAGCCTTTTTATGACGAAAGTCTGAGCGAGCATGTAAAGAAAGAATACCCAATCATCATTTTTACATGCTCCTGTGCGCGTCCCAGACAGCACGTAAGCTTAAATCAAGCTTGACATTTGGCTTGGCAATACAAGCTTGGCTTAAGCTGGATTTTAGCTTTTAAAGAGCGCAGTGATGGCGCCATCTGTGAAAGAGAATGGACATTAATTGTCTAGCGTCCTCAAATTTGCTGAAAGTTCGTAAAAGATGTGTTTTATTTTATTTCCAGTGCCATATTACCGGCAGGGCAAACGGGGCAACTGCCCAGGACCTACAGATTTTAGGGCCCAAAAACCTTACAACTTACTCTTTTGTAATTTTAAAATAAAATTACAAAGGATAAAAAAAATTCAGAAGTTAAATAATTTTTTTAATTATAAAGTATGAACAATGAAAATAATTCAAATTTACATTTGTATAAATTAATTTAAACTTATTTTTAATTCTTCGAAATGCTCTATATCGATATAGCATACCAATATGTAGGAAAATAACCACATTTGTAAAGAGAATTTTTAGCGTTAAAAAATAGTAAAATTTTTCAATTATTTGTTATTTTAAGAAATATTTACAAAAATGACTAAAGTGTTTGTATTCCATACATGTTAGCAACTGTGATATAGCATTTCGAAGTAACGTTTAACTATATGTTTCTTTGATTTCAGATTACTTAACACAAAATTTGTGTTAAGTAAGTAAACCCATTCTGTATTTCCAAATATGGAAATTCTTGGAAATAAAATATAATTATACTACGAAATTGATTTCAAAATCAGTCGTTTGTCTCGATTTTTGCCAGCAGTATTGCTCAACGACGAGTGTTGTGATATTGAAAGTTTTAAAAAGTGTCCTGCTTTTAAGTTTATATTATGCTTATTTCCCTATTAGTAGAGTCTATAAATCACACATAACATTATTTAAATTTTGATTCATCCCATGGAAAAATAAAAGAAACTTATCAGCATCGCCCATACTTATCGATCTGGCGTGAAAAAGTCACTTCAAACTTTAGTAACAGCTGCCCGAGGCAATAATGGCCGAGCGGTTAGCACGCGTTCCCTCCAACCTAAAGTTCCCTCGATCGAACCCAGCCGTCGTCGTTTGATGGAACAGATTAAAATAACTTAAAATTTCGGCATAGAGGAGGAAAATGCGCGGAAAAATAAAGTATGTGTGGCGCGGGCGCCCCGTGTATTTAGAAAAATATTTTTAAGCTTGATATGTCAAGCTTGAAATGTCAAGCTTAATGCAAGCATTTCGAAGTAACGTTTAACTATCTGTTTCTTTGATTTCAGATTACTTAACACAAAATTTGTGTTAAGTAAGTAAACCCATTCTATATTTCCAAATATGGAAATTCTTCAAAATAAAATACAATTGTACTACGAAATTGATTTCAAAATCAGTCATTTGTCTCGATTTTGGCCAGCAGTATTGCTCATGAGTGTTGCGGTACTGAAAGTTTTAAAACGTGTGCTGCTCTTAAGTTTATATTATGTTTATTTCCTTATTAGTAGAGTCTCTAAATCACACATAACATTATTTTAATTTTGATGCATCCCATGGAAAACTAAAAGAAACAAATAACACATCGCCCACTTATCAATCTGGCGAGAAAACGGGGTGATAAGTCACTTCAAACTTTAGTCATATCTGCGTGAAGCTTAGTAGCTGAACGGATAGCGAGCTGGACTCCTAACCAAAAGGTCCCGGGTTCTATTCCAGCCACGAACGCTCGATGGAAACAAATTAAATTGAAATTTCAGCGTAGAGGGGGAAAATGCTTGGCAAAGTAAAATATGTGGGGTGAGTTCGGCGTCCCGTGTGTTTAGGAAATTTTTTTTTTAGGAAAATGTTTTAAGTTTGAAATGTCAAGCTTAATGCAAGCTGGGCAAGTGTAAACTAGAACACTTGATTCAAGCTTGCATTAAGCTTACACGCTTGAAATTTTCAAGCTTAATTCAAGCTTATTGACTTGATAAATCAAGCTTGCTGCAAGTTTGCTGTGCTGTCTGGGGTCAGACGATAGATTTTTCCAATATTGGTTTGCATTGACTTGAAAGCTTTATTTAAATTTAATCCACTGCATTACACTGACCCAATCATGTTTAAAAGTATTTTGAATTAGGATTTTTTTGTTTGCCAAAGTTGCCTAAGTCCGTGGTGTACTTTGGATCACTTTTTTTAGAAGCTTTTTAATGAAATTGTATTTGTCTTTCCGTCATCGTGTCACTTTTAGAAACAAGACGCCTCCCATTTGTAGAAGTTAGAACCATTAAGTCGTTGCCGCATTCCATTTGGCCTAGTGGTTAGGATACCTGGTTATCGCGCAGGAGACCCGGGTTCGAATTCCGGTGGAGGACGAGGGGTTCCATGGTGTAATGAAAAGTTTTACGATAATTATCAGAAACTTTTATAAAGTAACTTCATTTTTCTCTCCATTCTAAAATAAATAATTCCAGCTGCTGCTGCCGTCGCCGCCGTTGCTTAGATTGTCATGCTGCCTCCTCCGAAATCGTGGGGGTTTGAGTTTCGAAGAAGGTGTCCACGGATTCAGAAAATTCCGGGGAAACTGACTTCGACCAATATTCCACTTGAGCTGTATTTGCTTGTAAGGCAACTGATTTAGTCATTAATATAAGTATTGCAAAGGTCTTGAATACTTTTTGAAATATTTTGAGCATTTAAAAATTTGCATCGCTTACAAAAGTGAAATATCTATATTTTTCTCAAAAGTTTTTTAGTTTTGAAACTTTCATTCATTTATAGGATATCTTTGCTAGAATAAATTTTTATTTTATATCTTTTAGGGCTCCACAATAAAAAGCTACTGTTTTAAAAAATTGCATTTTTACTTCATTTTCATTCCTATTTCAAATGTCAAAAGCACAAAAGGGATTAAGGAAAAGTGTACTTCTTAAATTAAAATATTCTTAAATTAGTAATCTTGAACTATGTCTAATATAGCCTAAAAGCGTAATATTAATTATGTTTTATTTTCCAGGGTAAGATTGTAAAAAAAAGCTGTCAAAATAGCCAAAGTAACTAGTATTTACGTCATTCAAAAGATCATTCCAGACAGTTATTAGGGCATAACTGGAGAAAAAAATATTTTCTCATTTATCTCAATGAAATACATTGACCCAGAAATTCCAAGATAGGAATATCTGTATTCATGACTAATATGGCTAAAAATAAAAAATTTGCTTAAGTGGCTTGAATAAGGATTTCTTAAATTAGAATCTCCACAAAAAAATTCGAACTATCTATAAAATTAAAAGCTTTCGTTTCATTTTTTGTTGTGTTTCAGTGCAAGAATGTACAAAAATGTTAACTAAGGTGACCCATTTTTAAGGTACCCGGAAAACAGGATTTTTTATATTAATATTATTTGCAATAATCATTTCTTTATAAATCTACAAGATGTCCCCAAAAGATGGTGATGTGTTTTGATTCTTCGTCCATTAGAGATAAGTAAGCAGTGTTAATTGAAAATTTGTTCAAAACAAGGAAGGAAAACAAGTCTACATTAAGAAAATATTCCTCTCGTTAACTTTCAAATTTAAATTTGTATATGATCATCGTACAAAGAAATCCCAGTTTTAAAACCGTGTTCCTTTACATTTATGAGATGATATACCAAATTTGAGAATGATATCTTAAAAGGTATCAGAGATAGGAAGGTAAACATATTCTGACTTAAGTCACTTTCCAGTGACTTTTGAAGGGAACAATATGACGTCGGATGATCATGTTTGAGGAGTTGTGCAAAAATGACAAAAGAAAATAATTTTTTGCACTCTAGAAATAAAAGTTTACATTCAAATTTATATATAGCCCCTGGCCATCTTTGTTTAAAAAATCTCTTTGATACTTTATGATGAAAGGCTGAAATTTTGTGCATCACCTCGTTACTACATGGGTCACATTTTACTAGCTGGGAAATTTTCTGTACGGGGATCGTGCACAAATTTAAGAAGTGTCACCTTTTGAAAATTAACGAGAACTTTTACTTAGCATAGACTGTTTTCCTACAGGCCACGTTAATAAAAAGCCCACTTATCTCTAATGAATTAATAATTAAAAGGTGTTACCATCTTTTAGAGACAAACAGTATAATACTGCTTCATACGTGCATTCATCAGCATGTTTAGATACAGTTTTAACCGTTACATGATTTAAAAAAAAATCCTAATGAACAATTTACGAAAATACTGAGAACTGTTTCTGAAAGAACGTGCACGTTGTTAAAGAATAATATTAAAATTAATCACTTCTACGGTAAATTGCTTTATGAATCTTTCCCCTTGAATAAAAATTTTCCTACGCGACTATTTATCATTCCGCATTACGACGTAACTCAATAATGCTGCTTTTTTTTCCGCCAGTTCCTTCATTACTGATTATTAAAGATGATAATAAATTCATCTCTTGATGGGAAGGAGGGGCTGTTAATTATCTAAATGCTCAGAGACAGTTATTCGTAATGATTTACTTGCACATCACTAGTAAACATATAGTTTAATAGTGGTTATAAGATATTCGTCATGCAAATGGGAAGTGGGGCTTAACCCTTTGTTAGTACGTGGGAAAATACTTCCTTACCTACAGCCTGTAGACTACTGAAATCAATTATTAGTAGTGAATTTTCTGATTTCCCTTCAGTAATAATGGATAAGTATGTTTTCCGAGTGTATAGATTCTAAATATATTTGGCTTATAAACTTTCCTTTGACTCATATTTTTAAAGAAAGCTGGCATAAATATTTTAAAAATGCGTTTAAGAATTATTGCTCTTAGTTATGTATTTTTGAGTTTAATTTCGTGTACAAGCAGCAAGTATTTTTCCGATATTCATTTTGTGAATAATTAATGAATTCTCCTTGAAAATTTATATGTTTAATACTTGTTTCTCATAAATAACCGGATTTTAAATAGTTCGAATCGTACTACCTACAATAAGTAATACACGAAATTAAAAATTAAACTAAGATTTTTTCCAATTACAAATTTCCTATGTGTGACCTTTTTGTTACAAGACAAACACCCAGGGGCGTAGCCAAGGGGGGGGTTATGGGGGTCATAACCCCCCCCCCCATGAGGAATTTTTTGCCATACAAAATGTATATTCTTCACTACATTATCACACCCACGTATATATATATATGAGTTGTAGTAGTCGTAACCCCCCCCCATGAAAAATTTCTGGCTACGCCCCTGCAACACCTAATCTATAATCAAGTTCGTTCCACGCATTTTGTTGCTTAACACTTTCAATAGTTTCCAATGTCGCACAAAAGCTATTTTTAATAGTTCTTGTTGTGTTTTCGATATTATTTGTGCAGCATTAGGAACCACTGACAGGGTGCTACTACAAAATGTCTAGAACGAAGTTAATTGTAGATTAGATGTTGTTGTGTAACAAAAGGATCAGATATCGAACATTTGTAAGAGGAAAAAAAACTTGATATATTTTCACTTATTTTCGTTCATCACTTATTGTAATACAATGAATAGTTTCGAAATTTTAAATTTCTAAAATGCAGTCATTCATTTACGATAACCGTATATAATATAACAAAACTAGTGTATTATTCAGGTTCATAAATGAATGTTTGTCGGATACCATGTGTAGTCTTTATAGTTGTTTTATAAGAGAAAAGAGGGCAATAGTCATATATTAATCAAATGCTTTAAGTTGTTCGTTTCCTAAGTTGCAAAGATGCTATATCCACCATTGCTTCTTTGTCTCTAAATGTTCCCACTGCAAGTGTTTGAGCATAGATGCAGAAGCAAGCAGTTCAAGTATTTCACAATAGTGCATGCGCTAATAAGATTGATAGAAAATGTTTTCAAATCGGCATTTCATATTCCTACTTTGTAGTTGCATATAGAAGATTTTCACACATTTTTGCATCGATTTAAACCTTCACACGAATTAAATTGAATAGGAAAAAAAAATCACTCTGTATGGCACCAATTCAGAGTAGTATTCGTTTAATGGTTGCATCATTATAAATATTTGCTGTAAAATATCGCTAAAAACTAAAGAGTGGATCAATCAAAATATTCTGACGCTGATAGAGGAAAACGCTATTGTTTTAGTTTTTAAAAAATTTTTGAATAGAATGAATTTAATATATCTTCGAGGATTTTGATATTTTTTCATCATGTAAAATAAGTAACATAGTTTATAAAAAGAATGAAAATATATTAACGCTCGATTGTGTAAAATGGTAAAAAGTGCATTCCAATGTAAGTGCACCTTTTATTATATACAAAGACACATCTCATGTGTCAAAAAAAAAAAAAAAAATGTCGCATGCAGGAAAAATATTGCAAAGTCTTTAAAATTCTGTATAAGAACTGTAAACAAACTTAAGAAATTTCATTTGAAGCTAATAGAAGGAAGAATGAAAAAAAAAAAAAAACGATGTTCAATGATTTATCTGAAAACATGTTTCTTAGGGTAAGACTATGACAAGATTGTATGTACAAACATTTTCGGATGGCGAAAAATGAAATATGAAATTACAACTAATGAAGCTTGAATGTATTTGTCGAACAATTATTTCAATAGCAGAATATTGATCTACTGCCGAAGTGCAGAAAAAAAAAGAATGAACCTGTTCGTTCAGACAAAACAAGGAAAGATTTCCTAAGAGTTTACTATAGCTGTATTGCTGGTTTCTTTCATAGCATAAAACGTATAACAAAGAAAGCAGAAAGAAAACAAAATTAGTCTATATTAACAGAAAAATCTGATGCGGACACCAAACTTTTACGAATATTTCAGATTAATTAAAAGAATATTTCTATTAGAATAATATCACTCATAAAAATTTGAGTAATAACGAATTTCTCAGAACTAGGAATTTAATTTTAGGTCCCCTGAATTCGTTATATCTTAATATTACTGTATTTACCTGTTTTCACGGTAGACATGCCATCTCCTTTATCCAAATAATCTTCTTTGTGTAGAGCCTGTCGTAGGTAGTATATAAGTAGTTATGGGCATGAATTAATGGAACTGTTCGAGTTAATCGATTATTAAATCCATTAGAGATAATCGATTTTGAAAAATCCATTCGAACCAAGGAGGTTCAACTAATGGAGAAGCCCATGTTCCCCGTTTTTGAAGCCAAAAACCACGCCCCCTCATCCCCCCCAAAGCATTGGATATCGTCATTGGAAAACATGTAAATTTATATATTTGAAATTATACAATTAAAAAACAAGTTAATACGTGTAAACAACCTTCCATAAACGTAAAATGGATAAACAAATTGGTCGGTAACTCTTAAATTATTTTTATTAACAATTTCCGGAACTCGTTTTTCAATGCATCTCTATGCGTTCTTCATTCTTTTGGGGGGATAAGGGAACGTCCCAGACAGCACAGCAAACTTGTATCAAACTTGCAGCAAGTTTGATTTATCAAGTCAATAAGCTTGAATTAAGCTTGAAAATTCCAAGCGTGTAAGCTTGATGCAAGCTTGAATCAAGTGTTCTAGTTTACACTTGCCCAGCTTGCATTAAGCTTGACATTTCAAGCTTGAATCAAGCTTGACATTTCAAGCTTAAAAATTTTTCCAAATACACGGGGCGCCCGCTGGCTAACGCGCCCCACATAATTTACTTTTCCGCGCATTTTCCCCCTTTACGCTGAAATTTCAATTTAATTTAATCTGTTTCCATCGAGTGTTCGTGGCTGGAATAGAACCCGGGCCCTTTGGCTTAGCAGTCGAGCACGCTATCCATTCAGCCACCGGAGCCAAGTGCAGCTATGACTAAAGTTTGAAGTGACTTACCACGCTGTTTTCTCGCCAGATTGATAAGTGGGCGATGTGTTATTTGTTTCTTTTATTTTTCCATGGGATGCATCAAAATTAAAATAATGTTATGTGTGATTTAGAGACTCTACTAATAGGGAAATAAACATAATATAAACTTAAGAGCAGCACACGTTTTAAAACTTTCATTACCGCAACACTCATAAGCAATAGAGATGAGACGGGCTCAGCCCGAGCCCGAAAGCCCGAGCCCGAGCCCGAGCCCGAACCGGGCTCAGGCTCTGTAATTCACAATTGCGTTCGGGCTCGGGCGGGCTCGGGCTCGTGAAAAATTTCTCTTTTATTGAACATACTCCTTGAAACATATTTTAAAAAGTGATTCACGAGGAAAATAAAAGTACAGTCAACTCCGGTTATAGTGAACCTCTAGGGACCATCCAATTTCGTCCACTGTATCCGAAGTTCACTAAAACCCAAGTGTCTTCATGATGGATAGCGATACTGTATGTGAATTGGAACTAATGGTTTGTGTTCACTGTAGCCTTTGGTTCACTATATCCGGGTTCACTATAACCGGAGTTGACTGTACTAAAAAAAAAAAAAAATAGCGGCACTGACGTCTAGAAAGTGCGTTAAGCTCTTTGGATATTTTAGTACGGCGGTTTATATTGATTAGTTATTCATGAGATCCGACATTATTTGATATACATGGATATACATAAGAATTAGAAAGTGCATAGAGAGTTTGCAACAATATTTGTCTTTAATTTGCACAAATGACAAAATTCATTGTATTCTATCAATGAAGTAATTGGATTTTTTTTTTATCATAGCTGAAATTTCGGGCTCGGGCGGGCTCGGGCTTCGACTTAAATAATATTGCTCGGGCTCGGGCGGGCTCGGATTAGAAGTCCTCGGGCTCGGGCGGGCCCGGGCTTCAAAAAATGAGTCCGAACTCATCTCTAATGAGCAATACTGCTGGCCAAAATCGAGACAAACGACTGATTTTGAAATCAATCTCGTAGTATAATTGTATTTTATTTTGAAGAATTTCCATATTTGGAAATATAGAATGGGTTTACTTAACACAAATTTTGTGTTAAGTAATCTGAAATGATAGAAACAGATAGTTAAATGTTACTCCGAAATGCTATATCACAGTTGCTAACATGTATGGAATACAAACACTTTAGTCATTTTTATAAATATTTCTTAAAATAACAAATAATTGAAAAATTTTGCTATTTTTTAACGCTAAAAATTCTCTTTACAAATGTGGTTATTTTCCTACATATTGGTATGCTATATTGATATAGAGCATTTCGAAGAATTAAAAATAAGTTTAAATTAATTTATACAAATGTAAATTTGAATTATTTTCATTGTTCATACTTTATAATTAAAAAATTTATTTAACTTCTGAATTTTTTTTATCCTTTGTAATTTTATTTTAAAATTACAAAAGTGTAAGATGTAAGATTTTTGGGCCCTAAAATCTGTAGGCCCTGGGCAGTTGCCCCGTTTGCCCTGCCGGTAATATGGCACTGGTAATATAAAATAAAACACATCTTTTACGAACTTTCAGCAAATTTGAGGACGCTAGACAATTAATGCCCATTCTCTTTCACAGATGGCGCCATCAACGCTCCTTTAAAAAGGAAAAATCACGCGAGTATCAATTTTCAAGCTTAAATCAAGCTGTATTTAAGCTTGACAATTCAACTTGACTCCTGCAAGCTTGCTGCCAGCTTAGAATGAGTTGAACTGTCAAGCTTGCAATAATGCGTCCAATTCAAAGAAGTGTCAAACTTGATTTGAGCTTATGTGCTGTCTGGGATATTGGTAGTAAGAAGCTGATTTTTATTTGTACTATTAGAACTAAACGACCCAAACATAATTTAACGTTATTATGATTTTTAATAAATTATTAATATGAATTATGAATTATTAAATTAATATTCAAAAAAATTATGAATAGCGACCTAGCCAAAATTCGATGGAAATAGATGCAGAAATTAATATTACATGGCTGAGCAAAATTTCAAATTTTTACGTTCAGTAGTTTAATTTATATTAAATAAAATGTGTTATTTTCATGAGTTAAGGGACCATATATAAATTTATTAAGTGATTTTTTTTTAATTGCATAAAATAAACGTAAATTAGACTTATTTTGTGCAAAAACACAGTAAAAGATACCAGTGTTAAAATATCAAATTTTGAAGCAAATGAATTAGAGGTGTTTGATAGGGATTCTATAAAGCGTATATTGTTGCGTCGGCTACCATATTCCCCCAAATAAAATATTTTCCAGCTATAGAATTAGATGCAGTAGATGTATGTCTTCTAATGCAACGTCCTAAGTAGTAGATAAATGGGGGTTCTGCCCAGGGGCAGCCCATGTTAATTGTGGGCAACTGTATAACTGCTTTCCCTGGGTCGAGAGAGAGAGGGGGCCGTGGTCGGACCGGATGTGGGGAGCGGATGCTAAGACCGGATGTTCGAAGGGTTGATAAGAATTTTTTTCCTTTTTTTCAGATAAGGGGACTTGTAATTTTTTTCAGATTGTGACATATTTTTCAAATAAGGGTACTTGGAAAAATTTTCAGATTGTGACATATTTTTTAAAATAAGGGGACTTGGAAAAAAATTTTCAAATTTGAACGCGCAACCTACAAAAGAATTCATAGGCTAATGATTGTTGTCCATTAGGCCGAGAATCCTTCAGGTATAAAATTGTAGGTGTATTGTGTTATATTTTAGTTTTGAAAATGAATTGGGACTTTGATTAATTTTTTGAAGTTTATTTTTTTATTTATTTAGTTTTCTTTACCATTTAGTAATAGAACCAATGCAAATTGAATAAATGTTGCTTAATACATACTTCTAATGTTTAGCTAATTTTTGTATACTGATTATAGCATATATTTAATAAGTAACAGTTTACTAGAATATTAAAGTAGGGTTTAGGATACCCATACATTTTCTACAAATTTCTTCTACTGTCAGGGAAGTGAGAAAATTATACCATAGAACGATTTTACTACCTATAGTTTTTACAAATAATGATTTAGATAGTGTATGAACTTTTTTATCTAAACATTTTCTTTTTCTTAAGAGATTTTTACCCAAGGTTTAATTTTAAGTTAAATAATGTTACAACAAATGTTTTTTTTTTAATCAAGAGTTAATTTATTTTTTTTTTTTTTAACCAAGTATTAATTTTAAGTTAAATAATTTTACAACAAATATTTTTCTAAATTTATTTTTTTTACCAAGTTTTAATTTTAAGTTATATAATTTTACAACAAATATTTTTTTTTTTACCAAGTTTTAATTTTAAGTTAAATAATTTTACAACAAATATTTTTTACCAAGTTTTAATTTTACAACAAATATTTTTTAACCAAGTTTTAATTTTAAGTTACTAATTAATTTTACAACAAATATTTTTTACCAAGTTTTAATTTTAAGTTATATAATTTTACAACAAATATTTTTTTAATCAAATGTTTTTAATTTATCAGGAAAAAATTTTAATCAAGTGTTTTTAATTTATCAAGAAAAAAAAATTTAATCAAGAGTTTTAATTTTTTGTATACCGTATTTTTGTTAAGTAGCCGTTTAACATTAAAGTAGGATTTAGAATACCCATACATTTTCTACAAATGTAATCTACTGTTAGGCAAGTGAGAAAATTATACCATAGAAAGATTTTTACAAATAATGATATAGTCTTCTATTGCGAGAAAACCACTTTAGCCATATATCCCCCAAAACTCAAGTTTTTGTATACGAAATGTATGAATACGCGTTAGATCCCCTTAGAAAGTCCTCCTACCAAGGCACCCCTCATCCTAAGCAGATACCCCCGCGTGCAGGTTTGCCTTAAAGCACAAACAAACAAAGTATTTATCTAAACATTTTTTTCTTACCCACACATTTTTGATAAATTTTAGGCAACGATTATACTAGTTTATATTTTCTATAGATCAATTAGAGGGAAAAATTGCACTTTTAGTAATCCTACAAAATATTCTTACTGTATATCCCAAGTAGTATAACTTGATTTATAGAATTTCAATACGATACGAGTTAGATTGTTTATGTGCAACACTAATTTCAGTTTGACTATGAAAGCATAATTTTATACATGCATTAATATTTTTAGAGGTATGCACTTAACCTATTTTATAGAAAGGTGAGCATAACTAGCACAAACTTTTAGACTAGATAGTACTATTGTTAGAAAGTTGAACTATTGGAAATAAAAATTGAAGATTCGTTTTAGTATACTGCATGTACATAAAATATCTTTCAATACTTAGATAGTTTAAATCACAAATCATTACTTAAACTAAAAAATACAAGGTTTTTACTTACGTGAAGGGACATCGTTCTAAATCTTCTAGTCTCTGGACAAAGTACCAACATCTATACGGCTAGCAAGACCGGAAAATCGAATAATGATTTAAAATACATTATCCCTAATTCCCGGTCCAACTAGCACATTTTCATTCATTCTTAATACCATCATATGCTGAAATAGGTATATTATTTTGACACTAAAAACAAAACACATTTGAAGATATTAAACGCTTTAAAAGTAATTTTTTTTCTTATAACAATTTACCAGATTCACAATACTATTTTATGTAGGATAAAATTAGTTAGCAAGCGAAAATGTAATCTTAATTAGAATTTACTGAAATACAAATACCATGCATGCCTTATTTTCTATTTGGAGAAAGCCCTCAAACCCCAGTTTTTGTATACAAACTGCATAAAGTTCTTCTACCGATAATGCTATTAATATTAATTACACTGGATTACCAACTTAAAATTTCGCAAAACACCAAAATACAGAAAAACATGCATTAACAAAAAAAATCACACTTAAAAGTACAACACATCAAAAGTGCAACTATAAGAACCACATAATTATTTTCAATTAGAATTACGGTATCAACTTATATGTAACTAAAATAATAGAAAATATTACACTTACCCTGTACTTGTACACGCGAGAGGCGAAAATAATAAAAATATTCGCAAATATATCCACAGCATAAGTAAAATCCACGTGCTGACCATATTGCTGATAACAGAAATTGTGATAAGAAAGTGCCTTGAGGCTCTACAGAGTCGGCTAAATAACAATAGGCCAGTTTGCCGATAAGATAAAACCAGGGAGGGTGCTAGGGGAATACCGAATTGTGGGGACACGTGTTTCATTCTACGTTCAAAAATGGGGACTTATGGATTAAGATGTTTACTACTTAAAAACATGATTTAATTTTTACAAACGCATTGGAACTTTGTATAGGATATCTATTGAACACGTATTAAATACATTATGATTATTCTTCTGATCGACATTATATCCTAAATTAAAATATCAAAGTTAAGCTACAACGATTAATATATTTTACGTAGTTTAGGAAAATAATGAATCATTAAATTAATTTCTGTGAAACAATTAGCAAAGATCATTATACTAAAGCAAATTATTTTTGTTAAGTTTTGATAAATAACAGTAATAAATTACAGGCATTGCAGATGAATGAGTATTCACGTATAAAATAGGTATTAAAATTATTGTTTAAAACAATTTTTAGAATAATAAACTAAAATTTTTATTTAATAAAGTCATAAACTAAAATTATTAATGAAAACTTGTTAATAAATTAAACATATCAAAATTTTTACACTCAGTTTTTTTATATACTTAAATTTTACAACGGTATCCTTTTAATAAATTCATAAACTAAAACAATTTTTACAATAATAAACTAAAATATTTATTTAATAAATTCATAAACTGAAATTATTAATGAAAACCTGTTAATAAATTAAACTGATTACTCTAAAAGATAGCTAATCACAACATATATCAGAAAAAATATAAGCAATTATAATACCTGAAAAATACCGGACAACACTCTTGTTGCATGCGGACAAAACATCTGTTTGCACGGCTAAAGAATTCTTAGGTATCCGTTGCAGGAGACCTTACCTACGCCCAACCTACAAACTCTACAAATTTAACGGCAACTGGTTTTCTCTTATCAGGTATCACAGATCAGATAAGAGATAAGGAAGTGACATGCGCAGAAGACACGTGATAGTGACGTGTGCAAATCTGTGTTGATTTAATATCCGCTAGGTTCGTTGGCAGGATTATACATTGAGTGGCAACTCTCTGTAACAGGCTAAGACAAGTTAGATGATGCAATATCTACTGGGTTGAGGAAGGTAGAGGGCGCTTGGGTAATCACGTGATTTTTTAAAGAATCAGTAAAGACATTTTAGTTAGATAAAGTGGCCAGTTGTGTGTTGCGAGACTCTCTTTACACTGTGTGCGCCTATACTTAAGACGTGTGTTTTAATTGATTTTTCGCCGAGTTTCAAAAATGTCTTTGCTTGAATCGATCGAAAATAACTTTAACATTGAATACACTCCCGAGTTTTATACTCAAAGTGATGCGGATGTGTTGCTGCAAGAAATAATACAATTGCCTTTAGATGTAAAGCCTTTGCAAAGTAGTGAAAAGGAAATTTCCCCCGAGTTTTGTACTGAAAGTGATGTTGATGTGCTACAGCAAGAATTGTTTCAATTACCCCTGCAAAGTAGTGAAAAGAAAATTTCCTCGACCCGTAAAGTAATTACTTTTGCTGATGAAGGAATCAATTACAGTTTACCTGGAGCAACAGTCTCTGTTTACTCTTGGATACCCATTTTGCAAAAAATACGTGAAGATCTACAGAAAGTGACAAATTATGAATTTAATATGGTGCAAGTGAACTTTGGGTCTGAAGAACAACCTAAAATGGAAGACGGCAACTACGAAGATTTTAATCTAGACCTATCATCAGGTGTATGCATTCTAAGTTTTGGATCTAAACGAACTTTGGATTTTAAACCAGCGAACTGTGAAACCGCTACCATTAAATTAGAACATGGCTCAATGTGTAAGATATATCCCCCAACCAACAAACTTTTAACCCATGGTATTCCTTCTGAACCTTATGTGACAAACCCGCACATTAACCTAACATTTGCCAAAATGTACATTTATGAGCCTTCCCCGAAAAGGGCAAAGTTGGACGATTGGACGGACGATCTTTACCATAGCTTATATGCTTCTGTAAATAGTACATGGCACTTGGAAAGACTTATCTACGTTTCACTTCACGATGAAAGAACTGACTTGAAGATCCATATTAGACAATTTATTCAGAATGCCCAATTAGACTATATACCAACCGGTCAGGGAGTCGTGATGAACCCTTCCACATGGATCGAATTTATTGTAAAACTATTAGATTTTAATATAGGGCATAGCAATAGCTCTTTTATTTGTAATAATCAATTATCTGTATTTAATGATGATGGAAAATGCATCTTACAACAAATTTACAAAACCGGAGATTCATTCTCGTTAAATACAATTTCCTTAACACTTTTAAATGATCAAGTAAAAAAACTTTGCGAAATGAGAAATGAAATATTGGAATGCATTTTAAAAACGCTATATACGACGACCCTACCCCATTTAATTTTAAAATTAAAGCCGCAAAAATGTAACCGCGAACCCCATTGTAATTATGATGAGGCGAAACAACAATTAATGGATATAGTACATCAGGAAATTTTTAAAAACATAGGCCGAGTTCAGGATCATTCTTCGCAAAGGATACATGCTTGCTCGAATAGAACACATGTTGATGAGAGAGAGGGTCTTATAAGTAGTAAAGCATGGTTTATGGTCGACATGTCGTATATTGCAAGAGAGATATGCGAGAACAAATGTACTTGTCATTATGACGGAGAATTTTTTTCAAACATTTTCATTGAAGACTATATGAAGTATCTTCAAAATGTGCTATTTAATACATTTTTTCAACCGTTTTCAGATTTTACTAATTTCAAGGATGGCAAAACATGTGTAATTATGTGATGTTATTGGTGTATAACTAGTATTGCGATTGTAAAAAATATATTAAAACCATTGTGATTATGTAGAAAAGGTATGCTTGCTTCTGCAACAGTAAGATTTTACTCACTTGTGCATGCTTAGTTATAGAATACTCATTGAAAAGTTATTATTTTCTTAATTGTGTAAATAGTTTTTGTAATTTAAAATATATTTTTATAAATAAATAAGTTTAAATACGAAAACTTTTCTGTGTTTTCTTTATGTGTACGTGTGTGTTGATTACTTGCAAAATAAAAATCTATAAAAGTTTGCTGCAGCAAAAAGTGGTAAAGGTAGACATGTTTTAAGATTCTCGTGTTATACTTATCTTTTTATACACTACAAGGTAAAAAGTTACAAATTTATTGAAGCATGTAGTATGGAAACATTAATCTAACTACATAGAAATAAAATGTTCTGATTAAAATCATAAACTTAAGTGTGATAGGTAAAACTGCGTTACCTAAGAATTCACAAAGTACTATTTTTTTATAAAATGAACTTAGCTAAAAAAGTTTGTCTGCATAATTTTATAACTTAATCGATTTTACAGGTTTTTCAAAAATAAAGTTAAGTGAGATAAAGAAACTTAGTATTTTTAAATAAAGATTTTTTGAGATTTAAAGATTTTTTAAATAAAAATTATCAAAGTTGTAACTACTAGTTGTAACTAATATTTTTAAATAATATATTAATTTGTTTATTTCTTTTTAGTAGTTACAACTTTGATAATTTTTAAGAATGTTATTTAAAAATATTTGCAAGCATGTTTAGCAAGTTACTAGCTTGCTATTTGTAAAAAATTCTAAGTCCGTTATCTTGAAAGAGTAACTGAAATGCACTAAGTTGAATAATTCAATGTTTCTAAAAAGACAATTTCACATATCTAGCACTTCAGAAAAAATGTATCAAGTTCGTAACATTCGAAAAATACCAAAGTTCAACACTTCAATAAAATTTTCAAAGTACAGATCTGTTAGTTTATTTCAAGAATCAAAAGTATACTTAGTTTGAACAAGTAACATGTATAAAAGTAAGAGCATATTTATTTAAAATTTGTAAGCATAACCATCTCAATCACTAAAATGTGTAACATGTGCACTTAGTGGATATTTCTCATAAAAATATTCAAGCCCATTACTTAATAAAAATTACAAAAATATGCTAAGTTAATACTCTGATGTTTTAAAAAACATAGTGTCTGATTTAAAATATTCTGTTACTTCAAGTAAAATGTGAAGATCTTTACATTAAAGAACACCTCAAAAAATCTTTATTTAAAAATACTAAGTTTCTTTATCTCACTTAACTTTATTTTTGAAAAACCTGTAAAATCGATTAAGTTATAAAATTATGCAGACAAACTTTTTTAGCTAAGTTCATTTTATAAAAAAATAGTACTTTGTGAATTCTTAGGTAACGCAGTTTTACCTATCACACTTAAGTTTATGATTTTAATCAGAACATTTTATTTCTATGTAGTTAGATTAATGTTTCCATACTACATGCTTCAATAAATTTGTAACTTTTTACCTTGTAGTGTATAAAAAGATAAGTATAACACGAGAATCTTAAAACATGTCTACCTTTACCACTTTTTGCTGCAGCAAACTTTTATAGATTTTTATTTTGCAAGTAATCAACACACACGTACACATAAAGAAAACACAGAAAAGTTTTCGTATTTAAACTTATTTATTTATAAAAATATATTTTAAATTACAAAAACTATTTACACAATTAAGAAAATAATAACTTTTCAATGAGTATTCTATAACTAAGCATGCACAAGTGAGTAAAATCTTACTGTTGCAGAAGCAAGCATACCTTTTCTACATAATCACAATGGTTTTAATATATTTTTTACAATCGCAATACTAGTTATACACCAATAACATCACATAATTACACATGTTTTGCCATCCTTGAAATTAGTAAAATCTGAAAACGGTTGAAAAAATGTATTAAATAGCACATTTTGAAGATACTTCATATAGTCTTCAATGAAAATGTTTGAAAAAAATTCTCCGTCATAATGACAAGTACATTTGTTCTCGAATATCTCTCTTGCAATATACGACATGTCGACCATAAACCATGCTTTACTACTTATAAGACCCTCTCTCTCATGAACATGTGTTCTTTTCGAGCAAGCATGTATCCTTTGCGAAGAATGATCCTGAACTCGGCCTATGTTTTTAAAAATTTCCTGATGTACTATATCCATTAATTGTTGTTTCGCCTCATCATAATTACAATGGGGTTCGCGGTTACATTTTTGCGGCATTAATTTTAAAATTAAATGGGGTAGGGTCGTCGTATATAGCGTTTTTAAAATGCATTCCAATATTTCATTTCTCATTTCGCAAAGTTTTTTTACTTGATCATTTAAAAGTGTTAAGGAAATTGTATTTAACGAGAATGAATCTCCGGTTTTGTAAATTTGTTGTAAGATGCATTTTCCATCATCATTAAATACAGATAATTGATTATTACAAATAAAAGAGCTATTGCTATGCCCTATATTAAAATCTAATAGTTTTACAATAAATTCGATCCATGTGGAAGGGTTCATCACGACTCCCTGACCGGTTGGTATATAGTCTAATTGGGCATTCTGAATAAATTGTCTAATATGGATCTTCAAGTCAGTTCTTTCATCGTGAAGTGAAACGTAGATAAGTCTTTCCAAGTGCCATGTACTATTTACAGAAGCATATAAGCTATGGTAAAGATCGTCCGTCCAATCGTCCAACTTTGCCCTTTTCGGGGAAGGCTCATAAATGTACATTTTGGCAAATGTTAGGTTAATGTGCGGGTTTGTCACATAAGGTTCAGAAGGAATACCATGGGTTAAAAGTTTGTTGGTTGGGGGATATATCTTACACATTGAGCCATGTTCTAATTTAATGGTAGCGGTTTCACAGTTCGCTGGTTTAAAATCCAAAGTTCGTTTAGATCCAAAACTTAGAATGCATACACCTGATGATAGGTCTAGATTAAAATCTTCGTAGTTGCCGTCTTCCATTTTAGGTTGTTCTTCAGACCCAAAGTTCACTTGCACCATATTAAATTCATAATTTGTCACTTTCTGTAGATCTTCACGTATTTTTTGCAAAATGGGTATCCAAGAGTAAACAGAGACTGTTGCTCCAGGTAAACTGTAATTGATTCCTTCATCAGCAAAAGTAATTACTTTACGGGTCGAGGAAATTTTCTTTTCACTACTTTGCAGGGGTAATTGAAACAATTCTTGCTGTAGCACATCAACATCACTTTCAGTACAAAACTCGGGGGAAATTTCCTTTTCACTACTTTGCAAAGGCTTTACATCTAAAGGCAATTGTATTATTTCTTGCAGCAACACATCCGCATCACTTTGAGTATAAAACTCGGGAGTGTATTCAATGTTAAAGTTATTTTCGATCGATTCAAGCAAAGACATTTTTGAAACTCGGCGAAAAATCAATTAAAACACACGTCTTAAGTATAGGCGCACACAGTGTAAAGAGAGTCTCGCAACACACAACTGGCCACTTTATCTAACTAAAATGTCTTTACTGATTCTTTAAAAAATCACGTGATTACCCAAGCGCCCTCTACCTTCCTCAACCCAGTAGATATTGCATCATCTAACTTGTCTTAGCCTGTTACAGAGAGTTGCCACTCAATGTATATCCTGCCAACGAACCTAGCGGATATTAAATCAACACAGATTTGCACACGTCACTATCACGTGTCTTCTGCGCATGTCACTTCCTTATCTCTTATCTGATCTGTGATACCTGATAAGAGAAAACCAGTTGCCGTTAAATTTGTAGAGTTTGTAGGTTGGGCGTAGGTAAGGTCTCCTGCAACGGATACCTAAGAATTCTTTAGCCGTGCAAACAGATGTTTTGTCCGCATGCAACAAGAGTGTTGTCCGGTATTTTTCAGGTATTATAATTGCTTATATTTTTTCTGATATATGTTGTGATTAGCTATCTTTTAGAGTAATCAGTTTAATTTATTAACAGGTTTTCATTAATAATTTCAGTTTATGAATTTATTAAATAAATATTTTAGTTTATTATTGTAAAAATTGTTTTAGTTTATGAATTTATTAAAAGGATACCGTTGTAAAATTTAAGTATATAAAAAAACTGAGTGTAAAAATTTTGATATGTTTAATTTATTAACAAGTTTTCATTAATAATTTTAGTTTATGACTTTATTAAATAAAAATTTTAGTTTATTATTCTAAAAATTGTTTTAAACAATAATTTTAATACCTATTTTATACGTGAATACTCATTCATCTGCAATGCCTGTAATTTATTACTGTTATTTATCAAAACTTAACAAAAATAATTTGCTTTAGTATAATGATCTTTGCTAATTGTTTCACAGAAATTAATTTAATGATTCATTATTTTCCTAAACTACGTAAAATATATTAATCGTTGTAGCTTAACTTTGATATTTTAATTTAGGATATAATGTCGATCAGAAGAATAATCATAATGTATTTAATACGTGTTCAATAGATATCCTATACAAAGTTCCAATGCGTTTGTAAAAATTAAATCATGTTTTTAAGTAGTAAACATCTTAATCCACAAGTCCCCATTTTTGAACGTAGAATGAAACACGTGTCCCCACAATTCGGTATTCCCCTAGCACCCTCCCTGGTTTTATCTTATCGGCAAACTGGCCTATTGTTATTTAGCCGGCTCTGTAGAGCCTCAAGGCACTTTCTTATCACAATTTCTGTTATCAGCAATATGGTCAGCACGTGGATTTTACTTATGCTGTGGATATATTTGCGAATATTTTTATTATTTTCGCCTCTCGCGTGTACAAGTACAGGGTAAGTGTAATATTTTCTATTATTTTAGTTACATATAAGTTGATACCGTAATTCTAATTGAAAATAATTATGTGGTTCTTATAGTTGCACTTTTGATGTGTTGTACTTTTAAGTGTGATTTTTTTTGTTAATGCATGTTTTTCTGTATTTTGGTGTTTTGCGAAATTTTAAGTTGGTAATCCAGTGTAATTAATATTAATAGCATTATCGGTAGAAGAACTTTATGCAGTTTGTATACAAAAACTGGGGTTTGAGGGCTTTCTCCAAATAGAAAATAAGGCATGCATGGTATTTGTATTTCAGTAAATTCTAATTAAGATTACATTTTCGCTTGCTAACTAATTTTATCCTACATAAAATAGTATTGTGAATCTGGTAAATTGTTATAAGAAAAAAAATTACTTTTAAAGCGTTTAATATCTTCAAATGTGTTTTGTTTTTAGTGTCAAAATAATATACCTATTTCAGCATATGATGGTATTAAGAATGAATGAAAATGTGCTAGTTGGACCGGGAATTAGGGATAATGTATTTTAAATCATTATTCGATTTTCCGGTCTTGCTAGCCGTATAGATGTTGGTACTTTGTCCAGAGACTAGAAGATTTAGAACGATGTCCCTTCACGTAAGTAAAAACCTTGTATTTTTTAGTTTAAGTAATGATTTGTGATTTAAACTATCTAAGTATTGAAAGATATTTTATGTACATGCAGTATACTAAAACGAATCTTCAATTTTTATTTCCAATAGTTCAACTTTCTAACAATAGTACTATCTAGTCTAAAAGTTTGTGCTAGTTATGCTCACCTTTCTATAAAATAGGTTAAGTGCATACCTCTAAAAATATTAATGCATGTATAAAATTATGCTTTCATAGTCAAACTGAAATTAGTGTTGCACATAAACAATCTAACTCGTATCGTATTGAAATTCTATAAATCAAGTTATACTACTTGGGATATACAGTAAGAATATTTTGTAGGATTACTAAAAGTGCAATTTTTCCCTCTAATTGATCTATAGAAAATATAAACTAGTATAATCGTTGCCTAAAATTTATCAAAAATGTGTGGGTAAGAAAAAAATGTTTAGATAAATACTTTGTTTGTTTGTGCTTTAAGGCAAACCTGCACGCGGGGGTATCTGCTTAGGATGAGGGGTGCCTTGGTAGGAGGACTTTCTAAGGGGATCTAACGCGTATTCATACATTTCGTATACAAAAACTTGAGTTTTGGGGGATATATGGCTAAAGTGGTTTTCTCGCAATAGAAGACTATATCATTATTTGTAAAAATCTTTCTATGGTATAATTTTCTCACTTGCCTAACAGTAGATTACATTTGTAGAAAATGTATGGGTATTCTAAATCCTACTTTAATGTTAAACGGCTACTTAACAAAAATACGGTATACAAAAAATTAAAACTCTTGATTAAATTTTTTTTTCTTGATAAATTAAAAACATTTGATTAAAAAAATATTTGTTGTAAAATTATATAACTTAAAATTAAAACTTGGTAAAAAATATTTGTTGTAAAATTAATTAGTAACTTAAAATTAAAACTTGGTTAAAAAATATTTGTTGTAAAATTAAAACTTGGTAAAAAATATTTGTTGTAAAATTATTTAACTTAAAATTAAAACTTGGTAAAAAAAAAAATATTTGTTGTAAAATTATATAACTTAAAATTAAAACTTGGTAAAAAAAATAAATTTAGAAAAATATTTGTTGTAAAATTATTTAACTTAAAATTAATACTTGGTTAAAAAAAAAAAAAATAAATTAACTCTTGATTAAAAAAAAACATTTGTTGTAACATTATTTAACTTAAAATTAAACCTTGGGTAAAAATCTCTTAAGAAAAAGAAAATGTTTAGATAAAAAAGTTCATACACTATCTAAATCATTATTTGTAAAAACTATAGGTAGTAAAATCGTTCTATGGTATAATTTTCTCACTTCCCTGACAGTAGAAGAAATTTGTAGAAAATGTATGGGTATCCTAAACCCTACTTTAATATTCTAGTAAACTGTTACTTATTAAATATATGCTATAATCAGTATACAAAAATTAGCTAAACATTAGAAGTATGTATTAAGCAACATTTATTCAATTTGCATTGGTTCTATTACTAAATGGTAAAGAAAACTAAATAAATAAAAAAATAAACTTCAAAAAATTAATCAAAGTCCCAATTCATTTTCAAAACTAAAATATAACACAATACACCTACAATTTTATACCTGAAGGATTCTCGGCCTAATGGACAACAATCATTAGCCTATGAATTCTTTTGTAGGTTGCGCGTTCAAATTTGAAAATTTTTTTCCAAGTCCCCTTATTTTAAAAAATATGTCACAATCTGAAAATTTTTCCAAGTACCCTTATTTGAAAAATATGTCACAATCTGAAAAAAATTACAAGTCCCCTTATCTGAAAAAAGGAAAAAAATTCTTATCAACCCTTCGAACATCCGGTCTTAGCATCCGCTCCCCACATCCGGTCCGACCACGCCCCCCTCTCTCTCTCGACCCAGGGAAAGCAGTTATACAGTTGCCCACAATTAACATGGGCTGCCCCTGGGCAGAACCCCCATTTATCTACTACTGTCCTATTTCTGAAAAACTAACATCCTCAACTTTCCAGGCGTGAATGTGACCTTTTATAATATCGGAAACATTAGGTCTTTGGACTTCCTCATAATTTTATCAAACATTCAAAATCACGTTTTTCTGTCTAAATTTTCATCAAACTATAAATTAAAATACCGCCAAAAGTCTTAAGAATATTGCACATTGCGGACGATAGTATTAAATGAAGAAAGTAAAATAACAAACACAGTGATAATATTGGGTCGGGAAAAAAGTAATTGCATTTTTTACATGAAATTCAAACAAATAAATTTTCTATCAGGAAATCATTCTTCAAGTTCGACCATAGCTGAGTCGAGCAATATTCATGCTTGTAGTCAGAAGAGCAGGGAGCAGCCTCTAACTCCTGCCAACATTTCAGCTGTCTAAGAGAACCATCAACGGAAATACTCAATAACAATTTCAAAATTACAAAGATTTTCAAAATCGTGAGCAGTCATTTTGCATTTTTCCCTTAAATCATGTGTACGAACCAAGGAAGTTATGAACTCACGGGTCATTTGGACCACAGGCTAAATATTCTATTCTACCTTTGATATTCTCAGTACAAAAAACTTTGAGAGATGGAAACAATATTTTCCTTGAAAATAATATTAATTTCTTTTAACTCTCGCGATCGAAATTAATGAAAGGCGAAAAGTTCGGAACCTACAAATAGCGTTTTTCAATTTGCAGAAAGTCCCTTAAAAACGCGCAAAAATTAATTTGCAATATCTCCGGAAATTATCGTAGAAAATTGGTGAAAATTTATATTTAGGGTAATTTGAAGGTTTTCTTTCGTTTAATAAATTCAAAATATAGGGTTGTCATTGAGAAAAACGAAGTTAATGCAGAATTAAATATGAAGACGGCTCCTGATGCAAATTAAATTAATAGCAAATTAAAGCACGCTTTATTTGCAAACGCATGGTATATATAACTTTACTGTACGACGAACGACGGCGAAATAAAGAACAAGTGGGACTTTTTTTTTCCGCAGCTGTACATATGATGGAAAACATTATTTTATAAACCTAAATGAAGTAAATCTTGCAAATAAAAAAATCTGATCTAAACACCACATGATTTCTTGATTGGAAAAGCAAATATATGCATGTAAAGATTTAAGTACCTTGTTTTGATTTTTTATCTTGTGTTTTGCTCACATTATTAGGTAGTTGCTATTATATGCTCCATGTACCCAACAGCGGCATTTCAGCGTCTCATTCAAGGGTTCAAGATTAGTATGTATTCACGTTAAACATTCTTTTACGGAAGTGAAGAAAAGAATTACAGTATATAACTGTCGATGTAGTAGTCATTGTATAAATTGCAAATTAGAGATGTACTTATTTATTTCGAACAAAAAAAATTAGCACGAATGATTTCAAGATTTGCAACAGTAGATTATTCTGCATTTAAAATAGTGTACTTAATAGTTATATTTCTCCCCCACGATTGTGGTGTAAACAGCCCATTCAATTGTTTCATGTTCTAAGATTGAAAGAAATATATGTCGCAGGGTTGATTCATGTGCTACAATGATTCTTTGGGCAGTTACGAGTAAGTTACGAGTTACAATTTACGAGACAATTACTAATATCACAAATAAAACTATGAAGTTGGAAAATTGTAAGCAGCAATTGTAAGTATAAAATAAGAAGCATTGTAATCTATGCGTTTGAAATTTTCCATTATGCATTTGCTTATTTCTTTGAATTTTCTTTCTTTCAAGAAAGGAAAAAAAAGTTCGAAAGGTACATTCAGAAATGATTTATGAGACATCTTTCGCGGAGAGTGGAAGAAGTGCGTAAGGAAGAAAAATAAATATGATGAATGACAATATCAGTGTTTTGCGAGAGACATGAGAGAAAATATGTGTAATTTCATGCAAAGTTTCCACATACATTTGATGTCTGACAAAAATATCCGGAGTGAATATAGAAGTATTATCATTTCCGATTAGTTTTTTTCCCCATTAAAATAAAAGGCAACAATCTAATGCTGAGAAGAAACATTCCGATACTCTCTACTTCTATTTACCGTGAACCCCTTTTCTATTAACTTACGCCTGTCCAGACAGCACATAAGCTTAAATCAAGCTTGACATTTCTTTGAATTTGACGTATTAATACAAGCTTGACAGTTCAATTCATTTGAAGCTTGCAGCAAGCCTGGAGAAGTCATTTGAACTGTCAAGCTTGAATACAACTTGATTAGTGCTTGATTTGGAAAGCCACATCCACATAACAAATAATTTTTCACCAGTCATAAATGTACTGGACTATAGAATTAAAAAAAATATTCTATATTTCCAAATATGGAAATTCTTCAAAATAAAATACAATTATACTACTACGAAATTGATTTCAAAATCAGTCATTTGCCTCGATTTTAGCCAGTATTTGCCCAGCATGAGTGTCGCGATATTGAAAGTTTTAAAACGTGTGCTGCTTTTAAGTTTATATTATGCTTATTTCCCTATTAGTACGAGTCTATAAAATGACACATAAAATTATTTTAATTTTTATTCATCCCATGGAAAAATAAAAGAAACAGATCGGCATCGGGCACTGATCGATCTCTCCAGAAAACGGCGTGACAACCATAACAGTCACTTCAAACTTCAGTCATACCAGCGCGAGGCAGATTTGCGGAATGGTTAGCACGCTGGCCTCCCAACCCTTAGGTCCCGAGTTCGATCCCAGCCGCCGACGCTTGATGGAAACAGATTAAATTAACTTGAAATTTCAGCATAAAGGGGAAAATGCGTGGAAAAATAAAATATGTGGGACGTGTTCGATTAAGCTTGCTATGTTAAGTTTAATGCAAGCTGGGCAAGTGTAAACTTGAAAACTTGATTCAAGTTTGCATTAAGCTTACACGCTTGAAATTTTCAAGCTTAATTCAAGTTTATTGACTTGATAAATCAAGCTTGCTGCAAGTTTGCTTTGCTGTCTGTGTCCAAGCAACTTTTTCCAATCATTCTTGCCACAAAATCTAATTTAGTGACCTGAATTTCGTGATCAATTTGTCCTGAAATAAGCGCAGCTCATGCGCCTAAAACCTTCTTGATTTTTACCTTTATGAGTCACGTGCTCTCAAAAGTTATTCTAATATTTATTTTTCACATTGAGTTTAAATATCTCAGATCTTTAGATGCTGAACTACATGTGATTGATAAGACTTATCTTCATCATCAACATCCAAGGAGTGGGCAAGATGCCTATTTGGATTCAATGGTCCAACTATCTTTTTCACTGTCAACCACCGTCTCTTCTTCTCTTCGTGATATATCTTAGGGCATCTCTAGTCCGTCTTGTGCCTTCCATGCGATCGTTGTACATGGTCTTTCTATTTCGGGTGGCATTCATGTATTCTAAACATATAAGTTGTATATCTTCAGTTCATAGCTGATGTCTTTATTTCGGATCCTATCAGTAACAGGGCACCTTTTTATTGATCTCGGATGTCAAACTTCCATCGCCTAATAGGTCGTCTACTTTTTAAATGTTTATTTAATTCTTCTCCTTTAATACGTAAATTTCTTTGTACTTGGTACCATGCTTACTCTTTGAAGTGTTTAGAGTTGAGGATCGTTTTCAACACTTTCCAGCAAAGTTGAAAAGTATTTAAGATTTTGATTTGTCTGTTTTTCCATTTTAGCTCTAACTAAGTAGATAGGAATCGAGTGCTGTGTGGAATCAAGATATGCTATTGCTATGAACTGTTTTCCATCGAGAAGGATGTAAGTAATATGACTAGTTTTTTTTCAGCAGTATGACTCCAAATTTATTCAATACATTGATTAGTCATTGTTTAAAATCATTTTGCTGATCTTCATACGTTTTACCATAAACCAGCAAAATCTTTAAGTTTGACATATAAAATTATCTGAAGTCTGCATCTATAAGTAAATTTTACGTTTGCCGTATATCTGGAGAAGAATGAAAGTGACTTGACATAGCCCAGACAGCACATAAGCTTAAATCAAGCTTGACATTTCTTTGAATTTGACGTATTAATACAAACTTGACAGTTCAACTCATTTAAATCTGGCAGCAAGCTTGCAGGAGTCAAGTTGAATTGTCAAGCTTAAATACAGCTTGATTTTTCCTTTCGAAAGCGAGCGTTGATGGCGCCATCTGAGAAAGAGAATGGACATTAATTGTCTTAGGGTTTCTCAAATATGCTCAATAAAGAAAAGTTCGTAAAAGTTGTGTTTTATTTTATTATAAAACAAAACCTGGACATTAGAACACGCAAGGGGAAGGAATGAATGGGATAAGCCCCTCTGAAGTGTAACACGAGGGGAGTTTTAGTTTTATTTACATCTAATTAACATTAGTAATTCCATTAACTAATTAATTAGCGCTAAAAATAAATTTTAATATAATTAACTTAGTCAGTTAATATACTTCACTTTATGGGTGGTAGAATGAGGCGTAATCCGGCCTCCACAAAATAATTAATCAGTCATAAATGTACTTGACCATAGAATTAAAAAAAAAGATTTTATTTTTCCAAATATGGAAATTCTTCAAAATAAAATACAATTATACTGCGAAATTGATTTCAAAATCAGTCATTTCTCTCGATTTTGGCCAGCAGTATTGCTCAACGATGAGTGTTGCGATATTGAAAGTTTTAAAACGTGTCCTGCTTTTAAGTTTATATTATGCTTATTTCCCTATTAGTAGAGTCCAGGTGCGTAGCCAAGGAGGGTTGGGGGGTCATAACGCCATAACGGGAGGAATTTTTTGCCATACAAAATGTATATTCTTCACTACATTGTCACACCCACGTATACTTATATATGAGTTGTAGTAGTCGTAACACCCCCCATGAAAAATTTCTGGCTACGCCACTGGTAGAGTCTATAAATCACATATAACATTATTTAAATTTTGATTCATCTCATGGAAAAATGAAAGAAACTTATCAGAATCGACCATATTTATCGATCTGGCGTGACAACAGTCACTTCAAACTTTAGTCATAGCTACTCGAGGCATAATGGCGGAACGGTTAGCGCGCGGGCCTTCCAGCCTAAAGACCCGGGATCGAACCCATCCGCCGACGTTTGAGGGAACAGATTAAAATAACTTAAAATTTCAGCATAGAGGGTGGAAAATGCGCGGAAAAATAAAGTATATGGGGTGCGGGCGCCCCGTGTATTTAGAAAAAAAATTTTGGGGAAATTTTTTTAAGCTTGAATTGATTCAAGCTTTCTATGTCAAGCTTAATGCAAGCTGGGCAAGTGTAAACTAGAACACTTGATTCAAGCTTGCATTAAGCTTACACGCTTGAAATTTTCAAGCTTAATTCAAGTTTATTGACTTGATAAATCAAGCTTGCTGCAAGTTTGATATGCTGTCTGGGAGGTGCGCTAAAGTGACGGATACTAAAAGGATCAAGCATGCCAATTTTCAAGTTTCTGGGTTTTGACGTTTTTGATATCTGATGAGTCAGTGGTATTTCGATTATACAGGGCGTCCCGAAAAGGTGATAACGGGCTTTAGTTCTTTATCTATTAGAGATAAGTGGACATTGTAAATTGAAAAAAATGTTCAAAATAAGGTCAAAAATAAGACTCCGTTAAGAAAAAATGCCCCTCGTTCATTTAAAAAAACTTACTCTTTTTAAATTTGCATACGACCCTTGTATAAAAACATTCCCAATGGATATCTTTAAAGGAAGATCATCGGGGACTATTCATGATTTTACATGTAGATGTTTATTGCTAGAGAAGAAAAAAAGGTTTTCTTTCGGAATTCCTGTACGACTCCTGAAATGCGATCGTGCTTGACGTGATTTTTTTTCCTTCGAGAGCCATGGAAAAGTGGTTTAAGTCAGAGTTGTATTTATCTTCATATCTCTGACACTTTTTAAGGTGCAATTCTTATGTTTTGTATGTCACCTCATGATTGTATGGGGCACATTTTACTAATTAGGAATTATTTTGCACGGGGGTAGTATGCAAATTTTGAAAAAGTAACTTTTTAAAAATTAACGAGAGGAATTTTTTCTTAACAGAGTCTTATTTCCGACCTTATTGTGAATACGAAAAAAACACTCAAAATACTTGTGCTAAATGATAAATAAATAAAAAAATTTGAAAAAAGCTCACATAAAATGTTACTTATAAGATGTTACGATCGTTTACCAAAAAATCTCTTTCGGTCTTCATCAGACTCAGTATATTTTTTCAATTAACACTGCCCATTTATCTCTAACAGATAAAGAACAGCCCCCTCAGCATCCCCTCTGGCTACGCCTCTGGGCAAGGGTAGTTGAGTCTGGTTATTTCTCACAGTAGTTTTCAAACGGATTAATATTGAAACTTACGACGTTGAAAAACTCACTTGCAACAGAGCTTATTAAAGTCAGTTTTGAGATGTTGGGAATATGCACAGCTATTTAAGATATTTTTCGGAGCTATTTTGCTAATGACGTAACTCTTGTGCAAGAACCTGTTAAGTTGCTAGAATTCAGTGAAAAAAAAAGGTATAATTAATATAAGTGAATCATCTGTAAAAATTGCGGATAATTTCCGACTGTTATGTGTTTAAGGAGATCAAAAGAACTTCTTTCTTATTAGTGATCTCCCACACATCCTACTTAACAAATTAATAAAGATAAAAATATGTGTTTTCAACATGAAATTTCGAAAAAATTCAGAATTAATTCGCCAAAGAACAGTGTCCGATTACTTTGATCGAATTATAGTGTATCAGTTGTTACTAAACTAATTAGTGAAATGCTTAGGAATTTGGGGAAGTCAAGAAAAATATCTGCTCTTATACATTTCCGATATAACTTAAGCGTCTGGAGGAAGAAAAATAGTGACTTGAAAATATACTACAGACGGGGAATCGTATAGGAATATCGAAATCCGATATCGGAATTTTCCTAGAATAAATTCTGAGAGGTCCTCTTCCTTGGAAGTTAACTGAAAGAATGCTTTTGCAGACGAACTTTTCTGCAGGTAAAACTGGTTGTTCTAGACATTTTTCTCATTTCTTTTCTTTTGTCACTGCCACTGAATTTTTGTGCAACAAATATATATATATATATATATATATATATATATATATATATATATATATATATATATATATATGTATAGATGTTCGAGTTCCTAAGCGTAAACAAATAAATTTCATTTCCATACGGGGAAAGGGTGTGTGTGGAAGTAGAACACACACCCTTTCATTACACACACGCTTGCATTATTATTAAGAATATTTTAAATAATAATGCAAGCCAGTAAAAGTTCACGAAAACTAGGGTAAATTAACATTAAAAAAAAAATGTTTCCATAGTGTCAAATACATCCGTTAGCGAAAGGTTCCTCAGATCTTTAACAATATAAAAATGGCATTGTTCATAGGAAGGAAATCTTGTGGGGCATTCTGAAACATCTTAGAACATCTTACAGCATTCTCAGACATTCTTCAAAAGAAATGTAACAATCCGTAATGCACGCGCTACTGAGTAACGGGTATTATCTCAGGATCATTTTGATCACGAAGTAATGAATGTTTTTGAATATGCAGTTGTCTAGTGCTAACGGTGCCCAAAGGCTATTTCCTAAACCGTTAGTCAGACACACATAGTTCCAGTTGCAAAAATGCTTTAAATTGTATAATCTATTATATCAGAAACAATCGAAGTTACCAAATCAATTCCTGTATAAATTACGAAATAGGTATAGTTAGAAAACTTATATTAGGGATATTTAGAAAACTTTCCTTTATACAATTTCAGGCACAGTAAAAAAAAAGAAAAATCGTCCTTCTACGAACAAAATTCACCGAGTTACGTCTGCTTAAAGTTAGAGAACTTTTCGAACTGCGAATTAGACGTTGTATACAGAATGAATTTTAGAAAAATAAATGTACAGGGTTTTGATCAATCATTCAAATCAAAAGAATCCATAAAGATTACAATAGAGCCTGGATATAAACCTCTCTTTAACGATTAGTATTCTCTTAGTTCTCGAAAGAAAACGGAAAGTGAAGCAGCATCCGGCTTAGCCACTGCTTGAGAGGGTGAATCTCTCTCTCGGCTGGACTGCTGTTGACTCGTGTACGCTAATGGGAGGTGGTGCACGTAAAGTCCGTCGTGGTTCCAATGTCATCCAAGTTGTTAAACGATACTTCTGGGGGTACCGATTTCAGATGGCTGGTTCCTCATCTGGAAAAGGTTCAAAATTAAGATATCCCCGAGCGGGGGACCGCTGCGCCTTCACCAGAGTGCATTAGAAACAACACAACTGATTAGTATTCTAAAATTAATTGTACTTCTTTCTCCGAATTTGCCAGAAAATGAAATTAAAACCCACGATTTAAAATTTCGAGATTTATACGTATGGTCTTTTAACGATTTAGCGTAATGGGTCACCTTTATACATGGGAAAGTGACTTAAGTGAAAGTGTTTGCTGCTTCATAACTCGGTGAATTTTGGTCGTAAAAAGGCGATCTTTTTTTTTTTTTTAATTTTTGCATGAAATTAAATAAGGAATTTTTTTTCTAAATATAATTGATAGGACCAGGGGACCGTATAAAAATTTTAATTTCGTAATTTTTTTATTAATTGATTCTTTTCTGATATAATTTAAAGCATTTTTGCAACTTGAACTATGTGACTCTGACAAATGATTTAGGAAACAGCCATTGGGCACCTGTAGCACTGGACACCCTGTACATTATTACTGCTTCCCCCGTTGTGTGCCGTATCAGTAAATACGGCTAGAGATACAGTATATGTTGTTCACGTATAATACAGATAGTTTACCTGAAAAATACGTTTCGCATGATGCAACCGAGAGTATATAACTGAAAAAATAAGAAATGGAAGCGCAATCAATGATTAACAATTAGTAGTTTAATGAAACATTTTACAAATATAAAACGACAATATAGGAGTAACGCATGAACTAGATTCTCACTTATGTAAAACTGACAACAAAGGTAACCAAGTCACTTGCTAAAATTTGAAATCACATTTTCAGTTCGATTTTTAAGAACATTTACCGTGGAACATTTTTTAGCGTACAATTTACTAAAAAGCACTTTACAAATTTAAGCTACTTATTTCATTTAGTTATGTCAATTTTTGCGTCCAGCTGCAGTATCTCCCTCGCTCTTCTCCCTTCCGTTTTGATCACGGTATTTTTCCAAGGAGATCCTTCTTGCTTTGCAGTACGTCAGATGCTCTAACATAGCATGGGTGTTGGAGACGGATACAGTGCGGCAGTACAGGCACAACAGCTTCGGCTCGGTTTTATTGGATCGTCGTCGCATCCTACAAAAACAACAAACGGTTTATGAACAACATCAAGTGCTTGCTACGAGTGGGCTATTTGGTCCAACATGAATCTTGATCCGCCTCCAACATGTTTAAAAAGACCCTATTGCCGAATATTTGCTGTCCAGTTCATGAAAAGGGACCTAATTGAAAGAAAATCCGCTAAAATTACATACAAACCTCAGTAAAATTCATTATATCACACAACGAGCACTTCACGAGAGAATTTTATGCTGAAATTAAGTGAAAAACCCCTGGTGAACTTGCAACCTTACTTTTTCGATTACACCTCAAAATGTTTTCACGCGCAAAACCCACGAAAGTGCCGCCGCTTTCATTTAACATGGTCATCTTCCCTAGTACTTTTTGTAATGCAAAAAAATAAAGGCAGATTAAAAAAATCATGATGAAAAATCGTTCTTGAAACATTAAAATACAAATCAGTGTCGGATGGCAAGAAAAAGTAAATAAATAAATAATCCCAGACAGCACAGCAAATTTGCATCAAACTTCCAGTAAGCTTGATTTATCAAGTCAATAAACTTGAATTAAGCTTGAAAATTTCAAGCGTGTAAGCTTAATGCAATCTTGAATCAAGTGTTCAAGTTTACACTTGCCCAGCTTGCATTAAGCTTGACATAACAAGCTTGAATCAAGCTTGACATAGCAAGCTTAATTCCAAGCTTAAAAAATTTTCTTAAAAAAAAATTACTAAATACACGGGGCACCCGTCGGCGAACTCGCCCCACCTATTTTATTTTTCCACGCATTTTCCCCTCTACGCTGAAATTTCAAGTTATTTTAATCTGTTTCCATCAAGCGTCCGCGGCTGGGATCGAACTCGGCACCTAAGTGTTGGGAGGTCAGCGTCCTAACCGTTCAGCCAATCTGCCTCGCGCTGGTATGACTAAGGTTTGAAGTGATTGTTATGGTTGTCACGCCATTTTCTGGCAAGATCGATCAGTGTCCGATGCCGATCTGTTTCTTTTATTTTTTCATGGGATGAATCAAAATTAAAATAATGTTATGTGTGATTTATAGACTCTACTAATAGGGAAATAAGCATAATATAAACTTAAAAGCAGCGCACGTTTTAAAACTTTCAATATCACGACACTCATGTTGGACAATACTCGCCAAAATCGAGACAAACGACTGATTTTTAAATCAATTTCGTAGTATATTTGTATTTTATTTTGAAGAATTTCAGTATTTGGAAATATAGAATCTTTTTTTTTATTCTATGGTCAAGTACATTTATGACTGATGATAAATTATTTGTTTATGTGTGTTTCCAAATCAAGCAGTAATCAAGTTGCATTCTAGCTTGACAGTTCAAATGACTTCTCCAAGCTTGCTGCAAGCTTAAAATGAATTGAACTGTCAAGCTTGTATTAATACGTCAAATTCAAAGAAATGTCAAGCTTGATTTAAACTTATGTGCTGTCTGGGATTGCATAATACAAAAATATTTGTCGCTTAAAAAAAATTAATTTTCTATATTGCAAGATACTAGATTTGAATTTTTTTCGAATTTTGACACACCTATCTCAACCATCACTACTATAGAGCGTTGAAATTAAATTTTCCTCATAAACCTCCTAAGAAGTGACCTACTCTTATTCCACCTACCGAATAAACGTACAGCTACAGGTATAAACTGCACTTTTTCCACATACATAATGTAGTCAGTCTAAACCAGAGAGTATAAATACACTAGATGGCGCATCGCCATCCAGAACCCGTTGGAAAAAGGGATAAAAGGATAAACCATGTGGCACGGAAATTAAGAAAGATACTAGACTTGTGCTGTATCGCTGTATTTGGCGAGTGGTAAGTGCTAACAAGCTAAATTTACTCTCAAAATACGTATTACAATTCCTCTTGGTGTAAAAAAAATATCGCCAAGGCTCATAGCGATACATGTATGTGGGTAAATTGAAATATTCTTCATTTATAAAAATATGTTTCAAAAATTATTGAACAAAACCACTTTGCTGTGTAATGTTATTCCAGAAACTTACAAAACACAAATCATAAATTGCATTGATATGCTGAGCAGCCGATATGCTGAGCAGCTATGTACCATTATTTCTTTAAAAAAAATAACGATGAAAATGGGAATCAGCGCACTGACCGCAAATGCTCCATATAAAATTAAGGATGCGCAAGAGTTATGCGCGTGAGATCTAGCCACAAGTCACATGATTAAACTTCAGCCTCAAATTTGCAAAAAGAGCTTTTATTTCCTTAAATTCCTGATATTCCTACTCCATGGTCTGAACTTGAATCTGGGTCCTTTGATTATGAATTCGATTCACAGTCAACTGTGGTTCTACAGTCCTTTCCAAAAAGATAACTGAAGTTTTCATATGTATATAGCAAATATAAATACAACATACTGCTTACAAAAAAAAAAAAGCAAACTTCCATTTAGGGACTAAGAGGAATAAAATTTTGCTTCTTGAAAGAGTTTCCCAGTTGAACTATCGCTGGATATGCTCGCTTCTAGAAATAATCTGACTATTCCGAAACATGACTGGTGATAACTCAGCAGTGGATTAATTAAAGTGGACAAAAAATTTACATACTAACTGACAAAATTTCACAACCGTATACAACAAGCGGCACTTACGGTAGTTTACCGTAAAATGGATTAATTATTATTGCGGCTATCCGCCAAGACGAGCGATTTTTCGCGAAGATAAATGCCGAACGCATGAAATTATTGATAGTTCCAAATAAGATTGGCAACAGCATGCCAGCACATTTGACGAAAATATAATTTGACAGGAGTGCAGCCGTTAGCGCAAGGTTTCCCCCTCTTTTTTTTTTTTTTCTGATGGAGACTTTTGAGGTTCTTTTAATTTTGATCAAGTAGATTAAAACTTGTAGGACGAATACTTGTTTGTTAAATTAGATCACCTTGTCATGGTTGGAGTTGGTGTTGGAATGATATTAAAAATCTGATACCAAGGTTGTTCCGCACCTTTGCGGTTAAGTCCTAAGAGTGGCACCGCGTGTATGTGTATAGTGCCAAGAGTCGTGAGCGCCAAACTGCCGTCATGCTCATTGTACATAACACAGTGATAACATTAACATTAATGAAATTTGATATGTGCTTTTAAAACTCCAATTTTTTCCTGCCTTCAACATGTGAAGAAACTCACTGAAACTACATCAGAGCAATCGAGTAAATTTATTGAAAATCATCTGTCACGGTTTGCCAAGACTGGTTGCTGAGCAAGAATGAGTGACATTCATAGGGCTATCACACTGAGAAAAATCCGACCAACTTTCCTTGCAAATCAAGTTTCCGGACGATTTTCTCCGCCGTTACCTTGACGACCGCGAACTCCAACTTTCCTTTCCGAAGGAAAAAATCCGAGTCGGACGAAATTTCGGCCAATCAGAGTACTTCTTCCTGCTACGTCATAAGCAATTTAGAGCAATGGCGACTATGTTCGAAGCTTGGCAGCTTGGCTCGATGTCAGAATCACGTGTAAATAAAATTATGGCCGCGTTCAAGTGGACTTTGGAATTAGAGATTGCTGCCCATCCGATGCTGCCGAAATTGCTGCCGATCCGATGTAAATATACCAACGCACGATAAGTAAAATAAGAGCCTGCACGCCAAATCAGCGATGCGATGACTATTTGGCGTCGGAGAGAGTTTGTTTACTTTTGCAACCCTTAAAGATAACCACGCCTTCAAATCCGTCGGAAAAGTTGGTCCAGCGCGAAGTTGCTCGGATTTTCCCTTTAGTGTGATAAGGCCATTAGTGGCACCAACAGGAAAACCGAGAATTATATGGTAAAATTATTATCATGCTCACAGGTACTTACGTATTATCCCGGCTGTCCGCCAAGACGAGCGATTTTTGGACAAAATAAATGCCAGACACAGGAAATTATTAATGGTTTGGAATGCAATTGGCAACACTTCGCCTGCACCTTTGACGAAAAAATAGTATACATAATGCGTAATAGTATACATAACTATACATAATGCAGTTACCATGACGATTTTTTATTTATTTATGTCGCAATCATAATTTAAAGATGGCGGTTTAAAACAAATATAAGTACAGTATTACTTGGGGTTAAAATAAGAATCAACCACGTCGGGGTAATACCTAAGTGCCGTAAATAGTTAAGCTATCAACAAATCCCGAAGCAAATATTAAAAACTATTATCACAAACCTAAATTGCATATCACTAAATATAACGTTGATTCCTAGTTTACGGTGCTTCTTTGCCAACCAGGCGATAAAAAGTTTAGTGTGGTAACCTTGGCAACTTTTATTTATTTATTTATTTATTTATTTTTGAGACAAGACGGGAAAACGCGCCAAATTGGTGATTTTTAAAAACGCGCCAAGAAGCACCGTAAAGTAGGAAGTAACCTAATATAATAATAATACCAAAAGAACATGAAATTTCACATTAAAACAAACCGTAAGTAATTGCTCGTTATTGCCATCATGTCGTTTATCGCCAAAAGAAAACATGTTAGGAAAAGGAGAAAGGGATGATCCTAAAGCTATACCCAGATTTTTTAATATTTGGCTTGTTAAAATACCTTCGCCCATTATAGATTACGAGAACATAATCAATTTTAAGTAATCCTCGCACAATTGTTTTGTACTATAATTAAAATAAATAAATAGAAACCATACGCATGTTCAGTGATTTTTTACAAGTTACCTTAGTGTTTGTATTTTGATCGCTTGGTGATTGATTTTAGAATGCCTCTATTACAGGGAAGTACCCAGTTTCAGCGGAAATTAAGATACGACCATTAAACTGTTACTTCAAATTATTCAGGGCTCTTGAGGGTGATGCACAGAAATAAATGAAGGATGCCATGATCCTATTCTATTGATTATCTAAATATTTTTAGAAATATATTTAGTACTATTTTTATTAAGTACTATTTTTAGAAATGATCCACGAGTTTTGCTGTTCACCTGTTAAATATGATTCTAATTTGGAATTCGCATTCTGACTGACTGTTTGCGAGGAGACGGCAGCTCTCGTTACTCTCTCTCACTTCACAGTCTTCGTTCACATTTTTTAAAATCCTCATCAGGGGGTTATTCCGTTTATCGTTTTCAAACCGCTAGTGGAATCGAGATCATTTTGATGTTACAAGTTTAAAATTACATTGGCAACTCAGTGCAATTTAAAATTCGTAACAGAAAAATGATGTATACTTCCTGCTTTTCGATATCGGATTCTGATTTGCTATGAAATACCCTCTCCCCCCCCCCCACTCAAAGGATGAAGAACCTCTGAATTTAATACCTCAATGAAGTTACTAGAGATCACGAGAAAAATTATGGAAACAGAATGGAATAAACGAGAGAAATTATGGAAAACACTCACTTTTGTTCTCTCTTTTCTTCCTTCCTTCTTCGTGTGCTTTTTCTTGCTTATTTCTTTTCTGTTTTTGTGTTTTCTGTATAGATTCATCTTTGTTTAACCGTTTTTCCCGTTTACGATTGAAACGTTCTCGTTTCTTGAATCATTTAGGTTTTCTTGTTCGATGCAAACGCAGTAATGTCATTCCTAAGTTCATTGACATTAAGTGCAATATTCACGGTTCTTCTCGTGTTGATAAGGCTCTGAATAGGTCTAAGCGGGCGGTTTTACGGGCTTTTATTCAGGATGTTCGTTATAAAGTTTCGATTCTTGAATCTGATCTTTATGATCTCCATTTGCTTTTGAGTAAGTCTTACCCTGCGTTTGCTAACTGGGAAAAACGGAATTTCGCTTATGTTGAACAACGTTCTATTTCTCACAGAGCTACTTTGGATAAGAAATTCCAAGCTCTTCTTCCGGTTAGGTCTTCCCTCGGTTCTGTTAGTCCTCTTGTTCAGGACACTGTTGTTAATTTGTCTTCACATGTTTTAACTGATTCTCAGAGAGATGCTCTTAGTTTAGGTTTGAATTTTTCTCGTGTTAGTAACGTTTCGGTTTCCAGACTTATTGCTCCTATGGAAAACTCCTTTAAAAATAGTAAACTCTCTTCTAACCAACTTGATACTTTGCGACATCTTATTGCTAATACTATCTCTTCAAATAATATGCATGCCAAATCTAACCTTTCTCGTTCTCAAAAAACTGCTCTCAAAGAACTTAATTCTAATCCTAATTTACTCATTACTAAAGCTGATAAAGGCGGCCAGACTGTTTTACTTGATAAATCTTCTTATGTTGATTGTATTAATAACATGCTAACCACTGGTCCATACACTAAATTAAATTCTGATCCTACTAACAGTCACCTTTCTGAAATTAAACACACTGTGAAGTCCTCTGTAATCTTAAATGCTCAAACTAAATGTTATGTTATTCCTTCTATTGCTAACTGTGCTCGTTTCTATGCCCTTCCTAAAATTCATAAACCTTCTCTTGCCTTTCGCCCCATTGTTTCTAACATTGGTACTGCTTCTTATAACCTTGCACGTTTCCTCTCGCATACTCTTTCACCTTTGACTGCTAGTAATACCCACACTGTTAAAAACTCTTATGATTTCGTTAACAAAGTTAAACTTATTTCTCCTACTAATTGTAAAATGCTTTCTCTTGATGTTAAATCTTTATTCACTAATGTTCCTATCCAAGGTGCGATTGACTGTTTGGAAAAGCGTTTACGCGAGTTTCATTATTCTTCTATTGAGATTAAAGAGTTTATAGCTTTAGTAAGCGTTTGTATTAAACAAACTGCTTTCATTTTTAATGGCTCTTTTTATAAACAAACCGAGGGTCTTGCTATGGGTAATTCTCTCTCACCTCTCTTATGTGATATTTATATGCATTATTTTGAAGAGAAGCTCTTTAAGGTCTTTAATTTTCCGTGCTGGGTCAGATATGTTGACGATACTTTCGTTCTAGTGGATTCCAATTGTGATATTTCTAATTTACTTTTGATCGTTAATTCTGTTGATCCGTGTATCCAATTTACTCTAGAAGAGGAGTGCAACAATTCTTTACCTTTTTTGGATGTTCTTGTTTCTAGGAATCCTGACGGTTTCTCTACTTATGTTTTCCGCAAGCCCTTTTCTATATCTTTACCTCCTCATGCCCTATCTAATCATCCTTACCAGCAAAAACTTTCTGCTTTTTACACTTATGTGTTTCGTGCTATCAAAATTTGCTCTGATTCTTCTTCTCTTAATAATGAAATTAGTTACTTAAAATCCTTAGCTGTTTCTCGTGGTTTTAGCCCCTCTATTATTGATAAAGCTGTTTCTAAATTTAATAAGTACCAGAATATTTTATATGTGTAATTAAAATTCTTTTAATGCCTGCAGTTCCAGTTCAAACTTCGCAATCAATAGCATTGCGATACATAAAATTGATGCGCTTTCTTATTCCGTTGTCTAATGCTTAATTTGTATTTAAGTTTCTGATTAGTATAACGATGCGATCAGCTTTCAATACTGTGGTGCCGAACTATGGTATTTTTCGGTTAGCCAGGCGCAAATCCCGCCAACTGTTTTCTCTGGGAAACGTTTAAAGACTACGTCTGAAACACTCTCGTTTCCCAAAACAAAGCCAGAAATTTTAATCCGTATACAAAATAGTATTTATATAGAGAATTCAATATACAGGGTGTCCCAAAAATAGCTCCCAAACTCTGCACAGCCTGATTCTCGTTGGAAGTACATAAAAATTGCCCAAAGAACTGTATCTGAACGATCCATGGTTTTCGAGAAAAATAGGAAAAACAAAATATGACATCACATCCGGTGCGAGGAAAAACAACTAGAAACATTAAATTGGACACTGGATTACATATGGGGGACTCCGTTTTATGGCCTCTACAATCATTAGATCTGGCACCTATATTTGAAAACCGTTTGAAAGAATTGATCTATCGAGTCCTAATTACAACAAATAGGGATTCAGTCCCTCCCCTTCATGCTCGTATGTTTGTGTGGGTGCCAGATTGATGCAACGTAAGCAATTGGACATTGCACTGCACACACGCAAGCCTCAGTATTGTTACGAATTTTCGGGGCAACTCGCTGCTCTGGGACTTAAAATGGTTTAAAATTCGTATTCTACGCTTCAAATAGATAAATTTTGCTTTTTGTTGCATCAAAATCGGCCAATTAGAACCGGAGATACGGAGGTTTCGGTTTCCCATTCAAATATATGGGATTTCTAGAAAACTCGAGAAATATTAGTCCTAGAGCTTAGATCTCTTCACTTTTGAGGACTTATTTTTGGCGCCAAATTTGGCGATATTTCGCCAAAAGTCGCCAAGCTTGGCGACTTTTGGCGAAATATCGCCTTTGTTTTGTTGCAAAACAAAACAAACTTTTGTTTTGTTGTTTTTCCTGCATTAAAAACGCATAATAACCTAGCATTTCTCTTCTATGACGTAATCAAAATTCACGCTTTATGTAGAACCGGGGCCTTCGCAATTAGTAACGGGCCTGCGCGTGTATTTTGATGAGCCATCCAAAGAGTCCTGCGGATGCTCGAGTCTTCACGTATACATCAGGCATTTCTTAACCTTCCCAGTGCTTTCAAACGTTATTTAATATAGTTTTAAGTAGTAATTGTGTTACTAATTCAAGTACGAACTCATGATTAAATTGTTTGCTATGATATATATTGACATAAAGAAAATCTTATATATAATAAAATCCGAGAGTAAACATTGTATGTAGCTATGTAGGTAGGTAAGTTTGTGACCACCAATCTTCTTGCGCGCGTCTCTCGATCGCATTGCGCCGAGACGGTGGGTCACAGACCCACCGAAGTTTGCATACGGCTTCACTAGGACAGATCCTAACACGCCTCGGAGCGATTTTTTCTAAATTCGAATTAGAAAATGTTTTATTTTATGTTTTGTCCGATTTTTTGCGATTTTTCTCGCTTAATACGTAATAACGTCGGTAATTGCACTCGCAGTAAAACGAAATTTACATCATCGGATAGAGGAGAAAATTTTCTTTTAAAAATTGTTTGTTCGGACTCTGTAACATACTTTGCAGATTTTTGGGAATTTTTCAAATAAAACTAAATTTGACGCTGACTTTCGTAAAATATTTTTAAAATTGTTGCATCCTGAATTCTATCCGTCATAACTTTTTTATATTTTGTCAAATGACGGAGCATACATTTCGCCCTCTTTTAAAAGAAAAATCAGAGGAAAATATAAATTAGGAGATTTTTTACGAATTTTTAAGTAAAGAAGGATTTTCATTTCAATCGCAGCAGCTTAAAACTTTCGGTATGATATCTTGCGGTTTGGTTGTCTTGGAGACAATAACAATGATTAAAATTGCCAGTTGAAAAAAAAAAAAATATTTAAAAATAACCGAGTTTTCACATGTGAAATGTGTGCCACTTTGACGTCACGAGTTTAAAACCCCTTTCGAAACTCAATCAGAATAACGGACTCACAAGCAAAACATACGGCGCGCATGTGAAATAATTCTATATTTTACTTTACGTTGCCAGAAAAATAATTGAATGCTGTTTTTTCACAAGTGAATTATCCAGCATTATTTTCAATTGAGATTTTAAACGGGTCACGTTTTCGAATAGCAGGAAATATATTGCGGTGTTTAACAGGGCCTGATTATGGCAAACAGGGACTCCATTGATGAATTTGAGGGCCTCCATCTATGAAATTTGTTTTATTTTTCATAACATATGTTTATATAAAAGAATATTTCAGAACAACATTTGAAATTGGGGGCCATTTCTAGCCGGAGGCACTGGCCAAAGTCCCGATTTTTCCGTGAGATAATAGGGTCCTGGTGCTAAATACGCCAATCTGACAATAATTAAGCATACAAATGTATGGAGAGCTGTTTTAGTGGCAACCATAAAGTGAAATGATTATCGTTTATACTAGTGCGTAAATTGCAAAAGTCACCAAAGAATAAAAGACTACATTCGTGGCAAATATCTAAGCCGTTTATTTAAATTAAGTATTAACGACTGAAAAACGAAAATATATTGTATAGGTATCAGTAAAAGATAGTATAAGTAATAGTTAGTAGATATGCTAGGGCAATATTGATCAAAGCACAATATACCGCATTAATAAATATTTCGTGAAACTAAGTGTTCTATTCCTTTTTCAACAACCATCTTACATCACAGCTAAGTAATTCTACGTCACGTTAATATATCCCGCGGTAGTTTCAACAGAAAAGATTGTAACTGAACTTTTTTTTCTTGGAGATTCTGTTTGGTCACGTGTAGTTATAATCACATTTTGGGAAAATGTTCTCTTCTTGCCTTGCAAAGAGCGGGTACACAACTATTTAATTATAAAATAAGACGGTTCTCCACATCAAGTAGTATCTAAAGTATTAATGGAATAACTTAAATCTAAAAAAGAGTATGATGCAGAAATGAGACATTTTGAATATTAGGAATTTTCACTGCGAACCATCACGCTTTTCTTTTCTAATTGCGAATGACACCGACATAGTTTTTTGCGTCATAATATTAACAATGGTCTCAGGTCAGTACTTATACTAACTTTACAAATAACTAATGAGTAACTTTACGCCAAGAGTCAAATCAGTTTGCTTATTTTTAGATCCCAAATCACTGGAATCAATTCGAACTATACATGTAAGAAAAAGTTTCGTTCCCTACCGTGCGGAGAACGGGTACGCAGCTAGTAGATGCATATAATTTGAAGGAAAAACAAAGTAGCGCTTACTCTCATGATTCACGATTGCTTATTTTAGTTTCACTAGTGGATATTTAATATACTTTAAAATAACTAAATACACAAGACATTTTTATAATGAATATTTCATGAACGTAGTCGTATTTCCTACGTTATTTTAAACAATTCAACATTAATCTTTAACAAATGATGTATTAAAGCGCATTTCAGTGTTTTCGGGATATCCTGTATATTGGAGAAAATTGATAAAATACGCTCAATAGCGCGATCCCTGAATTAATTATTCTTTAATAAAGACATTTCATGTAGTATATATTATTCTTTTGTCGCTTTCTCAATCGAACTTAGGAATTGAGCTAGCATAATGAACGCTTGTACAAAATATTAACTACATTTGAAGTTTCTGTATAAGCGGGCAAAAATCAATAATTTATAATTTACTGTATTTCTGCACTGTACCAGATGTAAGTCTTAATCACATAATCAAGGCATATATAACTGATAAATAACATTTTCAACTGGCAAAATTAAATTGTCTAAATAGTATCACAACGTCATGCTTATTTACAAGAATAAAAACTACTCAAGTAATACGATTTCTGATTAAAATAATTTATTTATAAATAACACATGAGTAATTATTTACCAAACATGATTAACATACATACATTTAGAATTTCTAAATACATTATAAGCGTTCACTTACCTTTACATTCAGAGCAAAATGTTCGAATTTTAGGATAAATTTTCATGAAAGAAATGGCTCAAGATTCACCAAACGATTACCTAGATCTAAAGTTCTTTAGTACGCCAAAAGTATAAAAAAATTGTTTTAAAATAATAAAATAATATAACATTTATAATACTTAGAATAATAAAAGAGAACACTGTGACTGGAGGAAAACAGGCCTCAATGATAAACTCATTTTTAGTGATGGCAACTCATACGCAGGCCCGTTGCTAATAACGACGGCCCCGGTAGAACCCTCGAGAAATTGACTTTTCTGGAAACCTCTTGTACCTCCTGCGTCGGCTATTTATAGAAGCGCGCATCGCCCCGAAGTTTCAGTTGCGAGTTGAACATTCAATGTGTGAAGAGCTCTGAGTACGCTTGTTTTGTGTGAACTGATAGTGCTATAGAAGCTGTGTTTTAGCTTGCTTTGTGAAGCTGTTTTTAAAGTGCTGTGTGTAAATTCTTCATTGCTGTGTCTTAAGGGATAGTGTACTATATCCCTTGAATATTTCCACGGAATTTTAGCCTGTAAAAGTGACTTATTTTGTGTGAGAAATACAGCATTTGTGAGAGCTTCTGAGCCAAGCGAATTGTTAAAAGCACGTTACTGCTAGATTGTGCTTGTGAATTGTGTACAGCTGATTGTCCTACGAAGTTCTAGAAGCAATAAAGTTTGTGTTCCATCCTGACAAGAGACTTTTTACTTGAACTTTATACACCAACTGGACTTTAGAAAGACGAACCCCAGGAGTAGCAGAGTAATTCCGCAACAGTATGTACGATAGACATTTTGAGCATCATTTTATGAAAGCATATGCAAAAAAACTATGTTCTGGAATCTAATAAAGGCTCTTTTCGTGCACCAGAAATTACTCACTTTGGCGAGAATTCTGAAGATACATCTTTTGAAATCCCTTAATAACTTCATTATTTCTGCACGTATAATTAAAATTTAACGCTGCATTCTAATAAAACCAATGCACTTGTTTTCAAAAATGCTATTTCCTTAAGCTCTCAGTAAATTGCGCCAAGCTTAAAACTGTGCAAACCACTAGAACTCACTGACTGCATTCGTAAACGACAAACTCGTTACACGAGTTTTTGTAAGAAAACTGGAATGCATGTGTTTAGTGCTGTCAGTGGTTATCAGTTTCCTTTGACTGTACGAACAACCTCAGTTTATTTAGTTTAGTGGCCTAGGAGACGCGTTTATTTACAATTCGCGAATGCATTAATTTTGTTGAGTAGAGTTTTTAGTACATACTCAATATAAAATCAACAGGATTTTTAAAAGAAAGAGTGGCCATAATTGAAGTGCACAAATCAAAATTTAGAAATTTCAACTTAAACTTCATTTTTTCAAAAGTATTTAGCAAGAGAAGTTCAAATTTCGCTAATAACGGATTAAATCAATTTCAATCTCAACACTAAAACATGCATTTTTGAATTTATTAAAATGAAAAATACAAGAAAATGATTACCTTTGTTAAATTATGTACCTTCGTAGCATTTTCGAACCTACGCATGAATTTCCTCCTTGAAAAAATAATATTTGCAGCTTTAGAAAACGTAAAATACTTTTCACAACATACTTTTCCATAACAACGGACACCATTTGAAAACAACAACAAAGTGCAGCAAGTATATCTTCTAAACAACTCAGGAAACCTTAGCATAGATCAGCTTATTTCGTTTGAAACTAATTGCACTCAGTTTTGTATACGAACGTTCCGAGTTTTTAAATTGAATGCACTCAGTTTCCTTTACGTCAACCTTAGACGGAAACTCGTTGCACGAGTGCAACTCGTTTGGCGTTTACGAATGCGACCACTTTCTCAAAATCGGCATATCAGCCATTTTATTTTTCGCCAAACTAAAAAATTGTACTTAATTAGCCTCGGAAATCTTTAATCCTTATTGTTTTGCGTATAAAACATAAAATTCCTACTCTGATTTCCCATGTGCATACGATATTATAATTAAAAAAATAGTCTTACAAATATAAACTAACAAAAAAAATCATTATTATTCTTTTATTATGAAGAATTTAAAACATTATATTATGCAAAATCGCTACACATGGCAACCAAGATGCTTACTTCACACTTTTTCACTACAGGGGTTACAATTACGGAAAACTTTCTGAGTGGAGAACGTAAAAATTCCAGGAACGGGTGGACTTTCAAAGTTTTAAAGTGGACTGTCATTTATCTACATTATTTTACACATCTGTGCAAAATTCCAGGCTGATAGGTCCATTTTGTGGATTTGTATACTAAACAAATCCGCAAACTGACAAACAAAATTTCATTTTTACTTCCTTGTACGTAGTATAAGGAAGTAATGTGATCCCGAAAAATTTTGGGGGCCAAATTTCGACAAAAAAACCGATTTTGACTACCTCTAAATTTAATTTTAAAAATTTTTTCGATGCATCCTATCGTAGGCTAGCATGCACGATCATATTAACGCGTCTGCAACACATTTTGACCAGCGGCGAGTCTGCTGTGGCCAATTTTTCCATGCCGTCTGTACGTACGTACGTATGTATGTAACTCGCATATCTCAAAAACTATTGGTCGTAGAATGTTGAGATTTGATATTTAGGATTGTTCTATGATCTAGTTGTGCACCTCCCCTTTTGGTGGCAATCGAATGGATAGTTTATGTACAGGACCGCCCAAAAGATTCGAAATACATTACGCTCTATGGACCGAAATTAATTAAACTCGCCTAACTCAAAAGCCATTAGGCGTAGAATGTCGAAACTTCATATTTTGGATAGTTGTAACATCTAGTTGTGCACCTCTCCTTTTGGTTCCATTCAACTGGATAGTTTATCTACAGGACTGCCCAAAACATTCGAAATACATTACGCTCAATGGGCCGAAACTCATCAAAGCGTTTTTTAGAGGTATTGGGCTATTTCAAACGACTCAGAAGTGATGTATGCTGTAAAGAGTTAGAAAATGAATTTCTCCATTAAAAAAAGTGTCTTTATCATTTGTAGTTCTGCTACAGGAACACTCAAAAGATTTCCAATACATTACGGTCAATGGCAATTTTAGGGGCATTCATCCATTTCAAGCACAATACCGTCCTACCACATAAGTTAGGTAATGGTCCGACCACGGTCACGTGCCTCCCTCGAGAACTATGCCAAAAGTCGCCAAGCTTGGCGACTTTTGGTGTACGTGTGTGCATATTTAACTCTCAAATCTCAAAAACTATTATGAAATTTCATATATAAGAATGTTGTAACATCTAGTTGTGTATCTCGATTTTTCGTTCCAATCTACTGGAGAGTTTATTTACAGGACCACCGAAAAGAATTTTAGTACTTTAATGTCTATGGACATCTTCAATATAATACAACTGTAGACAGTCATTGTTTGGTACATGCCCAAAAACTCGCCGTCTGTCCTCGACCTTGGCGAGTTTTGGCGAAATATCGCCAAATTTGGCGATAGTCAGTCATTTGGTCCATGCCCAAAGTATCGCCATTTGTCATCGTTCTTGGCGAGTTTTGGCGAAATATCGCCAAATTTGGCGGTAATCTGTCATTGTTTGGTTCATGCTTAAAATCTCGCCAAATTTCGTCGACATTGACGAGTTTCGCCGAAATATCGCCAAATTTGGCGCCAAAAATTATTTCGTATTTTGTATAACACTAAAACTTTAACCCGTAAATTTTTGAACTTTTGTATTTAGAACTATTGTAATATCTAACTGTTTTCCAAATCTTTTTTGACAGCAATCGACTGAGAATTTATTTACAGGGTGAGCCAAATGACTTTAAATACATTGAGGTGTATGGATGCATTCAATTCATTGAAAGTCTGTGGTCAATGACTACTTTGGCTATCCCCAAAATCTCGCAGACTATCTCAAGTTTGTCGGCTTTTGGTGAAATATCGCCAAATAAATTGTCAGAAGGAAATATTTCAAATTGAACTCAGCTTGGCGATATCGAAATATTTGTCTAGAAATCGCTAAACCTTACTATTATTGATATTTTATCTCTTTCAAACAAATAAGTTTAGAGGAAGTGCGTCGAAAATATTTTTGATCTAATAGACGTGCAAGGAAGTCATGTGTTGGACACATCAGATTTTTATTTATAAGGATTGTCGCGTTTTGGCACCAAATTTAGCGATCAATTATCAAAAATTGCAAGCCTTGTGCGACTTTCAACATTTTATTAACGCTCCCCCCCCCTCTCCACGTTATCTGGCAAACACATTTGAAAATATGTTCACCGTGACAGTTCATTTCTACAAAACTTATCGAAAAGATCGCGTAGACAGAAAAGCGTAGACAAAATTCGCGTACTGAGCGAAATAGCACCCTAGTGCTAATAAAGCCCACAGAAAATACCGGTGTGAACGAAATAGCACTCTACTGCTAAAAAGGGAAAAGCGTCAGGCTGGAAGCGTTTCAGCTCTGTTTAATCTATTGAATTTATTATCAGAGCATATTAAAGAAAAATTTCCACATTAGCATACATATTGCTTCAGTAAAAACCTCATATACTTGATAAAATTACTTTCCACTTGAAATTATCTCTTAAATTACTGAAAAGAAGGTTTTTTTTTTTTTTTTTTTTTGGGGGGGGGGGGGGTAAGCCTGAAATTTATCCTGTCTTGTGAGGAGAGAGAATTTGCATTATAAAGACATTCCAGCAAATCCCACATAAGCATAGGGCATGATCGATTTCATATTGCGATTATATTACTACGGACTGTTTAAATGAAGTATAAACATTTTACTCTTAAATAAAATTGCCGACTAGCAAATTTGTACAAATACGTTAAAAAATATACGAGAAAAAAAAAATACACTACTTAAAAAATTTTTAAATCCACACCCACACACCGTCATGTCGCATAGACTACCAAGTGTGAATTCGTTTTTTGATTTCAAGAATTCCAGTTATGGTCCAAGATTCCAGAGCCCCCAGACCTTACTTATTGTCTCATGCACAAAATGTGTACGATAGAGTAGTGTTAGAACGTATACTCTCACAAAAAAGTATTCGTGTGAAAGCGAAATTTCCTATTTTAGCTTTGCGAATAATTATTGAGTTTTTGAAAAACGCACAACTCTACAGATGTATGGAAAGTTATACGCATACATAGCCTAATTCATATTGTATGATAAATGAATTTTAATACACGAAAACAACGTAGGAAGTTTATCTCTTACTCGAATACTTTTTTCAGAGGGTGTACAGTAAACGCATGCATACTTGCTAGCTTGGGCCGACAGCCAATTCTCAGGTACCACTTGCTACAGGTACGTTTTGCCACTTGCTACAGGTACGAATTTTCAGGGCAAACCGGTGTTCTGGGGTTAAACATACTTTAAAATTCGTATTCTATGCGTCAAATAGTTAAATTTTGCTTTTTGTTGTATCAAAATCAGTCAACTAGATCCGGAGATACGGAGGAATGGGTTTCCAATCAGTGATGTGGGGTGGGTAAATACCCACTGGGTAGGTAAATATTTTTGGGGTATTTACCCAAGGCCTGGGTAAATACCCAAAAACTGGGTATTTTCAACTTAGAATGGAATAACTGTTCTTAACAACATTTATGATTAATACCAATTAGATTTCTATTATTGTTCCTTTTTTTTAATACAAAGTTTTTAATTTTAATTTGACTTCATTATGAGTATTTTTGTAGTGTTTTTTTTAATTATTATTAAGCGTTTGATTATTTGGCATAAACTACTTTATCAGTCATACCGCATTTTTTTCACTAACTTTAATAATGAAGGATGTTTTATGGTAGTCCTTAAATTGTTTTGTGCAAGTGACAGCTTTGGCAATATTTTTAATGTGTTACATTGATTAATATACCTCATAGCTTATTTTAAGTTTACTATTATATCCCAGAGCTTATTTTATGTTTATTATTTTTTAAACTGTGATAGTTTATTATGGTTTGTTATTGAAGGGGAGAGGGGATTATATGCATCTTATGATTGATTTAATGATCACTAAAATAAAAATTACATGCAAATAGTTACAAAACTAGTAGTTATTAGTAATAGGTTTAAAAACATATTTTTTACGGTAAATTTAAACTTTTATGAATATTTCAGATTGATGAACAAAATATTTCTATTAAAAAATCATTACTATCATTTTTTTTATAATAGAATTTCCCTTTAACGAATTTTTCAGAATTACAAATTTGATTTTCGGTCTCCTGAGATTCAGATTCGTAATTCAGATTTTACTGTCTGTATATATTTAGTATAGATGAATTTCTCTCCTTTTTTTTCAAATTGTCAAAAACACTGCTTCTTGGTATTATTCCTATTTACAATTTTATTCCAACAGTTATATTTATAGGCTATATTTAATCAAGTATTTAATTCAACATGTATCATATAGCTTCTTTTCATAATTATATTTTTTGAAGTTTTATGAAATTAAAAAGTTGTAAAGGGTTCCTAAGTTTCTCGTTTTTCTTTCTTTTTTTTTTTTTTTACTTTATAGTTTGCTATTTTAAAATTATATAATTACTATACCAGTACTTATAATTGGATTAATATACGTACTTTCATTTACTCCATTAAAAAGAAACTTTTAGTTAAGTATTTTTCTATTTTTTCAAATCTTAACATTTCTGGACATTTTTCTCACCTATTCTTCGATCTCATTGTTGCACGAGCCACTGCACTTACCGTAAACCTAACCAATAACATTAATAATACACCTTCTAATTCTAACTTATTAATTACTTTCACAAATCCTGCAATCAATAACTTAAACTTCAATACAATATTTTCTACTAATAACACTTACTTTCCCATCAAAAATGTCATTATTAAAAAGTCCTTTATATATCCCCTACCCTTTGGTAGGAAACTATTTAACTATAACTCCTTTTCGAAAACATATAACCCTTCTGATACACCACCCTGTATATGCAATGACAATCACTATAGGAACTTATAGGGATTATGGACACATCATTACTGGGGATCTAGCTATCATAAAAGATATTAGGTTAAAAAAACTCATGCAGAAGGGCTCTAAACACCGTATTCCTTCAAAACACTCTATTAGTGGCATTGTAACACAATTCACATATGATTTAGATTTTTACATATATAATACTGCCTTAAAATACAGCACTCCTATTGAAGCCTTCACTACCTGGAAAGTAAAAGTACTTCCAATCTTTAAGCAAAATATTGCTAAATAAGTAAAATATAGTTCTCCTGTCAATAGTCAATTTCATACTCAAATAGACTTTATAAAGCAGTATTTCATAATTACTTATGTAGATAAATCATCCAATAACTATGCTTTTATTTGTAAACAGTTATATCATAGCTTGTTAGCCTCTACAATTGTAAATAACAGTATCTATTCCTCTACTAATTTGTCTACTGTAGTTTGTAACAAAAAAATTCTGGCTTTCTATAAACTTCTCAACCTACAACATAATAATCTAAACTATCCTTATATTGTACTAATCCCTAAATTTCATAAATCGCCTTTAAAGTTTCGAACTGTTACAATAGGATGTAACACATATAGCAATCAATGTAGCAAGTAAACTTCTATTAAAGATACTGTCTGTTATGCATGAGTATTATATAAAACGTAATGATTACTCTATCTCTATAGGAAATAGTTATGATCTACGCAATACAATATGTACTATTAGTAATATTATCTCTTTATATACCTATGATTTTAAAGATCTATTTAACAATATTCCTCTTGACGACCTTTACAATGTAATTAATGAATTATTTGAAACTAGTGTTAACCATATTCAGCTCCCTTCCCATGTTGATGTAACTTATTTCAGTTGTCTATCTAAATTTATTATCTATAATAATTTTATTCTACATAACAATAAAATATATCTACAAAATCATGGTATACCACAAGGTGGTTCAGCATCTAGTTACCTTGCAGATCTTTACTTATATTACTATGAAAAAGAATATACTAATACACACATCATTCTTAAACGATATATAGATGATATCTTACTTGTAAACACTACTAATAATAATAACATTATCTTCCCCATTAAATATCTATCTGCTCTGGAATTAATTAAAAATGATATGCTTAACAATTCTGTTAGTTTTCTAGATCTAAGTATCTCCATCACTCCTAGAAATAGCCTTAGTTTCAATATATATGATAAGCGTAAAGATTTTAGCTTTAAAGTAAATAGCTTTACTCATTTTTCCTCCTGCTTACATAAATCTGTATTTCGCAATATCATCTATAATCACTGCTGTAGAATCAAGTTTCTATGTTCTGATGATTTTAAAGTCTCCAATTTTAAATCTCTATTTCTGTCAGCTAGACAATACAACTATCCCACTAAGTTCCTAAAATCTATTATATACAATTCTTGATAATGATGTGTCTAATGTCTTTGTTAATTTACTGGAGGTTGGGTGGGGTTTTGGTTTTAAGGTTGTAATTGGATGGTTGGGTCGGGCGGAGGAAGTTTTTCTCATTAAAAAAAAAAAAAAAAATAGTAATATGTTTAAAAACAATTTGGATGTGTATATGCATGCATATATATATCTGGAGGGATTAAAAAAAAAAAAAACGAGGTTCCTATATTGTGATTATTCTGTCCTAAACATTATTTTTTATTTTTTTCTTATTTACTAGATTAATCTTCTGTCATACAATAACTTATTATACATACTTTGTCAATAATAATAATCATTATATTTTTTAAACAATATGTTATATTTAATTTTGCTATACTATTTATTTTATTCAATCATTTTAATTTATTATTATTCAATATATATTTATTATATTAATATACCTGGATATTCTTAAAATTTAATAATATTACCTTTTAGTATTTGGCAACTCCTATACTTTCTTCTATCCACTTTTACACTTTTATTTAGTGGCAACACCATTTTTCACTTTTTACAATTCTTAGCATTGGCAACACATATCAATTGTTCAAATGAAATTTCCATGTGCTCAAGGTCTGGTATGTAAAATTATATTCCTATTTCTAATTTTTGTTATCTTTTTGATTTCTTCTTTCCTTTATATAGTAGGGTAGGGCCCAGATGTGTGGAGTTAATATCTCTTCTGATATGCCACACAACCGAAACCCTATTATTTGGTTTGCTGTAAATTATAATCCACTGTTTGTGGCCCCTGACGATGGTGACAGTGGTTATAATTTCCGTTCCATTATATTTCACAATAATTCTTGCACTTTATTTGGCTTCAAAATCTGGTTTCTAATTCTTGCTAATAGCTGTTATATTTTTTTGCGAGATATATCTTATTTGTAGTATGTTTTGTGTAAGCTATTATATATTATATATATATATATATATATGAAGGGTCCACGGGAAGAACGATGAGAGTCCACTTTTCGTCAATGTTGAAGTTTCTACTGTATTCTGTTGTTCATTAGTGGCACTATTAATAACCGAACCCATAAGGGGAAAGAACGATCAGAATACACTGAAAAGATAGCCCAAAGATACAGTTTACTGCGCAAGAACTATGAAAGTCCCGTGCGCCTTTCGATTTTTTGGAAAATCAGCTGTATTGGACTCTCATCGTTCTTCCCGTGGACCCTTTATATGTGTGTGTGTGTGTGTGTGTGTGTGGTGTGTGAATATCCTTACCCACCAATACAAGCTTTTTTTATACAATAGTGTTAATTTAAAAATAAATACCCAAGTAAATACCCATTTTGGGTATATACCCGGGTATTTACCCTTGAAAATAAATACCCGGGTATTTTACATCACTGTTTCCAATTGATTTGTATGGCGTTTCTAGAAATCTCGAGAAATATTGGTCCTAAGCCTTTAACTTCACTTTTGGGGACTTATTTTTGGCGCTAAACTTGGCGATATTTCTCCAAAAGTCACCAAGCTTGGCGAAATTTTGGTCATTTGGCGCGATTTTCCCAATGGGGCTTGTAAAGTTAGTTTTTCTGCATTAACATGTATACTAGCCTAATATTACTCTTCTATGACGTAATCAAATTCCCCCCCTTTACGTGGAATCTTCGAGCGATACATTCTTCTAGAAGCTCTTTGTAGCTTCTGCGACATCTATAAATACCGGCATGAGAACTCTCCAGTCAGTAGAGATGGGCGGTTCAACTCATTTTACTGATTCGAATCTCAACTCACTCACTGCTTCGATGATTCGAATCAGTGATTCGAATCTTGAATCAATAAAACAACTAAAGAAATTTTCCCTCTCTCTGCGCCGAAAGCAGTACTATTTAAACACCCTTCACCCATTCATCGGGTTTCTTCTCCGCTGAGTTCTCGGGCAGCTAGCATCTCTCTCTCCTTGCTCGAGTAAAACTAGTGTTTAAACTGCCCGAAATGAAAATACAGGGGAGCTTCGTATGACCCCATGGGCCTGTAAGATTACAAGGTTAAGTTTGGTGTCAAAGTATTCGAAATTTTATGTATCGATGGGGGTTCACGTCTAGGGGGGGTCGAGAATCAATAAAAAAGCGCTCCGATGGATAGTTTCCGAGATATACGTTAATTAATTATGGTAATTAGACTAATTAACCATGATTGAGGCTTAAAAGGACTGCAAACATGTAGAAATTGGCTCTGAGATGGTTTCCAGACTTTGGAGATGCCGCCGCAGGAGGCTAGTGTTTAAACTGCCCAAATTGAAAATATAGGGGAGCTTCGTATGACCCCCTGGGCCTGTAAGATTAAAAGGTTAAGTTTGGTGTCAAAGCATTCGAAATTTTAAGTAACGGTGGGGTATTGAGTCTAGGGGGGGTCGAGAATCAATAAAAACGCGCTCCGGTGGATAGTTTCCGAGATCTACGTTAATTAATTATGGTAATTAGACTAATAAACCATGGAGCTGTTTTTTCCGCGATCCGGCATCGTCATCAACGGAGAGAAAGCAGTAGCAAAAGCATCACAAGCTGGTATTGATCTCAGGATTTTCTTATCGCCGGCCTCAGAGGCGTAGCCAAGGGGGGGGGGTTAGGGGGGTCATAACCCCCCATGAGGAATTTTTTGCCATACAAAATGTATATTCTTCACTACATTATCACACACACGTATACATATATATGAGTTGCAGTAGTCATAACCCCCCCCATGAAAAATTTCTGGCTACGCCCCTGACCGGCCTGTATTTTTTACCTTTATCGAATTCGAGATTTCACTGAAATGAAAATGGGAATATCGGATATTTGATGTTGAAATAAAACCGATATGTCGATATTTATCGATTTTTGGCCCAGTCCTACTGAGGGGCTGCTGCCCCCCCCCAAAAAATGGGACCCTTTACTTAGCTTACAATTGAACTTTATCTTTAAATTTGATACCCAGCCCACACCGAAATAAAATCCTGGCTACGCCACTGTCAATAACACTAACTACGCCACTGCTTTAGACCCTATTTTGTATTTCTCTGAATTACGAAAGAAAATAAAATCATTCCCCTTAAACGAAAAACAAGGTAAAAAAAATATCTTAAACGAAATCTGCAGCAATAAAGCGAAATGTTATTTTGCTTACTACAAAGTCCTTTTGTGAGAGCGCTTAATACCGCCCCTGTATCCTTCATTAAAAGTGACAAGCACAATCCTAACTTTATTTCATTCTATTTCCCTTCACATGAAAACCCGCCACCATGTAAACTTAACGTTCCGTTTTTTTTTTTTTTTTTTTTTTTTTTTTTTTTTTTTGAGGGTGGGGGCAGGGGGACATATATTGAAGTTAAAAGTAGAAAAGGGATGTTTCATTAAATTTTAAACAAATATTAAATCAGCCAGACAAGTTGGAAGGAGGGAGTCCCCCCGAGGGAAAAAGGTTTAAACAACTTTGAGACAACCCCCCCGCTCTTCCACGAGCATTGGCGTAAATTGGCATGTAATATTTGGATGGGGTGACAAAATGTTTCCGATTGTATAAAATATCATCATTATAAATAGCTCTGATACTTGAATTTTCTTAATTTTTTTTTCGGGGGGGGGGATTGACCCCTCTTGCCCTTAGGAAGTAACGCCTATGCCCCCCGCCAAAAGTAAACGATGTTCGACCCACTCCACACCCACAGACAGATAAAACTTTAAATCCGACCACCAACCAAGAAATGAAACACCAAAGATTCGAAAAAAAAAAACTTCAATTAGATGAAACATCCTTTCAACTCTTTTCGACTCTGAGTCGATAGAAGATTCGAAAAAAAAACTCCAATTAAATGAAGCATCCTTTCAACTCTTTTCGGCTCCTTTCGACTCTGAGTCGATAGAAGATTCGAAAAACTAACGAATCTCAACGATCGTATACAATCACCGAAACAGAGCGAAACACTGATTCAGTAAAGATCAGGGCTGAGGAGTAGAGCACTACAAGTAGCGAAACTACAGTAGTCGCTACTTTTTTTAGTAGTTTGTTGTGTAGCGCGCTACTTTTTTTTAAAAGTAGTTTGTAGTGTAGCGCGCTACAAAAAATTAGTAGTTTGTAGCTCGTTTTGGAAGCTACTTTTGCTGCGTCATCATTTCCGGCGATTGATCTCGTGTGCAAATTCTCTTTCTCATGACACCAAGCATAGAACTGGAACTGAAAGAATACCCAATCCCTCCCCCGACCCTCCCAGGGTATCTATGTGTGCCCGTGCCCCCCGGGATTCTATGGGGGCACACACCACACGCACACGAGCATGTATTATTTCTATGCTCTCACAGAATTCCTTTGAATTCTGTGAGAGGGGGATTCTTGAAATCTGTGGGAAGGACTTGCAGGGGGCAATACAGCTTCGTTTTACAACTTCCTGGTTTACACGAGCCCAGAAAATTACTGAGAAAGCAATGAAAAGGAAAAAAAACTCCAATTATACCCCTTGAACCTGAACCTATAATGAATTGTCTACTTTGGTTTTCTAAATTCGTTCTCAAACGTGAACTGGTCGCCCATTTATTGTTGTCTTTTTTGGGGGGAGTTACGTTGCGTTCAAATTTTCATTTTAACTTGGTTAATGTGACTTGTAAATATATAATTTTGTGAATAGTGTTTAAGTTTCTATATTCTATGTATGTTTAATTTTATGTTAAAATTTTATTTAATGAATACAATTACCAAAATGGGCCTAAATCAAAGAACCGAAGGTATGTTTAACTTATGTGCATATTTTTTTCTCTTTGTTAAATGTAATATAAAACCAAAAATAATTGAACAGTATGTAACATATTACAAAAATTAGTTTTATGCGTGATTCCCCCCCCCTCCACGAATCTCGATGAAAGTGAAAGTTTATTTTTGTAATAGTTGTAGTATTTTACGATCTCAAAGAAAACAGCAACAAATAAGAATACGAGTTTTGTTTTAAAATATAAGTAACCGGATTATCTAAATACAAATTTAATGATTTTTTGAAAATCGCCTTTTCCCAAAGGGGGACAGGGGGCAAAACGGGTATTTCACAAATTTTTAATATTGATTTTATATCTCAAATTAAAAAAAACAGACATTCACAGGATTTTTGTTTGAAAATATAAAAAAACAGGAAAATCGGAAAAAAATGGGTGATTCTTCGAAATTTACCTTGAGGGGATGGAGTCAAATGAGTTTTCACATATCCTTCATACCTTACAGGAAAAAAAAAAACAGATATTAAGATTTTTTGTTTTAAAATGTAACAAAATGGAAAACCTAAAAAAAAATTTAAGGATTTTTTAAAGATTGCCACCCCAAGGGATGCTGCACTGGGGGAGGGGGGGGGGCAAAATGTTTTTGACGTATATATTTAACATATCCTTTGTATTAAAAACAGAACATACATATGATTTTTTTTTAAATACAACAAAAAAGAATATCTAAAAAGAAATTTTAGGAAGGGGAGGGGATATAGCAAGTTGGCAAAACAAAGACAAACAAATGAAGTATGATTTTTATTTTTATTTTGCTTTAAAATGTAATAAACAAGAACGTCTAAAAAATATTAGGATTTTTTTTGTCGCCCTTATGGAGAGGAGGGAGCCGAAACATGTTTTTCAAATATCCTTCATATATCAAAGAAAAAAAAAGCAGATATTCTTTATTTGTTAATGAAATATTTAGATTAGTTAAAATATGTGTTAATTTTAAAAAAAGTTTTGCTATGTCACTTTCTTGAAACATTCAACTATCAATATACGTCAAAAAATAGTAAGGCTGTCTCAGCCCGCCCCCCCCCCCTCAGAATATACATTTTGTATGGCAAAATTATTACATACGTATCTCTAAACGACTCATTTAGTGGCGTAAGCTGTCCTCCCTTCGCAAATAAATAAATCATTAGCTTTTAAAATGAAATGTCGTTAATTTAAATATACAAGTACAATGTTGTGCTCTTAACAAAACATAGGAACTAAATTAATTTGGCAAGCCGTTACGTGATCTTTCTTCTTGACGCAATGACACCCTCAATTATTGAATCGTTTCTTTATACAACTAGTCCCACCAGTGGCGTATAAATACTTCCTTCAAGGGGGAGGGGGGTGGAGTTATAGACATAACTTTGTGTTAAAATGCGTAATATTTAAGCTAAAAAATGAAAATTTATGGGTATTTTGTTAAAAAAAATTTGACAAAGGGGGTGGGGTGGGGTGGGAGGGGGGTTGAGGGACTGGAAACGATGCAATAACGCCACCGAAAAGGAAAGCCCTCTCAACATCACTTGAATGTTAATCAGGGAGAGCATAGCATTGTTTAGTCCAAGGTTGAAAGAGCCGAACGTCTCTTCCTGAGAAAACTTAAATTTAAAAATGTGAGGTATTACCTAATATTAAACCCGTGTTTTATCTGTCCCCCATCATCCAACGGAGGAGACTCCCCTGGAATGGCCAATGTTGCTTCCGAGGACGGGGGTGTTTGAATGTACCGCCTGGGTACAGCTTTGCTTTGCGCTTGCGATAGCTTTCAAAGAACCCATATTTAACTTGTTCGCTTTCATGTAGAAAAAAAAAAAGCACAAAAAAGTATGTAATCACCTTGTAAAGTATGTAATCACTTCTGTAATCACCCTGCTGTATTTATATATATTTTTAATGCTATTTATATTAGAAATAAGGTATTATTTTGTAGATGCAGTTAAGTGGATAATTTTTTTTTTTAATTAAGGTAGAAACGTATTAAAAAAAAACCTCTCAGTTAAACGAGTTTTGACCGAGTTTAACGAGTTTACCGCTCAGACATCTAATTATTATTATTATTATTATTATTTTACTTTTTTGGTTCTCATGCTTTCGGAGCTCACTTTCCCAATTTATTTTTATCATAGAGGTATTAAAACTGAATTAGTTTTCAACAATACTTCAATAATTAGCAGTAGTTGTCAGTAGCATATATATAGGCTTCCATTTCGAGGGGAGGGGGACGATTCGGTATTTTAAACTTTATTGTTCTAAAGTTAAAAGAAATGTTTCAAAATAGCTCCTTTTTAATAATTGCTTTACATTTCTTGAGGGGGCCCGCCGCCCTCTTCAAACACTCCCCTGCTAGTTGTTTATTAGTCCAATAGTTTTTTTCTAATTAAGATATCAATAGTTTTCTTTAATTAAGATATAAATATCCTTAAATATGAATGTAATGCAAACTGAATCTGTTAGCAAAATTTGTCTCCTAAAAGTAGCGAAAAAGTAGCGAAGTAGCGACTACATTTCAAAAGTAGTGTAGCTAACTACATTTTTCAAAAAGTTGTTGTAGTTGTAGTTAGCTACATTTTTCGAAAAGTAGCGGTAGTTGTAGTTCGCTACAAAAAAAAGTAGTTTTTCCCACCACTGGTAAAGATTCGTTGCTGCACCAACTCAGTGACTAACTCACCCACACCCACTCATTTACTGTTTCAAATCATCTATCGACTCAGAGTCGTAAAGAGTCGAAAAGAGTTGAAAGAGTAAGGGAAAATCTCTGGGAACGGCAAAGGGAAAATAAGTTTTCCTTCCCTTCGCACTTGGAATGTATTTCCCTTGAGGGCTTGAGATTCGAATCAGTAGAGAGTGAGTGTAAAGACTGAGCCACTCAGTACCAAGATTCGAATCACTGATTCGACTCATCGAATCATTGGCCATCTCTACCAGTCAGTGTTGAGCGAGCTTCCGATGAGGACGCTGCTTTGCTCTGTGAATTGGATTGTGCTATAGAAACGGTATTTTCGCATGCGTTTTTGAAGATGATTTTTAAGTGTTCTGTGTAAAATCTTCATTGTTGTGTCTTAAGGGATTGTGTACGATATCCCTTGTATATTTCCACTGAATTTTGCCTGTGTAAGGGTTCTATTTTGTGTGAGAATTACAGCATTTGTACTGAGTGGACTGTAGCTATTGGCCGTTAGTCCTGTGAATTTTGTACAGATGATTGTTCGACGAAGTTCTAGAAGCAATAAAATTTGTGTTCCATCCTCACAAGTGGACTCTTTTCTAGAACTTTCTACACCTACTAGACTTCAGAAAGACGAACCCAGAAACTAGCAAAGTTTTCTGCAACTTTTGGTGTCAGAAGTGGGATTCAGAAAAGACTTTCACCCCACGCATGGTGTGGACAAGAAAAATTGAGGACCTTAGGAAACTGGTAGAGGAGATGGAAACTGATATAATGAAGGAGATGACAGACGGACAAGACCAGATAAAAGCCGCACAAGGCAAGATGAAATCCGGAGAACAACAGTTGAAAGCCGATCAGGAAAAGAAATTTGAAGCCGGACAAGCTCATTTGGAGAAGAAAATAGTAACCGGATTGGACGAGATAAAAGCCATCTTGAGACATACGCTTTGACAGAAGAACTTCATTCACGCTCAAATTTTAAAAAAAATAATGTTTTATGGTCGAATTTCGACCACTGGCAGACAACTAGTTTATGTAAAATACTAGCTGCGTACTCGTTCTTTGTACGGAAGAAATCAAGTGTTTTTCTTACTCATATAAGTGAAATTAATTCCATCTTTACGAAATTTCAAAATATGAGGAATTCTTTGGCTCGTGATATAAACTTTGCGTTACAGATATTTATTGCAGATGTATACAACGTTACGACAAAATGTTAACACAAAAATGGTGTGTGCGTTATTTGAAATCAAACAGAACATAAAATAATGTGTTTCACAAACACATAAATTCACTTTCACGGTGCTTCCGCAGAATAAAATTTAGTCTGTCTTGTTTAAGTTCTGAAATAACGTCACATGGTGTTTTTATTTTGTCTTCTAATTACTAAAGCGTAAACGATGTGTAATCTCAGACAACACCTTGATAAAACTTTACTATACAAAAAAGGCTTAAAATATTGTTGATATCGTAGACATAGAAACATGAAACATTCATTGTTTCGTGAACCCAGGGGCGTAGCCAGAAATTTTTCATGGGGGGGGGGGTTACGACTACTACAACTCATATATATGTATGCGTGTGTGTGATAATGTAGTGAAGAATATGCATTTTGTATGGCAAAAAATTTCTCATGAGGGGGGGGGGGTTATGACCCCCCTAACCCCCCCGTGGCTACGCCCCTGCGTGAACCTTATCGCTGTCGTGGCTGTGGTAAAAGTTTATCCTAGTGAAGTAATTTCTCCGTAATGGACGTTACTCTCAGTAAGTTTGTAATGCAATTTGAAATTTGTAACATCAAAATGGTGTCAAATTTATTTGCGATTAGAATTCAAGATTAAAAACTAATTTCATATTTATCATATTTTTACCATGATAACCATTACTAAGGATATGTTAAGGGGGTGGCGGTTTCCCTCCTCCTTCCCAAAATTTCAACCTTGGTAAACAAAATGATACTGAAGTCCTTCTGTGAAAAATTCTGTCTTTTTTCTATTGTTTGCACACCCTCCGAATTTTTTTTCTGAGTACGGCCCCTTCCATTACTGCCCCTTAAGCTTCCAAATTTAACAATAAAATGAAAACTTAGAGAGTTAAGTTTAGGAAAATGAAAATACATATTATGAACAAATAGACATTATTTTAAAGGAGCTTTAAAAATTCTTAGATTCTTAATGCTGCTACAGCTATTTTGCAGTTTTTCGTTCGTTTGTCTGGCAACAGGATTTTCAATTTACCCATAGCACACATACACAAAATGAACTTTTCCACGCCTACATGATACTTGTCCTTTATTTTTAATGCTTGCTTTTTTACTGCAGAATTATTCAATCCTGTCGTTGCTAAGAAAGCGGAAAAAAATCTTTTGTAAGGACGTTAAAACTTCACGAATCAGTTAATTACATTAAAAATTACTTACTTTAAAATTTGTAAACAGTCTCATAATAGTTCTTTATCTTGTGTAACTGAACTTGAATGGAATCCTAAATATGCATTTTATTATTTGACAAAATTAAAAAAAAAAACATTCTGACTAATAGATCGGAACTTTTCTAAGCCTTACCGGAGAGCAAAACTTGTCAACGAAGGTGAATCTTTTTCCCTGCATAATTTCATGGTAATGCAATCTCTGTTCATTAATAGTATTTTAAATAAGCAAACTTACCTTATAATTTCAAACTATATATAGAAAAAGGTGACACAAATTTCTCTTCTGTAGATGAGAATAATTTTGATACTGATTTTTTTAAATCTTACACACTCTGAAAACAAAAATGAGAAATGCATTTCTCTAATTATCTCTAATTATATAATACTGTTAAGTCTTTGAGAAACGGTTCAACTGAGAGTGGTCAAGAGAACGCAAATCTCTCTTTCCAGGGGCACATGATAAATCGTAACTGATGACCACACAAATGACCGGAAACCGTTCATGCTCGCTGTCATTAGTACAAGTAGGGTGTCATTAGTACATCATAAGGGGTCTTACAAGACTATCGTCTCAGCCAGTACTCACACCATAGTTCAGCTGTCCCTTTTCGAAGAAAATGGATGCCAACAGATGAAAAAGCATTAGTTTTAAAGCTCTCGCAGGAACAGATCATTCTTTCAAAACTTTTAATGACTATGTCATTTTATCTCTCACCCCCTTTAATGAAAATTGTCCGAAAAACGTGTCCCAAAATGCGAAATAAAAGTAAGAATAAATTGTTGAGTATTGAATTGTTTATTCTTTTACTGTGCAATGTTTTATCCTCCTGAATTCCGTATCCCTCAATAAACATTTATCTACTTAACTGTAACTGTGCTCGTGCATGCATTCTTTTTACTTCTTCTATACTTCTTTCCTTATTGATGTTACCTTGGTATGTGATGTGCCTGTTTCTTCCGTTCTAATTTAATAATGTAAATGTTATGTTAAAATCCCACGCTCACTAGGTTTGTGCCATAACTCTGCTAACATTTCTGAAAGATTATGGACACCAGATGGATTAATTTATTTGTTTGCTGATTTTTAACGTTCATTTCAAGGTTGCATCATTCATCCTCGAAATGGCGACTGGAACTTGGCTGAATATCATAAAATTAAGGATGCATCAAGAATAAATTGCAAAAGGTGTAAACGCATCGGCCACTGGACTAGCGAATGTGAAAGTGGAAAAAAGAATAATTTTAAACATAAGCCTAACAGCCTGCGATTCTTATCCACTCTGGATGACTCCCCAATAGGGTTACTAGCGAAATACAGCAACCCTACTCGCATAAAACTCTCTCAACAATATCAAATAACTAAAAGCAAAATTTTTCGTGTGTTAAGAAAGATACTAAAAATTTATAAAAGTTACTTCAGTTATCATCGACCCACGTTTGCAATTGCAAGGAAAGATCAGGTAACCCTCCTACTTCCAGTCGGTGAAATAAATGTAAAGGAAGAATAAAAGAAAAAGGGGTGAGAGATAATATGACATAGTCAATTAATATCTTTTTAATATGGCAATAATGAAACTAAAAAATTACGGGGTTCGGGGGGGGGTCTTCCCCTGACGAGGCTCGAAGACCCTAGGATATTTAATTAGGTCTACCTGTAAACCATCTCTTCTTTGAGAATCGGAAGTTACAATAAGTGAGTACTGATGGTACGCTTATTTTTTCTCCGTAACTTTCAATTAAAAATGATTAGATTCTTTTTTATACGCTCCTTGAAGAACACAGAGTACTTGCAAGGAGGGGGTCGTGAAGGAAGTAGCCAAAGAATAAGTGGTAATGCATGTATAAAAAGTTATATTTTTTAATTACTCTTTTTTTTGCTTTAAAACATATATATTTTCACTTAAACTATTTATTAAAACTTTACCGAGAACATTACTTTGTAAAAAAGGCGACTAAATGCTCATTGTTGAAGAATTAAAATCTGCATGTTTGTTGAGGAATGTGAGGCAGGGGACCATCATTTCAAGTTATCCTTTGTTCGGGGGGGGGTGCAATATTAGAAAATTGGGAGCTGCTGTTCTAAAGCACTATATCGCTTTTATTTGGAAAGATGAGTGTAGCTCGATAATTTTGCTCCCTTGGAAAAACAGTCCGAATCACGCCCCCTCCCTGACACCTTTAATTCTTCACCCTCTCCCCTTAACTTTGTATTTACTAAAAACTATCCATCCTCCCCTAAAAATGTGCTATTTTGAAAAAAACAAACACAAATTAGAAAGACTATTTAAACATTTTGAGATCCAACTGATTTTACGACCCCTCTTTTGCTAGCGTCCCTGGCAAGGACTATCCCCGCGTCACCCTCCATACGGCCCTGTTTAAAAAGCAGATGCGTAGGATCGAACGGGAGCTGCGAAGAAGTCAGGAAACTGGAGTAATCCTCAGCTTTAATTCACAAGGGTGCGGAAGTGGCTAAATTAAAAATTTTTGTTGAAGCGTCAACATCAGCTGCATTTTCCTTTTTCGCTAATTTGATAAGGACTTTAATTTATGTGGCTTTGTTTAAAATTAATTATAGATTCTCCTAATTAAATTTAAACAAATTAATTAGGATTGTTTTAAATTAAAAAAATTTAGATTTCTTTAAAGTTAAAAATGTGCGACAGTACATTTTTGCGGCATAACTTTTGAAGTATATCAGAATAAAAGGAAGGTAATGGACATTCATATTTATACATAGCCTAATTCATATTCTATGAGAAATAATTTTTAATATACGAGACGAACGTAGGAAATTTATCTCTTGCTCGTATACTTTTTTTGTAGGGTGTAACTTACAACCATTTCTTTAGACATCTGGATAAGATATGCAGTAAAATGGCAGTGACAGTTCAAAATAATTACTGGAGGAAATGAATCAACAGGTTCAAAGACCATCCTTCCCGACGATGTGCGGATGAGGGTAATTTAGCATAGCCTGGAGGTGAAGGCCTGGACACCCAGTGGACGGACATCTGAACGTTTTCCATTAATGAAAAACGAGGAGATGCAAAGAACGCTCCCTGACAGTACACAACGGAAACTTTCCAGATAGCACAAACTTGTCCAGAACACGCCTAGAAGACGTCATATAGACAAGCTGACATGTCCATTAAACATCCATGATTCGTCCAATTCTCGTCCATTTTACGTCAATATGGCACTATACGACGCCCATATGACGTCTTATAGACATGTATATGGACGTAATAATGGACGTGTTTGTCTATTCAAAGACCTTTTACGGTCGAATCCTGGACATCAACAAAAACCATTTAGTAATTTTTAGCTAATTTTATGTAATGATTAATTTAAATTTATTGTTACATCTTAAAAACGAATTTTGTAAAAATATTCGCACCTAATTTTTTTTAAAAACAAACCTTTAAGTACTTTCCCCGCTTCAGATTCGAACCCTTAATCATTGACTTCACAGTAGAGTGTGCTAGCCACTATACGCAGCGGGAATTGCTCTACTTCGTCAAAATGTCGAAGTAAAGATTTTTTACTTTCGGACTGGGAACTTAGAAAAAATATGCAGCTGTTCGATTTTGGATGTGGAGTCACTAGAGAATTTTCTTTTTTCTATGAGGATATGAGTTTCTTTTTACACAATACCGCTTTTATAGGAAATAATATTACATATAATGTATTTTAAATTTCAAAAGTTCCCAGACAAAAAAAAAAGCCTCTAGAATTTAAAATGTTTTTAAACTTTTTTGGGGTAAAATGTAATATCAATAAAAACATAAAGTATAATAAATTCAGCATCGTAAGTACAGTATTGGGTAAAATGAAAATCCAAGACAAAAAAGTAACTTTTCTAAATTTTGTCTATTTCTGGACTTATACATACATCCATTTTATGTCGTATCACTGACATAGTGTGGATCATCTGGAATACGTCCATAAATGGACTTATTCTAGATATTCTAATTCTAGTTTTGGTCTATTCATGGACATATTCTGGATTTTCCAGATTATGTCCATAAAAGATGTCTTATGGATGTCTATGTATAGACATGGATGTATTATGGATGAGTTGGATCAGAAACATACATAAAATGGACAAATGTGTTATCTGGGTTTAGAAGCGTTTAAGAGTATTTGTGATAATAATACTGTTTAAAAGTTTGATTATATAATGATGGCAGTCAGTACGCCCACCTGAATAACTTTTTAAAAAAAATTGAGAAATACAGTCAACCCTCGTTAAACCGCCATCTTTGGTTCCACGTAATTTTTGGCGGTAATCAAGGGTGGCGGTTTAAAAAGGGACTTTAAATTATACCTTTTAAAACTGGTACCATGAATGTATTTACTTTTAATAGCTCAAATAATAACTAATTTTCATTAATGTAATCTGTATTGATTCAAAACTTGCCAGGCAGTGAACAGTTGTTACTCTTGCTTTCATTCTTTTAACTCCTCTTTCAGATTGATTAGATATTGTTTAGCTTGGCATCGTTGAGAAAAACAGACCAGACTCGTCCATATTGTACATATCCCTCAAGGTATATTCTTCAATAATTCCTGCAAGTTTCTTCCTACCAGCATCCACTACATTCACATCCACAGCTGCTATTTCGCCATGTCGGAAGTCTTGAGAAAGACCATTCCGTTTTTTTGAAATTTTGCAACAATCCATTGCTATATAAAAAATTCTCAATATTAAATTTTTCTCCAATTTCGCTTGTTCTTTTATCACTTCATCAGTTACTGTCCCATGTTTTTCATTTACTTGTGTTATCCACATTATAAGTGCATTCTCCAGAATTTCGTGTTTGCCATTTCTCATCTTTTTCATTAACAACGCTGATTCTTCAGTATTAGCCCACCTTTCTTTGCTGTTCAGAATATCTCCAACTGCTCTTCTACTGATTTTTTTCTCCAGAAGACTCGAAAAATGATTTGCAATAAATTGCTGAGACGCCGAAGGATGTTTTTGCTTAAATTCGCAAATCAAAATTTTTTCACGGACACTAAAAGAGTTTTAGACATTTTCACAGAGAAAGAATAAGCATTGTTGTAAAACAAGTCCACACACACAAAAAAAAACACTTTTCCTCTGAGCGAGAGTTTTTTGTAACACTTCTGTTTTGCCTCAGTCTCAAAAATGCTCACTCTCTCCTTTTATTGACTTGTGAGTCGGTCGAAAAACGTTTATGGTTGGGAGGAAATCAAAGCTTTTGTAGCGAATTCGCATACATTTTACTTTTGTTTTGAACAATTCCATTTGCAGCTGCATTTTTTGGCGCCTAGAGTATGACGTAACGAGCTCAGGAGACAGTGAACATTTGTTGTGAGTCTTGCATTTCCCCTGCAGTGACGTATCAAAATCAGAAAAAGAAAAGATTCTGGCAGCTCTTTTTTTTCTGCACTTCAGTCGTTCTTGGCGGTTTAAAAACCCACTTTTCCAATAGAAAATCAACTATTGTTCTCAAAAGTGAACGGCGGATGGCGGTAGACGAGGGGGCGGTTTATCAAGGGAATTTTACATTGCAGTATATTGTAACAAATTGGTTTTCTTCCCGAGCTGGCGAAGAATGAGGGTGGCTGTTTATCGAGGGGCGGTTTAGCGAGGGTCGACTGTACTATAAAAAATGAAATTTGGTGCCCTTCTATTAAAACTCAAGCGCAGGCAACCGCCTACTTCGTCTACGTCTTAAACCGGCCCTGGGCATTAAGTCAAAGTCGCAGTAAGGCTAAAGCGACCCTATTACTAGACAGTATTTTTGTGACAAATCAAGCGTTGTCCTCGAATCCAAGTAAAACTTGGTGACACTAGAAAATATTTTTGGGGACTTATTCGAGGACAAACATATTATTCACTATATCCATACTTTAAATCTTGACTGACTTTGATACTTAAAAATGAACTCTAATAGCTCTTCATACCCAGATAACACACATGTCCATTTTACGTCTATTTCTGGTCCAACTCATCCATAATACATCCATGTCTATACATAGACATCCATAAGACATCTATTTATGGACATAATCTGGAAAATCCAGAATACGTCCATGAATAGACCAAAACTAGACTTAGAATATCCAGAATATGTCCATTAATGGACGTATTCCAGATGATACACACTATGTCAGTGATACGACATAAAATGGATGTGTGTATAAGTCCAGAAATGGACAAAATATGGAAAAGTTACTTTTTTGTCATTGATTTTCATTTTACTCAATACTGTACTTACGACGCATGAATTTATCATACTTTATGTTTTTATTGATATTACATTTTACCCCAAAAAAGTTAAAAAACTTTTTAAATTCTAGAGTTTTTTTTTTTTTCTTTTTTTTTTTTTGTCCAGGAACTTTTGAAATTTAAAATACTTTTTATGTATTATTATTTCCTATAAAAGCTGTATTGTGTAAAAAGAAACTCATATCCACATGCAAAAAAAAGAAAATCCTCTAGCGACTCAACATCCAAAAACGAATAGCTGCATATTTTTTTTCTAAGTTCCCAGTCCGAAACTAAAAAACATTTACTTGAGCATTTTGACGCATCAGAGCAAGTTCCGCTGCGTATAGTGGTTACCACACTCTACTGTGAAGACCTGATCAAGGGTTCGAATCTGAAGCGGGGCAAGTACTTAAAGGTTGGTTTAAAAAAAAGATTGCTACGAATATTTTTACAAAATTCGTTATTAAGATGTAACGATAAATTTAAATTAATCATTACATACAATTAGCTAAAAATTATTAAATGGTTTTTGTTGATGTCCAGGATTCGACCGTAAAAGGTCTATAAATAGACAAACACGTCCATTATCACGTCCATATACATGTCTATAAGACGTCATATGGGCGTCCTATAGTGCCATATTGACGTAAAGTAAAATGCATGAGAATTGGGCGAATTCTGGATGTTTAATGGACATGTCAGCTTGTCTATATGACGTCTTCTGGACAAGTTTGTGCTATCTGGGTATCAATTGTGTATCCTTATTTCTAATAAATTAAATGAAGTATTTCAATCATTTATAAGTATTTATTTAAACCACAAATATGAAAGGAACATCATGCTGAAATACTGCAATTTATTCAAAATTTAACTCTTGGCATAATATTTGTATTTTTCAGAAGACATTACTTTTTACATTGGCTCATTTTATGATAACCCAGATAACATACTTGTCCATTTTATGTCTTTTTCTGATCCAACTCATCCATAATACATCCATGTCTACACATAGACATCCATAAGACATCTTTTATGGACCTAATTTGGAAAATCCAGAATATGTCCATGAATAGACCAAAACTAGAATTAGAATATCCAGAATATGTCCATTTATGGACGTATTCCAGACGATCCACACTATGTCAGTGATACGACATAAAATGGATGTGTGTATAAGTCCGGAAATGGACAAAATATGGAAAAGTTACTTTTTTGTCATTGATTTTCATTTTACCCAATACTGTACTTAGGACGCATGAATTTATTATACCTTATGTTTTTAATGATATTACATTTTACCCCAAAAAAGTTTAAAAACATTTTAAATTCTAGAGGTTTTTTTTTTTTTTTTTTTTGTTGAGGAACTTTTGAAATTTAAAATACTTTTTATGTATTATTATTTCCTATAAAAGCGGTATTGTGTAAAAAGAAACTCCTATCCACATGCAAAAAAAAGAAAATTCTCTAGCGACTCAACATCCAAAAACGAATAGCTGCATGTTTTTTTCTAAGTTCCCAGTCCGAAACTAAAAAATCTTTACTTCAACATTTTGACGCATCAGAACAAGTCCCGCTGCTTATAGTGGCTAGCACACTCTACTGTGAAGTCCATGATTAAGGGTTCGAATCTGAAGCGGGGTAGTACTTAAAGATTGGTTAAAGAAAATTAGGTACGAATATATTTACAAAATTCGTTATTAAGATGTAACGATAAATTTAAATTAATCATTACATAAAATTAGCTAAAAATTATTAAATGGTTTTTGCTGATGTCCAGGATTCGACCGTAAAAGGTCTATAAATAGACAAACACGTCCATATGCATGTCTATAAGACGTCATATGGGCGTCCTACAGACAGTGCCGTATTGACATAAAATGGACGAGAAATGGACGAATCCTGGATGTTTAATGGCAGTGGCGGCCCGTGGTCAAAAATGTTAGAGCAGCCGGAAACATGTGACCCCCCCCCCCTCTTGGAAATCTTTGTTACTGAATTCGAAAGCTGGCGGATTAAGCCCTCACCCAGGATAAAAAAAAAAGAAATTACATAAAAATGTAAGAGATCCTATTTTACTTCCATAAAATGGACATAAATTTCAACCAGCCGCTCCTATCCTGAAAATTGCATTAATCCGTGTCTCATTCGAAGTTTCCTGAGAATTTTCTTTTGTAATGATAGCTTGAGAAGAAAAGAAGAAAAAAGAACACTTACTTACTTTTTATAAGTCAAATCTATCCTCTTTTCTTTTAAACTTGCGAATCAGTCAGTGCTGCCCTCATAAAAAGGCGTTGTTTTAATTCAGATATCATTAATTTAAAAGCTCTTTAAAATTCCCCATGTTTAAAGAATTTTCTAGCTCGCCATGTCCTCTTAATGCCAGTTCTTGCTTACTTAAAAACAATACTGCTTTGATGGGTACTTGCATGAAGCGTCTATTCAGGCTTACCTTCTTGATAAATTCAGCAATATAAAGTCGAGAGTTTTCCTTTAATGCGTCAGCAATTTAGCTTCCACTTCTTATCAACTCCTTAAATTTTAAAGAATTTTTTAAATGCTCGATTGAGCTTTCATGTGTTTTACGTGCTCGTGTAATGGTGGTTAACCCATCCTATCCAGTACCATTCCTGTGCGGAGTTTGCGTTAGTAAAGAGACAAATGGACTGTAAAATGCGAAATGCGTTTATTTTGATGCGTGTTACTGCGTAGCGTACGAGAGAGAAAGTTGCGAGGAAAAAACATTGCAAGTAGAAGGGTTGCCAAAATGGCGTGATTACAAAGTGTGCCAAGAACGGCGCTTGATGGCCAAGGATGTACATTGCAAAGACGGAACATCCCGCCCGACGTTGAAACATGTTTCAAAGGAAAAAATATGTAAGGTTACATCACTCGTTAACTTATAAGATAAGAAAATAACACAATATTAATTAGGATAATGAATACAACAAATACAAATTAACTCTTCAATTTTACTGAAAATTGTCTGCAATAGGCAAAATGCAAATTTTAGATATTGGTCTCCTAACATTTGCCTTTGCTGTGCGTATATCAGCTACTCTGACATTGCCATCTGGGCCTGAAATTACTTTAATGACTCGACCTAAAGGCCACTGGTAAGTTGGAAGCTGAATGTCCTTTACTAAAACTAACATACCAGGACTTAAATTTTCTTTTTTAAGCAACCACTTTGAGCGCTGCTGTAAATGGCTCAAATAACTGTTTTGCCAGTGTTTCCAAACAGTTTGAACTAATTTTTGAGTCCTTTGCCATCTAGTAAGAAGATTGTCTCGTTTGTCAATGAAGTTAGGCTCAGGGATAGAATTTATAGGTTTTCCTATAAGGAAATGGCCTGGAGTTAAAACTGAAAATTCGTCTGTATCAGTGGGTAGAGGAGATAGGGGTCGTGAATTAAGGATCCCCTCAATTTGAGTGGTTATTGTTAAAAACTCTTCGAGCGTTAGTCTTGCGGAGCCTACCACTCTCTTAAAGTGATATTTAAAAGCCTTAACGCCCGCTTCCCAAAGACCGCCAAAGTTGGGAGCCCTAGGGAGCAAAAATTTCCAACTGATACCTTCGGAGGAAAGCATATTCGAAACGTCTTCTCCTAACATTAGTTTGTATAGGTGTTTAATCTCTGCGGAAGCACCAGTAAAATTAGTCGCATTATCGCTAAAAATAATGGAGCTTTTTCCGCGGCGGGCAAAAAATCTTTTCAGTGTAGCGATTAGAGCTTCGGAAGTTAAGTCCGAGACAAACTCTATGTGCACAGCCTTGGTTGCCATACATATAAATAAAGCGACATACACTTTTTGAAGAGTACCTTTCCTCTGTCCCTTATACTTTACCTCGAAAGGCCCACATAAGTCGATACCTGTGTTTAAAAATGCCGAACTAGGTGTGACTCTTTCGGCTGGAAGGTCCCCCATTATCTGGTTTGCGACGACTGGCTTGTTTCTGAAGCATTCTACACATTCGTGAACTACCTTGCGTGCTACACTTCTGCCACCAATGGGCCAATATTTTAAACGAACAGTATTTAGAAGGGCTAGAGGGCCTACATGAAAATCTCGTTTATGGTAGTTTTGAAATATAAGCTTAACTAATTTATTTCCGGCTGGCAGAATGATGGGATGTTTTTGATTAAATTTTAAATTAGAATGCGCAAGTCTGCCACCTACTCTTAATAATCCATCGGATGGATCTATGAATGGATTAAGAAATTTCAACTTACTTGTAGGAACTGGCAATCCCCTTTCTAAAGCAGATATCTCGGGGGAAAAGTACCTTACCTGAACAATTTTTAAAAGCACATTTTCTGCGTTTTTGTATTCCTCCTGTTTGAGGAATCCCTTTTCCTTTTCAGGAAATTTACTATTTCGGAAGAACCTAAAAATGAATGCTAGAATTCTGATTAGTTTGTGAAAATCATTAGGGATATTTAGCAAATCATTTAAAAACTTAGTCATTAATTGAAGTTAAAGTCATTTTGGAAATAGGCTTGAGTTCATCGGCGAAAAGTTTGTTGGTTGAGGCACTAGAATTTGGTACAGTCTGAAAGGCAGGTAAATTTAATTTTGAAATGTCTGGTCCTTTAAACCACAATTGACTGGCTGCAAGGGCTTTAACATCAAGTCCTCTGGAAAGTAAGTCAGCAGGATTATGCTCTGATGGAATGTGCTGCCACTGAAACTCTTTCGAGAGTTGCTGAATTTGAGACACTCGGTTACTTACAAATGTCTTGAGTAAGTTTGATGGAGAGTTTATACATGGGAGGGCTATAGTTAAGTCTGAATATGATATGACAGAGTCTATGTGCAGTCTTAATGAAGCAATGACTTTCTGTGTGAGTTTTGAGAGAAGCAGACAGGAGCAAAACTCAAGTCTAGGAATCGTCATGGATTTGTTGGGGCTACTTGCGATTTACTGCACAAAAGTTGGCTTGCTATTTCATCGGAATTGGATACAGTTTTTATGTAAATCACTGCACCATACGCCTTTGAAGATGCATCTGCAAATCCGTGTAATACTACGAGTTTTGTGCAAGCTTGCAAAAAACATCTGGGAACATGAATGGATTCTATATCTGGTAGAGTTTTTATGAAGTTTTTCCATTGTTTGGACACATCTGGTGGTAGTGTTTCGTTCCAGTCCAATTTGAGTAACCACAATTGCTGCATGAATATTTTTGCCTTGGCAATGACCGGGCCCAAGAGTCCAAGGGGGTCATATATGCGAGCAATTTGTGAAAGCACGTCTCTTTTGGTGTAGTTGCAATCTGTGCTGGTGCTAACCTTATACGTAAGGGAATCACTTAAGCTGTTCCAAAACATTCCTAGAGTTTTGACCATTATTTCTTCAGAATTTCGGTCAAGCGTGAATTCCTTAAGTTCTGCTGATGAAGCCCTATTGGAACACCACTTGTGCAAAGTCATGTCTCCTCGTTGGAGCAGCTGTGTTAATTCTGATTTGAGTTTTTCAAACTCGTAAAGTTATGAAGCACCTGAGAGGCAATCATCCATATAACAATCTTGTAGTACTGCCTTTGAAGCTAAAGGAAAGTTTTTTTCCTCATCTAGAGCAAGTTACTGTAGAACCTTTGTTGCTAAGTATGGAGCGGATGTGGTTCCATATGTGACCGTTTGTAGCTCAAAAACTTTAGTTGGTGCGGTTTTACTGGTCTTCCAAAGGATTTTTTGCAGTTTATTTTGTGAAGGATTAACATCTATCATCCTGAACATTTGTTTGATATCTGCAGTGAATGCATAAGCGTGTTTTCTAAATCTAATTAGAATCGAGAAGAGATCTTCCTGAAGCACTCCTCCCTTGCTCAGTAGATCGTTTAAAGAATTTCCACTAGACGTTTTAGCACTCGCGTTGAAAACTACACGAAGTTTAGTAGTTTTATTTGATGGGCGTAACACACCGTGATGCGGTAGGTAGTACCCGTCTTCAACGTCTGAATCTTCTTTCAACTCTTCCATATGTTGTAATAATTCATATTCGTTGAGAAAATCTGAATAAAGTGTTTGCATAGTGGGATCACGTTCTAAACGCATCCACAACTGGTCGAGTTTTTTTGATGCGATTGCCTTAGAATGTCCTAACATTTCTTCGGAAGAATCTGGTTTGAATGGCATTTCCACAACGTATCTACCGTTCGGTTTCCTATAATGCGTTTTTGCGAAATGCTCGTTGCAATATGTTAACTCATCATTGCAAGTTTCGTTTGTTTCTACCTCTCCAATTTCCCAAAAACGTTTGAGAGTTTTATTAAGGATGTCTAAGTTTTTAGTTAAAAAACATTGTTTAGGAGAATTATAAGTAGGGTTGTCTGAAATAACACCAGAAACAAGATAACCAAAACAACTTGATTGTAAGAATAAATTGTCTGCTAGCTTTATTTTATCGTCATTCAATAGAGAAAAGAATAATTCCGCGCCAATAAGGATATCTATTTTTTGAGGAATAAAAAATGATGGATCAGCTAGTTTAACTTCACTTGGAATTTTTAAGTTCGAAATATTTAATTTTGTAGATGGTGTGAAACTTGTTATGTTAGGAACAATTAATAAATCTACTTCCCATTGCGAATCCCTATTTTCATTCGATAAGAGAGCCGAAACTTTTTTCTTTATGTTTACCGATGTACCATTCAAACCAGTAATTGGGATGTTTATTTTCTCCTTTCTCAAACCCAATATATCTGCCGCAGAAAAGGAGAGAAAACAAGACTCGCTGGCAGAGTCAAGAACGCCTCTTAATGGTTTGAATCCCCCCCCCCCCCATGCGTCTCTGACATGTATTATAGCTGTGTTTATTAAAATGCTCTTATCTCCATTACAGAAAAACGAAAGGCAAGGATTTTCTGGCGCCTGCAAATCAACAGATTCTGAACTGTTAGATTGTTGATTTGGTTCTTGAGATTGTGTATGCGTCCAGAGCCTGGGTTCACTCTCTGGGATGTTATGACTACTTGTCATGGGTATCGGCGGTGTGGAATATTTATGAAACAATGTGTGATGATCTAATTTCTTTTCACAAACACAACAGGAACTTTTAGAGTTACATCTGGATAATTGGTGGAATGCACATAAGCAATTTTTGCAAAGACGATTTTTTAAAAACTAAATCTAACCTTTCGGATAATTTCATTCCTTTAAATACATTACAATGATACAGAGCATGTGTTTGTAATTTACAGGCGATGCACAATTTAGGAGATTTGTCTGCCTTAACAAAAGGAGATTTCGATCTATCGGCATTAACTTTAGAAGGAATATTTGTTTGAATATTATTTAAGATTTGGCACCTCCTTTCTAAGAATTCGAGGAAATCATCAAATTCAGGTACATCGTTGTCTTTCAATGTTAATTCGAATTGCTTGCGAGTGTCTCGATCTAATTTATCAAGTACAATATTTAATAACAAGGCATTAGATAATTTATCTCTCGCGAAATCTAAGATTTTTAATGATCTAAGATTTTTCAAAATGGTATCTAATATGTTGCGTAGATCTTTTCCTGATTTATGCTTTAAGGGATGGAGATTTAAAATGTTTTTGATATGACAGTTAACAATTATTATTTTGTTTTCAAAGCGTTGTTCTAAAGCTTTAAAGAGAGAAGAAAAGTTATCGTCAACAGTTTCTATGATTTTAGCATCTCCCTTAAGCGATCCGCGTAAATAATGCAATTTTTCATTTTCAGAAAGTTCAGGATTTTCAGTAATTAAGCTATTGAACTGCGTTTTGAACAAGTTCCATTCCTCAAATTTTCCGCTGAAAAATGGAAGTGGGATTTTCGGAAGCTTTACAAAAGCCCTTTTTGGTTGATCACCACATAATAGATTCTTCAACACCTTTGTTTTGCACAGAGTCAGTATTTATAGTTTTTAATTTGTTAATAGAGGTTTTGAGGCTTACCTCTAATTTTTGAATGTCACCATCCACTTCGAAAAGAGAGGTCTCGACTTTTTGGAATTCGTCTTCCTTTGCGATCATGTAGTATTCGTCCTTAAGCGTTTCGAATTTCTGCTGCATAGTAAGCAAAATATCCAATTGAGCCTGAAGTTCAGGAATGCCCATGTTTTCTTGCCCTTCTGTGAGGATATTATTTAATTTCGTCAGCTGGCTTTTGATGCCGCCGTGCTTTCGGTTTAGCGCTGTGGTATCAGTCATCTTAGCGATCTGAATTTATTACATTAAATTCAATCAAAGCGTATAAAATTACTTATTCCATAGGATCTGGTTTACCTGCGGTCGCTAAGGACCAAAATGTGCGGAGGTTACGTTAAGAAAGAGACAAATGGACTGTAAAATGCGAAATGCGTTTTTTTTTATGCGTGTTACTGCTAGGGAATGCAATCCCGCACTGTTTTTCATCTTGCGGGATTTCGGGATTGAGATTTATTGATCCCGCGGGATTGCGGGATCCCGCGATTGACATTTCATTTAGCTAGGGCTTCATTTCAACAGATAAAAGTTTTAAAAAAGTAAGATTTTAAGCACTATGAAGCTAACTTTAATAATAATAATTAATCTTAAGATAGATAATTTATACAATAACTTACATAAATATGAAAATTATAATTATGATTTTCAGAATGATATACTAAGTCATGGAAATTATAATCATGATATACTATGTTATGTCTCAATATATTATTATTAGTTATGTTAGTCTCTAAAAATCAGGAATTTACAGAAAAAAACAATTTATAAATACATTCACATATTTACGTTATTTTCTTAGTTGCTGAAAAAAGAACGTACAAAATCGAACAAATCCAATGAATCATTTCCTAGTCAAAATAATTAAAAGTGTGAATTAAAAGCAATTAAAAACCAAAATGAAAACTTTTATAATTAATTCTTGACTATTCGCTGAGATAAATTAGAATGAAATATTTCAGTTCATTTGGGACTGGGAAGTTTGCGAAAAATTTAGATTACGATGTTTAGATTTAGATGTAAGAACCAGACTCTTATTAGAAGATAATTAAAAAAAATAAAACTTTAAATTAAAATTTTTAATTATTGATTCGTTTATTGTTAGATAAGAGACATGATTATTCAAAAACTTTCGGTCTATGGATTGGGAAAGCGGCGTGAAATTTTAATGAAAAATAATTTATTTCTCAGTGTCAATCCCGCGGGATTACGATCCTAATCCCGCCGGACTAGTCCCGCAAATATTTGTGCGGGATCCCGCAGGATCCCGTTCCCGCGGGATCGGGATTGCATTCCCTAGTTACTGCGTAGCGTACAAGAGAGAAAGTTGCGAGGAAAAAACATTGCAAGTAGAAGGGTTGCCAAAATGGCGTGATTACAAAGTGCGCCAAGAACGGCGCTTGGTGGCCAAGGATGTACATTGCAAAGACGGAACAATTCCAAACGGTCTCTTTTATCTCAACGATTAAACACGGCCAACAAAACATTTTTTAAAAATAAAAACTGCCCCATAGCCACGAGAATAGTGCATATCATGAGAAATGGAAGCTACGACCATGCTGAGACGAACCTGCTTTTTTCTTATGAATGGACAATTTTGGTGTCGGTCTATTTTCTTTTAGTGGTTGTCGTTTATTACCTTCTTTTCATGTGTTAAACGGAGTTTCAAACAAGACGCAAACTGGATAATAACGGGGCTGCATGTTTCAAAACGGTTAAATCATAGATTCCAATAACACATGGACACAATAACAAATAAGGCTAAAAACTTTCAACCTTCCCAGACGAAAAAAAAAAAAAAAAAAAAAAAAAAAAAAAAAAAAAAATTGTTTCCGTTAGAATGGGCTAGAACAGCGGTTCTCAACCTTTTAACGTCGCCCCCCCCCAACAAAGGCTAACTTACAGTGGCGCCCCCTCTCACTTTTTTCAGCATTCATTGAGTTTTTTAATCTTTAATAATGAACATTTTAAGCGAAAATGGATATATTTTTCAGTAAAAATGAGAATAAATAAGATGATTTTTTAAAAACATGCATCACTACTTGCTCTATAGTATTTCTCGCCCTCCCCCTGCAAGTATTCTGCGGGGGGCGCGCCCCCCTCAGGTTGAGAAACGCTGGGCTAGAACATATATTCTGTGTCTTTATTCTCTCCCTCACTCTCGTCCGAGCCAATCAGTTCGTCGAATTCACTACTGCAGCAAAAATGAGAAAACCTTTCTTCGGCTGTGTCTTAGCTAAAACACCCTATGCTATCCTAAGCCGGTGAAACTGCTTACGTACTCGTTACCATGGCAACGGTGCTGCCAATTCCCTAATGAGCGCTGAGGGCTGTACCGAGGCCTCCGAGAGAGGAGAAAGAATCTTTCTCCTCTCTCGCAGGCCTGGGCTGTACCAACGACTTTCACAGTTGAATTGCGGGAATATTAAAGGGTTTTTTTCTGAATGAGCGATCCGGCCGTTACTACAATACGTTTTTTTTTTTGGTTTTTTTTTAGATTTTTTTTTTTTAAATTTACCATAGGACTTCCATAATTCTAGTCTCAATTTAAGAAAGTTAGTAGAATAAATTATTTTAAAGTATGTGCTGATAATTTCAAGTGCAGCCCGGCTGTACTTGCTGTATCCCACGAGCCGCCACTGCTTAATAGACATGTCAGCTTGTTTATATGACGTCTTCTAGGCGTGTTATGGACAAATTTGTGCTATCTGGGAAAATTTCATGAAACTTTTTACACTCTCTAAAAAAAGTATTCGAGTACAAGAAAAATTTCGTACTTCAATTTCAAATTTAAAGTATAGTTCTTCATGAAAAGTGATTAATCATTAACAAAACAGAAATGGGAAATTTGGCTCATACTCGAATACTTTATTGAATGTCTGTACACGACCCAGGTAGCACAAAGATATTGACGAATGTCCACCGATATCGGGCAATATTTTGAAAGTCTCTGAATGTCATATGTTGAATTTACGACATCTGCCGATATTGGCAGATATTAATTAAAAGTAATCCTTTTTAAAAACATTTAAGAGAATTTCTTCAATTATTTTATAACCTTATCATTCAGAAATAACATCCTAATGTTTGTTTTTTTCATTTAGTCCAATTTTTTAGCGATATACTCATTTCAATATACTATTTTAAACATTGGTGAATATCAGGGAATATCGCAGAAATGATATTCTGTTTACAACATTCAACTCGCGCATGCGTACTAATAGTTATTCTTGGCGGGCGGGAGGAATTGGGAATTCCCAAACATCAACAACGTGGGAAGTCGGAGTCGCCATTGAACTAATTTCAGGATTCATTGCTGATCGTCATGGCAAAGGATATAGAATTATCTTCTAAAATCTAAGTACATCTTTTATGTTATTTAACTGTCATTTACATTGTTTTTTTTACATATTGATTTATGTATTGTTTGTTTATATGACGATGCAACAAAGAATATGCTGCACATCAACTCAGTATTTTTTTTTTTTTTACAATTGTGTAAATATTTCGTGAAAGGTGTTTTTGTCTGCACTTTCTATGTTATATTTTGAAAGAGAACGTAAATCTATTTGCCGTTGCGGCCATTGTGTGAAATATTCTTGTACATTTTTATTGTGATTGTTATAGTGCAAAAAAAATACTGAGTTATTTTTGATACAGTGCACACTAAAAATATAATATCGAAGCTTGAGGGGGGGGGGTGATTTCAGCTTCTTAGAAGCAAAGAAGTTTATCTTCATCGCAGTTTATATCAGAAGTTCTAATTTAGTCTCGGAACATACTTCTAATTTTTTTTTTTGGGGGGGGGGGAGGGGGGGGGAGTGTAGAGCTTTTGAAACGTTTAAAGCTCATGTGTTTAAAATTAATGTGAAGAAACACAAGAATTATATTCAATACTAGCTGAAGTACCCGTTCTTCGCACGGGAATGAATGGACTTTTTGATATTACGATTTGTGGTGATTACTATTCGTTGTAATAAACAGATATAGGAAAGTGGATATCGCGTTATATTGTGTCCAATAATCATGCATACCGAATTGCAAGGCAATCGTTTGTACGGTGCAGAAAGCCATGCGGCGTAGCCAGTGCCGGATTAACAATATAGCAGATTTAGCAAATGCTACGGGCCCCGCGCTTTTGGGGGCCCCGCGCATTTACCTTGAAAGTTTTCGTCTTTCCCTCTCAAGATCTAGCTTTTTTGACACTTTCCAACAAGGTAGAAAAGTGTAAGATTTCGGTTTCTCTGTCTGTCCGTCCTTGACTCGCGTGTATAGGCATTGATTTCTACGAAATTTATATATGTTATTCTTATCTGCA